>OY720449.1:46073787-46273787 GCA_963082715.1 Harpalus rubripes | reverse complement strand
TAATAATTGGGTATCTCTTAAATAAATTAATTTTTATTACCTTTATAAATTCACAGTGTGATTATTCAATATTATTTTATAATATAATATTACATTACCTACAAATAAATAGGCAAATGTATTGCCGACAATGGCGGCGATCTTGGCCCATGGCCATACCCTGGTTATATAGGTACCCTACAAATGACTGACCTGGCCCGACCCCATCCGGATTTCCCGGTACTAAACATATTCCCATTCCAGCCCTGACCATAGATATGTATTAAAAATACATTGGAAAAGAAGCCTTGTCAAGGTTAAGAACGTGATTAAAGTTAACAATGTTTTTTTTATATTTATTTAAGTGTAACGGTACATCAACTACTGTGGTTATTAGTACCCGGTACAATATGATATGTAATACATTAATTATTTACATATAATTGAAATTTAAATAAGTTTAAGTATGTGGATCTCTTCGCAGAAATTTATAGTGTTGTTTAGGTTGTTGATTTCGCTCCCAAGGGCCTCTGCTAATATCGGTCGGATGTTGTTTTTGGCTCTCTGTGTGGTGTATTTCGGGCATTGAATTAGTATATGTTCGATAGTGATCTGAGTGTTGCATGTGGTACACTTTTCGGCTTCTGTTTTTTGTAGAATGTATTTATGAGTTAGATTTGTATGTCCTATTCTCAGTCTTGTGATTTTTGTTTGGTCTATTCTATTGTTAACGTTTGTTCATTTGGATGTGTCTGGCTTTATATTTCTGAGTTTATTTCCTATTGTATTGTTCCATATTTCGTCCCATTTCTTAATTATTTTGGATTTGATTATTTTCAGGAAGTCTTGGACTGGTACTGGTATTAGTGTCTTCTCTTCACGTATTGCTTCTTTAGCCTCTAAGTCTGCCGTTTCATTTTCCTTAATGCCTATGTGTGTTGGTATCCACATTATACTAATTCTGTTTCTTTCGTTGATGTGGTGGATTTCTTCTTGTATTTTTTGTATTGTTTTTTGTTTATTATATATGTTTTTTGTTTCTTTAATAACGGATAGGGCGTCAGTGCAAATTATATATTCGTGATCACTTTGCTGTTCTTTTCTTATTTCTTGTAGTGCAGTCAGTATACTATAAGCTTCGGCAGTGAAAATTGATGTTTCAGTTGGTAAATGGATTTTAATTCTTCTGTCATTCATTACTACTGCACCTCCTGTTCCTTCTTGTGTTTTTGATCCATCCGTGAATATTATTTGGTCGTGTTGTTTTTGGTTTAGTATTTTATCATATTCTTGTTTTATTTGTTCTTTTGTTGTGTCGGATTTTTTAATTTCAGTTAGTTCCAGGATATAATCGGGTAGTTTCTTTCTCCATGGTACTATATTGTCTGTGTATTGTTTCTCAAGGTCAGGTAGGTTTATTTGTAGGTTTATGAGGATGTCACAAATTTTTTGTTGGAGAGGTGTGTTGGATAATGGTGTGGTTCGGTTCTGTTGTTTTTTGAAAATGTATTTGAATGCAGGGTTTTTTGGGTTTTTTGCAAGTTTCAGTATGTAGGACATAGTAAGTTGGTTTCTACGTAATTCTAGAGGGATAACCCCAGATTCGCATAACATACTAGTGACTGGGCTAGTTCTGTATGCTCCTATGGATAATCTAATTGCTGTGTTCTGTATTGGTTCCAAGATTTTCAGGATATTTTTTGTTGCTGTTTGATAGACAATAGCACTGTAGTCTATTTTTGATCTTATAAATATTAAATATAATCGAAGTAGAATGTCTTTGTGCGCTCCCCATTTGTTATTGCAAAGACATTTGATAAGGTTTAGTCCTCTGTAGCAGTCCTGTTTTAGTTGCTGTATATGCTGTTTCCAAGTAAGGCGTGGGTCTAATGTCAGTCCAAGGAATTTGATTGTAGTCACATATTCGATTTTTTTGTTATTTATCTTTATGATGGGTTTTACGACAGGCCTAGTTAGCTTTGTAAAAAACATCATTTTTGTTTTTGCTTCTGAGAACTGTAGACCCGTACTTCTGGACCATTCTTGTAGTCGATTTGTAGTATGCTGGAGTTCTTGTTTTAATGTATGGGTGTTTTTATTTTTGTGGTAGACTGCAAGGTCGTCAGCAAATAGTGATACGTTTATATGGTTAGGAATGTATTCGGTTATTTTGTTCATGGTTATTAAAAATAGAGTAACACTCAATATTTCTCCTTGTGGAGTCCCGTTTTCTTGCGTCTTTTCTTCTGATAAATAACCGTTATATAATACTCTAAATTTCCTTTCTGTTAAGAAGTTGTTGATATAATTGAGGATATTTCCGTCTAGATTGTATTCCTTTAGTGCTTTTATAATATATAGTCTCCAGACAGTATCATAAGCTTTGGCAATATCGAAAAAAATAGCAGCAGTGTATTGCTTGTTTTTGAATGCTGTGTGGATCTCTGACTGGAGAGCTATAAGTTGATCCATAGTTGAACGGCCATGTCTGAAACCGCTTTGCTTTTCGTTTATTATGTCTTTTGACTCTAAGTACCACAATAACCTTTTATTAATAATTTTTTGTAATACCTTACTAAGACAATTTGATAAGGATATCGGTCTGTAGTTAGTGGGGTTGATTTTCTGTTTATTTGGTTTAAGCAGTGGTATTGTAGTAACTATTTTCCATTTCTGCGGAAATTTATTTTTTGTCCATATGTTGTTATAAATTTTTAACAAAAATTCCATTGTTTCTTCTGGGAGGTGTTTAATTAGGTCATAGCTAATTCCATCTGGTCCAGGACTTGTGGATTTTTTCAGTTCTTGAATGGTCGTGTGTAGTTCGTTTTTTGTAATTTGGTCGTTGATTTCATTTTCGTTGTTTGAATTTATAATAATTTTTTCGTTCTCCATGTTTTGTTTGTGAGTTAAGAATTCAGCTGTATATTGTTTGTTACTAGAATTTTCGTGAAATTGTTCAGCTAAAGTATTTGCGATTTCTTGTGATGTTGTAACTGTCTTATTGTTGTGTATTAGAATGTCTGTAGTTGAGCTTGTGTTTCGTCCATTTATTTTTCTGATTTTGTTCCATACCTCAGTGATAGGTGTATCTGTGTTTATATTTGATGTATATTGTTGCCATGATGTTTTTTTTTGCTTAGGAGTATGATTCTACGACATTGTGCTTTTGTTCTTTTTAGATTTATAAGATTTTCAATAGTTTTATCTTTTTTATACTTCTTTAAAGCTTTTTTATTGTTTCTGATTGCTTCTTGGCATTGTGTATTCCACCATGGAACTTCTTTTTTGGTATTATTTGTTTTGATATGTTTTAGTGCTATGTTCGCGGCTTCGGTTATTATGTTTGTAAGAATTTCCACTTGTATATCTATATCTTCGGTATCAGCTTTATTTTTTGTTTTAATTTCTACAAGTTGGGTGAATAGTGACCAATTTGCTTCTTTCGTTATCCATTTCCTAACTGAGTTTCCGCCGGTGGTGTTGCTAATATCTTCGTTTATGGTTACTTTTATGGGAAAGTGGTTGCCTACATACAAAAAGGTAATGCTGTCCATGATACTTCGTCTGCGATTTTTGTGTCGCTTATGGTTAGGTCTATGGAGGAAAAGTTTCCTGATCGTGCGCAAAAATGTGTGTCGCTTCCGTCGTTTAGTAGTATTAGATCGTCATTTCTTTCTAAAATATTTTCAATAGTTTTTCCTCTCTTGTTTGTTGTCTCTTTTCCCCAAATTCTATTATGCGCATTGAAATCTCCCATTATTATGTAAGGGGATGGTAATTGTCCTATAAGTTGTTCAATGTCGGATGGGTTGATTTCTTTGTTTGGTGGTAGGTATACGGAACAAACCGTTAGTTTCTTGGGCGCGTATATTGTGACTGCTACTGCTTCTAGATTTGTAGTTATTGTAATTTCTTCAGCATATTTTGTGTGGTTTACTAATATTGCTACACCACCGCTGGCATTGATATCATTTTGTCGGTCTTTTCTATATATTGAGAAGTTTTTGAGGGAAGTTTTGTGATGTGTATGGAGGCGTGTTTCTTGCAGACATACGATTTTGGCATTTGTATCGTTTATTATCTTTTGCAGTTCAGGGAGGTGTGCATGATATCCGTTCAAGTTCCACTGTATGATGTTCATAATATTTTTATTTAGTTTCTTATGTTAAGTTTACTTAATATATTTAATTTAAATGTTCTTAATCGTTCTTTTCTTCTTCGAGTTGGGTTCTCAATCTATTATGAATTCTTGTGAATCTGTTTTTAATTAGCTTTCTACCTAGGAAGGGATATATTTTGTTCATCATGTTTAGCAATTCAACTGTATTTGTCGTGTAGTTTTTTGAGATTGTTAATGGGTCTGCATTGTTAGTGGCATTTTCAATAAAGTCTTTGAATTGTTCATAATTTAGCGGGTATTGCTTCTCATTTGTTGTTATTTCATTTTCTGTGCTTTCGAATAACTCTTGGGTTGTAAGGTTGTATGATGGACTAACTGATCTTGGTTTTTTTGATCGTTGTTTGGGATTTTGTTGTGAGTTGTTATTTTCATTTTGTTGTGAGTTGTTATTTTCATTTTGTGAGTTGTTTGTTTCGTCATTTTCGCTTGAACGTTTCATACTTACTGGTTTGTTTAGTTCAGAGGATTCGATGTTACTATCCTTTGTGGGTGTTCTTGATTGTCTTTCATTTATTGTTTCTTGTTTCTTAGCGTTTATCTGTATATTTTGAGCGAATGGATAAAAATATTGTTGTGGCTTTAAAACGTTAGTGTGTTTTGCTGTTGTTAGTTGTGATAAGGGTATTTCTGTCTCCTGTGCGTTTTGTTGGCTTGAGGATTGAATGGGTATTTCTGTCTCCTGTGTGTTTTGCTGGCTTGGGGATTGAATGGGTTGTGTTTGATGTTGAGTGTCTGTATTGCTTGATTGTGTTGCTTGATATGGTGTTGTAGATGATGGTGTTGACGTTGGGTATTGTATTTGGCATTGGGCAGCAGTGTGTCCCTGTTTTTTACATTTATAGCAGGTGGATGTTTCTCCAGATATATATATTTTGTAGTCTGTGCTGTCGTGTAGGACAAATAAGTATTCGGGTATTGTTGTATCTTCTTTTTCAGCTATAAATACTTGTCGACGAAAGCTTAAAACATGAGAGTATTAGTTATCTAGCATTCCTACTCTAAGAAAAGAAATAGGTGATATCAGTTTTAGGTTTTTATTTTTTAGGGCGTTCTCGATTGTTTCATGGGGGATTGTCGGGCAAACATTTGATAGTATAATGCGTTTAGTAGGTGTTATTAAACGTCTTAGTTCTACAACAATAAATTTATGATTTTTGATTAGCTTGTCAACTATTAGTTTGGAGGTTAGGTATATACAAATTCGGTTTTGTGAAATCCTTGAGGCGAAAATTATATTTTGTGGTTGGACTATGTTACCTACCGAAATAATATAAGATTTTAGGGGGATTTCGTGTATTGCAGTGATAACTATTCCTTGGTCTTTTGACGGATGAGGATTGTTTACATTTTTTGTCATTTGTTTTACTTTGTCGGCATAGTTTATTCCTGTTTGTTCGTTCTTGTTGTTGTTGAGTAGTGGCGTTGAATTGTTTATATCTTCTTCCATTTTCGACCTGTTACTTTATCGGCATATTGCGATAAGGCTTATGTTCAATAGATGCCACTGTGGTGTATATTATTGAATCTGGTTTATTTTTATTTTGGGTGTTTTGTTGGAATACAAGGAGAGGGATTTTGGGAGTA
Organism: Harpalus rubripes; assembly: GCA_963082715.1. Lineage (NCBI taxonomy): Eukaryota > Metazoa > Arthropoda > Insecta > Coleoptera > Carabidae > Harpalus > Harpalus rubripes. The sequence goes on along the minus strand of OY720449.1, from coordinate 46,268,041 downwards.
ATATATAATGTATAGGTGATATATACGTATTTTTGGGATTTGATATATTTGGATATTTATTATGTGAGAATTAAGTAAGGGATTTACCTTGACCTTGAGATTGTGACTGTCACTTAACTTAAGCACGTCTGCACTCTACGAGGTTGAGGATGATACTGTAACAATGTTTTATGCAACTGGGCTTTAAACTTTTATAATGTTCTAGTTTTAACATACATTTTTCAGCTATCCGCACATCTTTAGTAAACGAATTTCTTCGTTCTTCTTCACAATCACGAATAAGTTCACGAAAATACTGCTCCACATTCATTTTCCACAAATAGTTACCTTTTGATTGTACTGCTGCTCTTTGTAAAAGTTTAGGCTTGCCAGGCGTCCCGTATATACGGGATTGTCCCCTATCTCAGCTAAAATTTGAGCGTTCTGTAAAGTCCCGTATTTTGTGAAAAGCGCAATTTATATAACATCTAATTATTATACATTTTATTTTGAGCAGTTCAATAGATATAATAATGATATTGTTAGTATAATAATATATTAATTTAATGCAACATTGTATTTTCAGATTTTCTGTTTCTGTAATTATTGCTTATATGTTCGCATCTCGCATCATAATTATATTTCAATTACTAAATGTCTTGTAATGAATTCGCAAATTTTATTACAAAAAAAATATTCAAATAAAAATGTATTGGCAGTTGTAAAATCGCCAAAAAATATAAATTTAAAAGTGTACTTTAATATTTAAGACTGAAATATGTTATTTTTGTTATAGAATTTTTCTTGGTTTTATTTTAATTATTTACGTAACTGTTTTCTTACAATAAAATAAATTATTAGTTGATGTTTCTGACTTGTATCGGATTTAATTTTTTTAAGAATTTGTTAAATTTCCTTCTTTGTAAAGATCTCTATATTATCTAATTTTGCATTAAAACACGTTTGACCTTGAATTTTTTTCTCAAAATATTTGAATCCTATAAAAGCTAATACGGCCAATACCCAATATCAGTCTGTTTCATTAGCGGAGTCAGTGAGGGGGCACAGGGGGCAATTGCCCTCCCCCCCCCCCCCCACTGAGAATTTATGTTTTAAATATGAATTTCTTTTTCTCTTGTTTTTTCAATTTAGTACTAGTTTCTTGTATTGTTCCTGATCTTACGTGGTGAAACAATACGTAATATTAAAAATCTTAATTGTTTTAATTTAACTGCATTTGATATTTAATGTCAACATGACGTCACGTCGACACCTGTAGCTACTAGATACATTACAGCTGACTCGTACACCATTTTGGAGCTAATTAAATCATTCGATTTCAGTTTTACAGTATTATTAATCATATAAATTATCCATTGTAACGGGTTGTTCTGCTCCAAATTGTGCAAATCATTTGAGATATGATTATATTTGTTAGAGGTACTTATACAATACATATATTTTTCGTTAAAATTTAAATTTGGCGATATCTCTTTACCGATTAAATTTATAAAAAAAGTTCAGAATGAAAATTTGCATCGCTGAGTATCAAATTTGTTGTTCAATTGTTTCTTATGTACGAGATAGCAGCAAACGAATATATACGAATTAAGCCAATTACCAGTGTGCCATGGAAACTAAGACAATAATTTATGTTTATTGTTTCTGACAGATTTGACATTTTTTTTATTATATCATTATTAGAGAATAATAGGAAGACAATCTAGAAGTAAAAAATTAATCACAAATTCTAACAATAATAATAAAATCAAATGAAATGTCAAATCTGTAAAGATATGTCCAAAACATCAAACAAATTATTGTTTTACTTTTCGTAGCACTCTGTTAATTGCTTTAAATCGAGTATTTTCTTTTGCTTCTAACTCGTACATAAGAAATAATTGAACAACAAACTCACTACTTTCCTTCATTACACCCGGTATATATATATATATATATATATATATATATATATATATATATATATATATATATATATATATATATATATACCGTGTGTCCCAAGCAAACTTGACGTAGGCGTTTAACATGGGAAAACTGATTTTTGTGAATAAAAAGTGTTCGGCTTAAAATTAAGCCATGCTATTTAACATGATAATAGTAAATTACCTCGTGTACCTTATTTAATATTAATTACATTATTATCATTGCGTAAATCAGAGAAAATTATAAATATCTGTCAATAAATATTTGTTTTAATATTTTATCACGTAATATCAAAATAATTGTCATTGTAGGTCAATGGTTAGCATAGCTGACTGTGAAATGAGATGACGTTTAGAGGTTGGGGTTCGAATCTCGGTCAAGACAGTTTTCTTATTATTTTTTTATTTATGAATTAATTGCGAATTATATTAAAGATATTATGTATTATATTAATATGGATGAATTAGTTAAATAATTACAAATAAGTTTCTATCATGATATAATACTAATCTCAATGGAAGTAGTAATTAGCAATATGACACAAAAGCATAAGAATTTAAACTATAACACCTACTTTTACAGTAAATCACAAAACATACAAATATTCATTTTATCTCAATCATGTTTTATTAAGATTAAAAGAAAATATAATGTATTTTTATTATATCAATGTTTTGATTATTGTAATCAATTTTTGTCATTGTTTAAAACCATTTATTTTATATTATGTACTTGGTTATAACAATGAATTGATTACAATAATCAAAACATTGATATCCATATTAATATAATACATAATATCTTTAATAAAATTCGCAATTAATTCATAAATAAAAAAAATAGTGAAAATACTGTCTTGACGGAGATTCGAACCCCTAAACGTCATCTCAGTCCACAGTCAGCTATGCTAACCATTGACCTACAATGACAATTGCAATTATTTTGATATTACGTAATAAAATATTGATTGTCGGTTTGGTGGCTGAGTGGGTTAGCGCACATCTCCTAACTCGCAGTGACGTCACCCGAATTATGGTCCGTGCGTTCGATTCCCGTCGACCGACAAAGTGTAATTTGTCGTAAAAAATAAATACAGCTACTTGTATTTATCACACTCGGATGCTATAAGCTGGCCACTTATACATCTTAAATAAATGTAGCAATGGTTGAAATCCAACCGGCAGTACGGCAGTGGTAAAACACTGCGGCTCGGTGAGCCCGGTTGGAAGGGTAAACGGCGACAGCTGTATTCAAGCCCTAAATAGATAGAAATATTGAAACAAATATTTATTGACAGATATTTAATATTTTCTCTAATTTACGAAATGATAATAATGTAATTAATATTAAATAAGGTACACGAGGTAATGTACTATTAACATGTTAAATAGCATGGCTTAATTTTATGCCGGACACTTTTTATTCACAAAAATCAGTTTTCCCATGTTAAACGCCTACGTCAAGGTTTGCTTGGGACACACGGTATATATATATATATATATATATATATATATATATATATATATATATATATATATATATATATATATATATATATATATATATATATATATAGATAACGTGCAATATGAATATTTTAACGTGAAATATTTATTTTAAAATACATATTTAGAGAATATAAATTTTATAACACAAGTATAATATTTGTGGGAATGGCGTATCATAGTGCTGGATGTCGCATATTGGTACTTAGTATTTAGATCTATTTCAAATAAATTCGATCCAATTTTATGTATGAGATTAAATAAAATAAATTAATACTCGTATATCATCACGGCATATTACCCATTACCAGGCGTCACCTCACGGGCACTCATTATGTGTTAATATATATATTTCCCCAAAATACAAGTAATGAAGCTTTTCTTTGACAATAAATTTGACATTTAGCACGCGATTTTTTAATTAGTGCGCGTTGACTTCAAGGCTTAATGTGCTCCTAGAAAAACCTAAAATCTAATTCCTAACGTATGTCCCAAAAGTTTTGTCACAAATTTGTTTAAAACATTTTAAAAAGTAATAGGGGCCTATTCTGTATCTTAGTGGTTAATTTTTAACTACTAGTTAAAATTTTGAACCAATCAAGTATGTTGACATATAACAAAAAAGGGATTTTTTGTTGTCAAATCAATGACGATTGGATAAAAATTTGTCGTCCGGCCAAAACATACTATCATCTTGAGCATAATTCTGGTGGATAAACTTAATCAATTTTGTTAAGCAATTGTTAATATAACTTTGACTGTCCGCAGCTTCTTCTGAATCGCCCTATATAAGGTCTGGAAACCCCACTAATTGCTATCGCGCACTAAACTAAAACTTTTTCGGCAAATTTGGCCTTTGCTTGTATTTTATATCGTCTGGACATACTTCTACATTGTTCGTGTAAAAACCGTGTTTGCTTTAATTTCTGAATTACTTAGAGTAAAGTACTTTTCATCATTAATGGCGATGACTTTATTATTTGCAAAATGAGTGCGCCTTAAAACTCGGCAACATCTTGGCATTCTAGCTAACTGATTTGGCGTATATTTACGACATTTCTTTCTTTTGCGATATTTTATACCTTCTCTCTTCAGTTCTCTGGATATTGTATTCTTGGAAACACTGTAACGCCGTGAAAGTTTTTACAATGACTGTCCAATTTTATTCTTGGCACTTTCGACTAACTGGTTTGCTCTATGTTCAGTTAACACTTTAGGTCTTCCATTTTACGAAAGATTTACGCATGGTATACCTTGCTCACATTCTGCTATCGCACGATATATGGTTTTCCGCGGCACATTTTGATTTTGAAAAAGTCGGACTATTTGAACTTTAGGCATCTGCCCAACTAAATTACAATAGTACATTATGTTATTGGGAGTAGAAAGCGGTCTTTTTGTGTTGAACCCAGCTATTGCGGCCGAGGCGCTAGCCGAGGCTAGGCAAGCTGGGTAAAACACAAAAAGGGCGTTCTACTCCGAATGATATATACTATTGTTTCAAAGAATAATTTCACATTTTTTTGGTATTTTTTAATTGTAGTGTTTGCAATTTCAGCGAAAGCTGGCTGTGTACGCTACAAAAAAAAACGACACAACTGTCAAATAATAATTTTCAATATAATTTATGTGTTGCTGTGGCAACTGCCGCCGCCAGCGGTAAACTAAAACACGAACATTTTTTTACTAGTACAACAATATCAACATTTTTGTATTAGTAAGACAATGAACTTCTTCTGTAGTGTGTGTACAGGAGCATAATATGAATATTATAATACGCTTGAAGAAAAACGCTTTTTCTAAGAGCTAATTTATAAGCCATTACAAAGAAATTGATTTCGGTATCTGAACTGTCATTAAAATGACAAATCATTGAGTTCTTTTGGTTGCAAAGCCAACCCGATATTTTTTATTTTTTTCATAGTTATATTTTGTGACAAAACTTTTGGGACATATGTTAAAATCTTAAATAATGTCATCATTTAGGGCATCTAAATTTAGGATTTAGGCATAAGGGTGATAAATGTGTAACTTCAGACATAACCTCAGTCCAGTATTAAAATCAAACCAGAAATAATTATTTTTATTGATTATTTTAAAATTACATCGATATGTACAACAAATAGCAGTTAGCATCGCAGCTCAGTATTTAGCAATCCATGTAGGTACCTATAATTATATACAGGATGTTATGTCAGTAATGTGCCATAGTTCATGGTATGATAAAGAGAATTGAAACAAATTATAATCTGAAATATATTCTGTACAATATGTCAAATTGTAAAAGTTATGGGATTGTAAAGTCTACTAATTACGAATCAGATTCTTAATAAGTTAAACTCTAAAAAATCAGATTGTTCCAAAAAACAGTTTGTTGTCATAAATGACATTGAATTTACAATAAGTGGCGTAATACTTAGATATTTAAAAATAATAAGTAATAAAGAATACACCGACATGCAATTGCTTTACGATGAAGTGCGTCAAAACCCTCGCCATTAATAAACACTCAAACTACTGTGATTTTTAAATAATTCTTTATAAAAATAAATTGTTATTGGTCTATCTTGAAGTCCTTTTACAATTGCAACCTTGTTTATGGCACGTTACTTACGTAACATCTTGTATACGAGCTCAGTCGCATATGAACCAAAGAATATTGTGTACAAAATAAATTTTTCAGAATTAAAATTTAATAAATACAAATTATTTATTAAAAAAAACGAATAAGTATATAAAATACTCTATTAGTCAAGTAAATATGTACAATAAAACCTGGTTTCCTTGCAAAAGGTCGGGTATATATAATTTTTAGATATGTTGTAAGGACCAAGGCCAGATAAGAAACCAATTTTGCAGAAACGAAAGCCCTGTGCTACCAGAGTTATAGTGAAAAAAGTTCGAAATTTTTGATCTTTTTCCGGCTTTTCTTCAATTTCTGTTGTACTATACATTGGAGAGTAAAGTTGTTATTATCAATATTGTAGAAGACAAAATTTGCTACATCTTTTGTATTTACCAGTTATTTCTATGGGCTAAACTTATCTTACTACAGAGCAGTGAATGGATCAGATTTTTTGCGAAATGACAAAACACGCACATATCGCAGAAATATTGATGTATTGCGGATATTAAGGGAGAAAATTTGCCTCCACCCTGCATTTTGTGATGCAAGCAAGACGTTTGGTTCACTTGTTATTAGGACCATACCCTAGCGATTAAGAGATGTAGCCACGCGGAAATGCCCCGCAGGCATGACTTATTGCGAGTTTTATAACTCATTGGTGCAGTTTTCTTAAAATCGCAGTGGTACGCAAACCATTGGATCTACAGAGCTGATTTTATTTTTATTGAGACGACTATTGTCCCACCAACGTACAAACTAAACGGCTTGCTCCAATTGACGTAACAATTGGTCTCTCTCGAGCAGGGCGCTTCGACGCACATACGCATCCCTTTGAAACTTTTGTGTAACCCAACTTTTTTTTTGCGTATAACTACAATTAATATAAATATAAGTTTAGTTCTGTAGATCCGATGGTTGGCGCACCACTGCGATTTTAAGAAAATCGCACCAATTTATTTATTTATTTAAAGTTTAGGCTATACAACAGGTCGAGTCCCAATGACAGTACAGCACATTACAATGTAAATACAAACAGAAAATAATTTTTCATCAGACAAACCTACTTAAATAATAAAGCGAAAATTTATTAAAAAGAGAGATATTGATTATGACATATGAGTAAAATAATTATTTCTTATAAAAGACTTAAACGTGTATAATGAGCAATGGAAAATATCAGGTGAATTGTTGAGAGAGAAGAAATTATTATATTTACACATTATTCTGTTTAGAGGAGAGAACATAGCTGAGTTAGTTTTATAATTCCTTAAAGAAAATAGATCACATGAACGTGTAGAATGAGAAGGTATTCGAAAAGAAATTTTGTTCAAAAGGGTAGAACTGCTGATCTGATTATTTACAATTTTATACAGAAATGTCATATCTATCAAGTCTCTACGCTTTTGCAAAGGGATGAAGTTTAACGAGTTATTTGAAAATTTCCAATTTAAATAAGAAATAAATTTCTTTTGAATACCCTCTATTCTATTAATATACATTAGATAATGGGGAGACCAACATACAACGTTTTAAACCTTTTAAAATGAGTACCAATTCTTAAAATGAATCCTAGCATTTTATAAACCTTTTTGACAATGCAATCAATATGGATATCGTAAATAAGTTTGTTGTCTAGAATAACACCAAGATCTTTGATATGAGATACACGATTTATATATTTTCCATCTAAATGATAATCAAATTTAACCATATTCCTATTTCGCGTGAAAGATATAATAGAACATTTATTGAAATTAAGTAATAAATTATTATTTTGTAAATAGCTATTTAGCCTGTCAAGATCGGCTTGAAGGGCTAAACAATCAGATGTTGATTTTACTGTTATATACAACTTAATAAATTTTGAATTATTGAAACAATTTTTAATGTCGTTAATAAAAATGTTAAGAAGGAGAGGTCCTAAATGGGATCCTTGTGGGACTCCAGAGGTTACTGGAAAATAATCTGAAGCGAATCCATTAACAGTAACACTCTGTTGCCTGTTACTGAGGTATGATTTAAACCACTGAAGCACATTACCATGTACACCATATTTCTCTAGTTTATAAATTAAAATGGAGTGGTTAATTTTGTCGAAAGCTTTACTGAAGTCGGTGTACACAGCATCTACTTGATTTTTGGAATCCATAGAGTGGAGAATAAAATCAGTATATTCCACAAGATTCGAATCAACAGATCGTCCACTATAGAAACCATGTTGTTCAACATTTATGACTTCTTTGAATGCAGCAAATAAATGCATATAAATTCGTTTTTCAAAAATATTTTCAAATATACATAGTTTATTGGACGATAGCTGTCGACCGAATTTTTATTGCCAGATTTCAATACAGGCACGATAAGGGCTCTTTTCCAGATATTAGGACAGTGACCTTCTGTGAGCGATTTATTAAAAATTATTGTTAATGGGAAGCATAAAGACGTAGCACAATGTTTAACGAAATAACTAGGAGTCCCATCAGAACCAGCCCCTTTGTTAACATCAAGGGATGACATTAAATCATGTACCTCATTTTCTTCCACATGTAAGTTACTGAGATCTATATTCGTGTCACAGTACTCTTCCGCGTAATTTCCAACGAAATTAGTTTTGTCCAAAAAAACTGATTGGAAAAATTTTGCTATCATATTGCATATATCATTACCGTTACTAGAGCTGGTATCATTGTAACTTATGTTAGAAGGTATGGTCTGTTTTTAACTGAGGATACAAAAGACCAAAACTTTTTTACGTTGTTGGGGATTTCTTGTTTGTGTTAAGTTTTTCACCTTGGTTCTAAGTGCAGAGAACTCTAAATAATCAGAAACATTATTAAAACGTTTAAATTTGCGATGCAATTTATGTTTTTCTTTAATTAAGTTAATCAGGTCAACATTGTACCAACAAGGATAAGATCTTTTACAAGAGCGGTTTTTAGGGACAAACATATTGATAGCAACACGCAGTATGTCGTAAAATTTATTTAGTGAATCCTCAGTATTTAACATGGACAATTCATGCGACCAGTCAATAGACAACAGATGATTATTTAATGCATTAAAATCAGTGTTTTTAAACAAATGTAATTCCATATTATTAAAATTTAATACCGGTAGATATTCACATTTATAATGTAGTAGTAATGGAGGATGGTGCGAATCGACTTTACTCAAAGGACTGTGACACAGGCTTAGTTTAACATGTTCAGGATCAACATTGGACAACATTAAGTCTAAACATCGATTGTTACAATTAGTAATACCATTAAATTGCTTAAGGTTACAGTAAGACATAGTATCCATAAAATTTGAAGATGTAACATTATAAACATTTTTGGCATGATAATAATTTTGATTTTCATACCATTGTAGGAGGGGTAGATTGAAATCACCGCAAATTAGAATTTCATTATCTGGTGCAGAATCTACTAATGCTGACAAATTATTCAAAAATATAATCATAGCCTCATTACAATTAGGAGGTATGTAGACACAGCAAATATGCAATTTAATAGATTTAAGAAAAATAGTAACCCATACATCCTCACTGGAACTAGACCATTCGGCTCTGTGTACAAATTTTAAATTGTTTTTACACCTATAAGTACACCACCACCATCACTTTTAACAGAAGCGGTAGATTGTCTGTCCCGGCGAATAACGGAGTAATAATTGTCACTTAAGATTTCGTGGTCATAAACAGACGCGTTTAGAAACGTTTCAGTGAAGCATAAAATATCAATATCACACGCCGATGTATTTATTTTAATATCGTGAGTTTTTGACCTTAGACCTCGGACGTTCTGGTAATAAAGACTAAGACCCATGAGAAAAACGAAAAAAAAAATAAAGTGTAACATTATCAAACTTAATTTAGCTTGTCTATATCAAGCTTAGATGAAATTTGTATAATTCTAGATGAATCTGTTTTGCGTACAAAAATCTTCGTATTTTTGGTCCAGATATATTTATAATTTTTTGGACGCAGTTCGTCGCGAGCAGTTTTAAATAAAAACATTTTACTGCGCGTTAGGTGATTATTAACATAGATTTTTGCCTCAGATCCTTCGTATCCAAGAGTACTCGTAGTAATGTTTTTAGCTTTCACTGCGCTAATGAGAGCATCTTTCACACCGCGTGACACGTTTGACAACAATATTTTTAGGTCGAGAAGGGGTGTTTTTCTTGAAGTGGGGCACATGGTGCGCAGCATCGATATCGCTAAGATTAACATCCACATTACCAGTTTTGGATAAATTTATAATAATATTATTTATATTTTCTTGAGTTTTCTCTGGAATGTTTTGTATTATCACATTATTTATACGGCTGTATTGTTCCATATCGTTAAGTCTATTGTTTAATTCACTTACGGTCATTTTGAGTCGCACGTTTTCGGTGTTTACTGTTTCCAAAGTCTTAACCCTGTCGTTTAGTGCTTTTAAGTCTTTTTCAAAGTCGGATATTTTCTCGCAACAAAAGTGTATGGATTTTAACACTGCTTCGAATTTTAAGTCAATAGCGGCTAGTAACTCCGATTTTAATGAATTTATGATGGTTTGAAAGTCATGAACAGGTGGGGTATCATCAGCTTGAGCAAAAGACGATGACTTCCTAGAAGAGGCAGGAGCATCGCTCTTGGGAGCGGGACGGCATGATGTACACAACCATTGATAATTGAGCTCTCCGGAATCTTCGACACACGCACTATGAAAAACGCGCGCACTTTTAAAACACCGTAGACCTGGGTACCTGCTGTTGACATTGCGGCTACATATACTGCAGATCGGCATTATTAAACAAGTTCAGACGCACAAGTTAGTAAAAAATGGCAAATGCGAATAGCACGTGTATGAAAAAACACAAAGTAAATCAAATACGAACTCCAGAATAAGAACAGAGGTTCACAAAATACACCATACACTTACGAGTATTATCACTATCACTCGCGATAATATGAAAATTTTATGAGTATTTCCACCAATATTTTTTAAAAAACTATGACACAAAAAACTGCGAAACGCGCTGTCTGAAGAAAAAATAATCAATCTGGTATACAACCCGCAATAACCCGTGCCTGCGGGGCATTTCCGAGTGGTTACATCTCTTAATCGCTAGGGCATGGTTTTAGTAACATATAAACCAAACGGCTTGCTTGCTTGCCGGGTGGAGGCAAATAATCGCCCTTAACATCCGGACTTCATCAATATCTCTGTGATATATGCGTGTTTTGTCATTTCCCAAAAAATATGATAATTTCACTGTTCTGTAATTCAATAAGTATAGCCCATAGAAAAAAATAGTAAATACAAAAGATATATAAAAAAAATGTCCTCTACAATATTGATAATAACAGCTTTTACTCTCCGATGTATAGAAACAGAGAAATTGATGAAAACCCGAAAAAAGGCCGAAAATTTTTAACGTTTTCCCCTACAACTTTGGTAGCACAGAACTTTTGTTTCTGTAAAATTGGTTTCTTATCAATGGCCTTTGTCTTTATAACATATCCAAAAAATATAGGTACTAGATCTTTTGCAACGAAACCAAGTACTATTCTACATATTGACGGGACTATATAGTTTTTGCGAAAAAATTGTTTTTAATAAATTTTAATTCTGAAAAATTTATTTTATGTACAACATACTTTGGTCTAATACATATGTGTCTAGACCTAGTAAGTATATAAAGTGGACTGTTCTGTACCTCAATGTTTAACCTTTAACAACTGGTTAAAATTTTATCCAATTTGACAATTAAAATTCCGTTTATTTGTTATATGTCAACATATTTGATTTGTTAAAAAATTTAACCGGTTGAAAATTAACCATTGAGTTACAGAATAGGACCGAAAGTGTAGTTAAGAAAAATAAATTATACACATATTTGAATAAAAATGCTTATTAAAGAGAGTAACGAGACTAGATTATCATCATTTATCAAGCATTGAATTATAATATTAACGACTCGTTACTTCTGTATTCATCTCAAGAAAAATATATGCACTATAGACATAATATTTTTGTACTATTAGCAACATTACACTTACACACACAATATCGCTAAATTCCTCACAGGACTGAATACAATATTTAACTTTCCACGACTTATTCAATCGAAAAACACACAGCTCTCAAAGTCCCGCATATAGCTCTTTAAATATAATATGCATGGAGCGTATGTGCTTTATGCTTTAATGTCAAGCTTTCAGCTTTCTTGGATGTTGACGTCTGTGTTACTACCTCATCATAAATAGCAACTGTTAATTAATTATGAGGTTCCTATTCACAGAGATATCCGTATCAAGGACGAGCATATTTGAAACACGGCTTCTCTTTAGATAAATGATAAATGCATCTTTATACACATTGTTGAACAAGAGTAAATAGTAAATACTTAGCAGTAAAAGAGGGATATACGTACTTGTATCACACTTTGATATTTATAGATTACAACTACGTACAAAATTCTTATTAAACACCAAGAGACAATAAAGTGATTTAAATTATGAGCACAGATGTACATATATATTTATAATTAAAGTTAAGGTTGATGCAATCATTTAAATTTCGGTAAGTTATAAATACTATATACTACCTCCCCGGGTGTTTTCCAGTTTGCAATGAATTATATTTCCTTGTTTTATAAAGTTGGGTGAATTCAAATTTCTGAAAGTCGTATGATATTCCAAACGAAAAAAGGCGAAAATTTGCCTCCGTCCTGCATTTTGCGATGCAAACTAGACGTTTGTTTGATATGTTACTGAGACCATACCCTACCGATTAAGAGATGTAGCCACCCGTAAATGCACCACAAGCAATGGTTTTTGCGGGTGGTATACCTCATTGGCGCGTTTTTCTTAAAAACGTAGTGCTGCGCAGACCATTGAATCTACAGGGCTAATTTTTTTCATGATAATGTAATGATAAGGTATTGGATGATATAGTACAAAATATGACTTTGGTTACATATAACGTATCCATTTTTATCTTCAACACAGCATTTTGTAATTTTTTGGAGAAAATTTTGCGACATTTCTGGATGGGTACACCTCATGATTGGTAGAGTATGATTTCTGCAACGGTAACAGTGCAACTCATAAACCAAACGACTTTCTCTAAATGACGTAACAATGATCTCTCTCACATGGACGAAAGAAGAGAGAGGTATGCAAAAAAATAATACCATAATAAAAGGACATAAAGAGTTACAAGCGTCCACGAAAGCAGTAGAAATTTTTTTTAAAGAGAAAATAGAAATAAGAACGAACATTGTCAAGTATACACAGTAGGAAAAGTTAAGGAGAGGCAAGCGACAGTTGCAGAAGTGGAGACAATAATGAAAAATAAAAATAAACCGAGGAACACAAATATATATATATATATATATATATATATATATATATATATATATATATATATATATATATATATATATATATGTATATAGCGTGTTTCCTTTACAACAACCAGCGCTTTTTTGGGCGAACTAATGACTTTAGAAAAAAAATTATATACAAGAAATGATCAAGAGTAAGGGGCTAATTTATTAATAATAACAAACCCGAAAATTCGACCAGTGGTTCTCAAACAGCAAAACAAAATTATATTTTTTAAATGGTATCCTATATCATTTTTAGCCCATTAAATAGAGAATTTTTTCTGATTTCTGATATAAATATGGTATAGAATTATTTCGAGAAAATGGTATTAAAAACTAGAAATAATGTAATAAAAAATGGGTTCACTACTAGCGTAACTAGGCAACAGATGTATCAATACCTGAGTATTGCATAGCCTATTGTAATATTATAACATTATTTTTAATATTACAATAGGCTATAAAATACGTCTGTTGCCTAGTTACGCTAGTAGTAAACCCATCTTTTATTACATTATTTCTAGTTTTTAATACCATTTTTCTCGAAATAAGTGTTATACAACCCAATGCTATATTTATATCGTTGAAATCAGAAAATAATATTTAAGGGGCTAAAAATTATATAGGGTGCCATTTAAAAAAATATAATTTTGTTCTACCGTTTGAGAACCAGTGGTTAAATATTCGATTTGTTACTATTGGTACATTATCCCCTTATTCTTAATCATATTTGGTATAAAACATTTTTCTCTAAAGTTGTTAGTTCGCCCAAAAAAGCCTTGGTTATTTTAAAGGAAACACCTGTATATACAGGATGTTATATTTTAATGGACCCAACAAATATCTTGCTTATTTATTAAGTTGGTAATTTCTTTCATATAACATGATTTATACAGCAACATGTAAGCTACTTGATGACGGATGTACATTCCTAATACCACTTCCGGTTTATTAGTAATTAATATCCACTTTAAAATTTCAAATGGAACAAACTATATTTTTTACAAATTTGAAATGTACATCAAATTTGCTTTACAATCATGTAAAATATTCCATATTTCGCATTATTTAAATTAAAAATGGCGGGTACTTTTTTATACACCTAATTGGAAAGAGAATAGTGAGCCATGACTGTGGCTTGAAATAAAATAATTAATTAAAACAATTGTAACACGGTAAACGTCAACCTGTTTAATAATAATAGTTACAATTGCTTTAGTTAATTGTTTTATTTCAAGCCACAGTCATGGCTCACTATTCTCTTTCCATTAGGTGTATAAAAAAGTGCCCGCCATTTTACTTTTCATAATGTAACATATGGATTATTTTCATGATTGTAAAGCAAATTTGATGTACTTTTCAAATTTGTAAAAAAATATAGTATGTTCCATTTGAAATTTCAAAGTAGATATTAATTACTAGTAAACCGGAAGTGGTATCAGGAATGTACATCCGTCATCAAGTAGCTTACATGTTGCTGTATAAATCATACATTATGAAAGAAATTACCAAATTAATAAATAAGCGAGATATTTGTTGGGTCCATTAAAATATAACAGCCTGTATATATAAGTAAAAACAAATTAAATATTGCCGGCGATATGTATCGTCAGAAACGCAATACTACCATATTCTTGTTCCGCAGTTAAAGTGATATATATATATATATATATATATATATATATATATATATATATATATAT
The DNA here is from genome assembly GCA_963082715.1 of Harpalus rubripes. NCBI lineage: Eukaryota > Metazoa > Arthropoda > Insecta > Coleoptera > Carabidae > Harpalus > Harpalus rubripes. Next base: position 46,252,901 of record OY720449.1, on the reverse strand, counting down.
ATATATATATATATATATCACGTTGACTGCGGAACAAAAATAAGGTAGTATTGCGTTACTAACGATACATATCGCCGGCGATATTTAACTTGTTTTTACTGTGGTGCGATACATATCTCCGGCGATATGTACTAGATGTTGACTTTAGTTTCATCTTGTGAACAAAGAAGTACCTTTTTTCTGTTTTCAAGTATCTGTCTTGTAGCGTTGATATCTGAGCTTATTTAGACTCAAACCGTACATACCTACAGAGACTAAAGCGGCTCATATTTAATTTAAATTGAATAAATCGAAGATAAAGTTATGTATATAAGAATTTCAATTGTTTTATTTAACAAAAATAACATATTACATATTCGCGTAACAACAATAACTAAAAACAAAGTAAATTTACATTTCCACTTTATTTCAGGGAAGTGTTTTTTGCTAATTCAAGAATTTTTTTGATCTAACAATCTTACACGTTATTATAATAAATTCATGCAAGTTGATATAAATCCCCGGTGATATGTGCCGCACAGAAATAATAAATAATTGATTGTGTGCGTTACATATCGCCCGAAATATGTATCTATATTATTTTAATCTAATAATCCTGTAGAAAAGGACATTAAAATGCTACAAGAATCGTTAAAATCGAATACAGAATACAAAGAGATATGTGAAAATAAAAAAGAGTTGAAAGAGAAAAAAGAAAAACAGAAGCAGAAGCATGGAAATTTATAAGTACAGAAAAAAAGAAAGAAAGAATAGAAGAGATATATCCACAAAGATATCACAAGAAGAATGGAAAGAACATTTTTGTAAACTACTATATGGTAATAAGAGAAAAATTACACGCACGGGCCAATATAAACTCCAAGAATTAATAATCTAAAAAAAAACAAAAAGCAGCAAAAGGAGAAGATGGAGTTACAAATGAAACTTGGACAAATGCAGACGAAAAGGTAATCACAAAGCTTATGAATATTATAAATAAAAATAAAAAGATTTGGTACACGGCTGAAATACCCACAAGATGGAGAAAAGGAATAATACAATCAATCCATAAAAAGGGAGATACTGATAAAGAAAAAAATTACAGAGGAATAACACTGTTGGATACAGCTTTCAAAATATATGCAATGATTTTACACGAAAAACTAGAGGAAGAGATAATGACAAAAAACTTGATTCCAGAAAATCAGGCAGGATTTAGAAAAGAAAGAAGAACAACAGACAATATCTACATATTAAATCAAATAATAGAGAACGAATTATGCAAAGAAAAAGGAAAATTATACGGTTTCTTCGTAGACGTGAAAGAAATATATCAAAATGTCAATAGAAATATTCTCTTAAAAAAAACTAATATAGACAAACAATTACTGGCGGCTTTAGAGAACATTTGCAGACAGTCGAGTTAGGTAATAAGAATAGACAACAAATACACAAATGAATTTTGGATAGAAAAAGGATTAAGGCAACAATGCCCTTTAATCCCGACATTATTCTCACTTTACATAGCAGACTTAGAAAAATTACTTAGTAAAGAACAAATGGGCAGCGTAGTAATTGGAAGAAAAAAATATGGTCATTCGCTTATGCAGACGACATAGTAATAGTCACAAAAAACCCAACAAATACGAAAACCATGACAAAAAGGTTGCAACAATACTTAACTAAGAATGAATTATCATTAAACGTTGAAAAATCAAAAATATTGAAATTTAAAAAAAAGGCGGAGGGAGAGAACTTGGTAAACACTAACACTATTTATTTATTTATTTATTAACCCGGTTTCATGAAAGTTGATTAAAATCTTAATGAATGATTAAATTTTAATCGTCTTGTTAAATACGATATTTTGTTGACAGTTGATTAGCTTAAATGGAGTGTTAAAACGCCGGTTAATTTAATCAGTAAAATTTCGCCGTTAAATTTTGACCAACTCCATTAATTGTACATTGAATTACCTATTATATAAAATATAAAAAGTGAATTTAGTTTATTAACGTAGAAGTAACATATTATAATACAAGTTTTAAAGCATTATAAATTTTTATTATAATAACATACCATTTCAGAAATTTGAGGGACCACTACATTTACTTTTTGAACTAAAAAGTTAGTGCCGTTAAATGGCGGCATTTCAAATTTATACGCGACCCCGGCATATTGTTTTAGATTTTAGAACTACACAAAGTTATTAAAATGAATTTGAATATAAATATGAAGAATTTTTGGAGATCACAAGCACAGAACACTGACACAAGTATCCTTTCAATATCTACGATAACGATGAATTCAAAATTCGATTTAGGGTCAATAAAGATACAGTTCTGTTTCTTGTAGCAAAAATTGGTGTACATTTGGAGTCTTCCGCCCAACAGAATTCACAAATTCCTGTAATGAATCAATTGTTGACTACTCTTAGATTCTATAATGATTTAAGATATATTTGTTATGCCACTCTCCTTGAAACGAATGTCCAAAGTGATACGTGTTTCCTTACTTTTCCCGATAGAACCGCAACGTGACAGCTGACAACGACCCAACTGTCACTCGCCTTTTTGAAAAGAATATTTATAAAATCTCACCTAAAATGTTTATAACATGTATTATGGGGTATTTATTTTTATTTTAAAATACTCTGGTATTTTAAATCCTGATCAAAACTAATATAAATTTTCAAATTTGAAGTTGTCATTTTGACACATGATAAAATATCAAAAAATCCCCAGAAATTAATTTAACGGGTCGATTATTAAATCAATCCAAGTTAACAAATGAATTAATTTCATGAAATGCACAAGTACTTTATTCAGTGATTAGAGTTAGCAAGGCAATTAAATAATCATTGATTTAACATGCTTCCATGAAAGTGGGCATGAACTTCACTACTTATTTATATCATATTCAACTGGCTGACTGTCTGTTCATATTACTGATTAACTAATAGGAAGAGCGGCGTCGATTATATAACAGCCCTAATATGTTCCAGAACATTCCACCTAACAATAATATCAACTAAATTCAAAAGCTAATCTCCGCCTATTCTATTTACACAGAAACGCTTCTATCATAGGCATCAACTCGCACGCGTCGGTCAGGGGCTCGCGGACCAGTTCTTGTCGGTACACTCACGTTACAATATGAACCAAACGGCTTGTTTACATCATAAAAAGCAGGGTGGAGGCAAATTTTCGCCTTTGACATCCGAACTAGATGCGACACGCGAATTCCCCCGCATGTTACTCGTAGGATATTGATATTACGTGAAAATGTATATAAACTTTTTCGATAGAAAATTAATTTATCTTCAATTTTGATCTTCACATTTATCACAGAACTATCCAAAACCGAGATATTGGCAAAATAACTATTTTTAAGCCATATTTAGGCAAAATTGGGGATTCCGAGGGGTGCGCGAGGGGAAAACATGGGTATGTCTAAAAGAGGCCACAATATACCGATTCCACTTGTTCCACCGTTTCGCCGTTTTAAAACCATGTTAATCTTCCTTACTGGTCTAGAACGAAATTGACTAAAAATAATTTTCAGATTTTAAATAATAGATGTAGAATTAAATTAAACAAATGATGACGTGTAATTGATTTTTCTGTTTGTCTCTTTATAAATTTCATTTTTTCATCCCCAATACTAATAATTCGTGTTTAAAACAAAATAATGTAGACTTGTTATACATCATTAAAAAGCTTATAAAATAACGGAAACGATGAGGTTATTTTCAACATATGTTCCCATTTTAAAAATATTATGTTTGCGTCATATCACGAGAATTATTGAATTTAAAAAAATATATAATTACACTACTTTATTTTACATACAAAACCGTATAAAAATGTTCCAAACATTTTTTCTTTATCTTTTATAATAACAGAGATATGAGGTATTTTCAAAATAAGTGAAAATAAAATTTTAGCTCGTAGCTCAAAAACAAAAGGTGATACAAAATTTCTGTGGTGCCTTTTAATTTTGCCTCAAAAAGCTGGCCCATAAAGGCCTACATCAATTTTCTGCAGCGTGTGTAATAAGAAAGTTTGCATATAAGGAACTCAAATTTGTTCCACCATGTACGTTGACTATCAAAACCTGCTAAGAAAAGTTAGTATCTTAGAATATATAAGGATTTGACATGGGATTTTAGTTTTTTTGGAATTTCCTGCTCTCCTGTTCATTTTATGACAAACTCTGTAAAGTATTCCGGATGTTAAGGGCAAAAATTTGCCTGCACCTTACCTTTTGTGATGCAAGCAAGCCACAGTTGTGCGCAAACCATTGGATCTACAGAGCTGAATTTTTAAAAATATTAATTATAATGGAAAGGTCTTTAATGCTGTAGTGCAAAAAAGAAATTTGATTACATATAACGTATTCATTTTCCTCTTGAATTTTGCACATTGTTTTTTTGGAGAAAATTTTGGCTTCCTTGGCCGATTGCGCAAGAACATTACGTTATACCGAAAAATAGCTCTAATGAAAGTTATAAGGCGTTTAGTTTATATGTTGCTGGGACAATACTAATATTCTACCGATTAAGAAGTGTAGCCATCCGGAAAGGTTGCGCAGGCTCTGTATATTGCGGGTTGTATACCTAATCGACGCGTTTTTCTTAAAGTCGCAGCAGTGCGCAAACCAATGGATCTACAGAGCTGATTTTCTTTTGATATTACTTGCAATGATAAGGTCTTTGATGCTGCCGTGAAAAAAAACGAGTTTGGTTACATATAACGTATTCATGTTCCTCTTGAATTTAGCACATTGCGGTTTTTTGGAGAACATTATGGCTTCCTTGGCCGATTGCGCAAGATCACTACGTTATACCGGAGAATAACCCGAATAAAAGTTGTAGCGCGTTCAAAGAGCTATCGATGTATGGCTTAAGGGCGTGTCTGTGGCTATCAGGGGCCCGCCGACACGGTAGTTTCTAAAGAGACGCGTTGATGCGAGAGAGAACATTGTTGTGTCAGTTCAAGTAGCCGTTTAGGTCATATGTAGCTTGGACCAAACCCTGAGGTGTAGCCATCCGGAAATGTAGCACAGACTCTGTATGTTGCGGGTTGTATACCTTATTGGCGCGTCTTTTCTTATTAAAGTCGCAGTTGTGCGCAAACCATTGAATCTACAGAGCTGATTTTTATATACATTACTTGTAATGATAAGACCTTTGATGCAAAAAATATGATGTGACTAGCACATTACCTTCCATCGTCAGGTCGTTGGTTTTATGTATTTTGAACAAATTTCACCGAGAAAGTTTCTTACAAAAGATTTCATATTTTCATTACCTACAGTTAGTTCTGTGTATTTTGTACAAATTCCAAACAGAAAGTTTCTTGTAAGAGATTGTATATATTTCCAGTCACACACACACGCTGTCAATTCCATTTGTCACTGACATTTGTCAATGAATTTTCTTAATATAGTAGATGTTCCATGGTTGTTACACTACAGCTGGCTACTTTATGAAATTTAATTTCTTTATCATTTTTACCTCCCGTCATACTGTAGGTAAGGGAGATAATATCATTAATCCATAAATTCGATGGTGAGTTTTCAGTAAATAAACACGAATTAGGGTCCCCACACGTTTTTACTATTTTTAAGATGATGTGTGTGTGTGTGTGCGTGCGTGTGTGTGTGTGTGTGTGTGTGTTTTTTCAAATTAAATCTTTTTCAGCATGCTCCATTTACAAAATATTACATGCTTTAAATGTACTGATTTTACATATTTGTGCTATTACTAATTGACGTAATTTATAATAAATTTTTTAAATATTATTATGTATATTATTATGATTAAGATTAGATTATTTAAATTAATCAACTAAATTATCGAAATCTATATTACTAACAAAAGTCGTTGAAAAGTTCAAGTAATTTTCTACAACATCATTATTTGAACAGAGCCAACTTCCACCTCTTCTTAAAATTGGGTTTTTCAAATGTTCACGTTCACGTCTTAACAACACGCACTCGAAAAGTTAATGATTCACTGATTGATTGCTATTACCGCACTTACTCTCTTCATTGTCTATTATTTTAAACTTGTATAGATAGGTTCTCATTTTTCCATGTCCACTTAAAATTGTAGTTAATTTTGATGAATATGGTAACTTCATTTCAAGTCTTTTGTTTATAAAGGGGAAAAACATTTTAGTAGTAGTACCTTTGACACTTTGGGTCCATTCACGCTGCCACATATTTTTACTCTCAACTTTTTCTTCTTTAGCCACTAATCTTTTCATTGCCAGACTGTCTGCTGTATTGCTTCCACTACTTCTTGTATATTCTTTGGAGTATTGCCTGATAGTGCACAAGACGCTTCGTAAGAAATTGTCCTGCATCCCTTTAAGATTTTAGTATTCATTAGTCGATGTACTCTCTTAATTTTTGTTTTATTTGCTTCATTTTGTAGGGCAGATTTCCAAACCGGTAAGCCGTAAGATAAAATTGGTATAATTGCTCCTTTGTAAATGATATTAAGAGCGTCTTGTCGGAGACCCCATGTAACTTTTGCAGACTTTGATAAAATATGTAGTATAAGTTTGCAGCATTTGTCTGTCGCATAATTGATATGTTCGTCAAAGCAGAATTTGTTGTTAATAATTATTCCTAAATATTTTATTGTATTCGTTTACTGCAGTACTTTATAGTTGAGAAAGATATTTACTTTCTCTTTAAACAAAAATCTTTTCCTTGTCACCAGCATAACTTGAGATTTATTTTCATTAAATTCAATTTTATTGTTTATTGCCCATAACCTTTCCCATTTCAAAATTTACCATATTTTCTACCTCCAGTATAGATTTTCCTTTAGTAAGTAGTATGAAGCCGTCTGCAAATGCAATCGCTTCTGAGTTTTTTTTTTTTTAATAATGAGTCGTATTGTATGTTCTATAACCCTGGGCTACTGCACGAACCTTGAGGGAAGCCTCTATCAACTGGTTTTATATTTTTTTTTTATTAACGTCTATATGCTGACCTATCACTGAAGTAATTTTGTGCTAAAAAGTATAAATTTTTCGGGCAATTGAAATCTTTTAATGCTTTCATTATAGCTGGCCACCATGCTGCGTTAAATGCTCCTTTAACATCTAAACTGACTAATAAAACAATTTTCTTTTCCAAAAGACTTTCGTCAACAAAATTCTTCATTCTCATTAAGGCATCGGTAGTTCCTCTATGCTGAATAAATCCAAATTGGTTTTTGTTTAGAAAGTTATTTGAGTTCAAGTATAACATAATTCTGTTTATCAGTAATTTTTTTAAAACCTTTCCTACAGTATTTATTAGACTAATTGGACGAAATTTTCCTACTTTGTCTGAATTCTCTCTTCCAGGTTTAATAATAGGTATAATCGTTGCAGATCTCCACTCCTTCGGGATGAACCCTCTTTGTAAACATTGGTTGTATATTTCAGTAAAGAACAGCCTGAATTTATTGAAAATATTTAACAGAATATCGCTTGAGATATCATATTTCCCTGGAGCTTTCTTCGGATTCATTTTGATTAAAAAAATTTCGATCTCATCTTCCAAAATTTGTTGATCGTCAACTGAGTTTGGTGGAGTTTTAATATTTTCTCTGACTTCCTTATGGTATTCATTATCATCATACTCATTATCTTCAGGAATAAACTCTTGCAACTTTCTATTAAGCATACTTGCCGTCTGTTGTATAATCCCCGCATTCTTCTTTAATCGTTGAAAGAGTCAAAGTTTGTTTAGTCTTATTAGTGGCCATTTTATATACGATATTCTAGGGATTACTTTTGCTGGATATATTGCAGTATTCTTTCCATGATTTAAATTTCTCTCTCATTATTGTTAATTCATCTGAACACCATGCAACTGTTCTTCCTTTCTTTTCAATAATGCCTACCTATGATTTTTTAAAAGATTTGCATCAAGCTGATTTTATGGCTTTACTATATTTTTCTAGAAAAAGTACCAAATTTGTATCTTCCTTCGCTTTATATGCTAGAATTTGATCTAATTCCGCAACTTCTTTATCTTCCTGGAAAATATTTGCCATCTTCAGAAATTCTTCAGTTCTTCCAAATTTTTTGGCTTCACTACAAATTTTAGTCGATTTCGATTAATCCATACTCTTACTTGACTTTTAATCTTTAATTCATAAAACAAATATCGGTGATCTGAATAGCTTTCTTCTTCCATTAATTTCCAATTTATTAACTCACTTGTTAAATGATGACTGACTAACGTTAGATCTATATTATTCGTACACCTTCCGTTATCAAATGTGAATAGATTACTATCTTCGTTTATTAGATAAATTTCTTCTGTTGTTAAAAAGTCACTTAGATCCCGACCTCTTGTGTTTGTAAGTCTGTCGTGCCAAACTGTTGATCTTGAATTGCTGTCAACTGCTATAAGATATGCTTTATTGTTTGATGTCTTGATGATAGTTAAAATAAGCGGAAGTAATGTATATTTGCAAACTTTTGTATGTTACCTCTATAACTACCATATCCTCATTAGAGACTTGATTATTTGAAATTATGTTCATTAACTTGTTCCTAACCAAAATTGCGGCCCTTTTATGCCCATTTCCATGTGAATATAGTCTAATATAGTTAGGTATACCTCTAATTTTGTTTCCTACCTACTATGGTTCTTGTATTAGGGCTAAGTCAATTTTTAATTCTTCCATACACTGTAATAGATTTTATGTTGCTATCTTAGAGTGCTGTAAATTAATTTGGATGATTTTTATTTTTTCAATATGTAAATCTTTCCTTACCAAAATATTTGATAAACTATTAATTTTGTTATCTTGATTTAACATTAATAATTTATATTTTTAATTACTTTCTTTAGTGCGTTTGTATAACAAGGACAAATTTTATCAAGGGCCGAATGATTTACATTAAATTTGTCACCTTTACTTTATTTATTCCAATTATTACAATTAATGCATGAGAAACTTTCTTTTTCCACATTACAATCTTTAAATTTGTGATTTCCAGAACAAAGCGGGCATGTTAGTCTTCATTTGCAATTTTCTGCCTTATGGTTAAATTTATTACAATTAAAACATCTGTTGACAGTAATAAAATCTACTATTTTACATATTCTCCATCCTATTTTCAATTTTGTTTCTTCAAATTTCTTCCGAATGTCAGGCTTAACTTTGATTACTAAGTTTGTTTGATTCTTTTTATTTTTAAATACAAATTTTGTATTTATGTCTTTCTTGTGTGTGTGTGTGTGTGTGTGTGTGTGTGTGTGTGTGTGTGTGTGTATGTCTGTATGTGTGTATGTGTGTGTGTATGTGTGTGTGTGTGTGTGTGTGTGTGTGTGTGCGTGCGTGTGTGTGTCTGTGTGTGCGTGTGAGCGAGCGAGCGAGTGAGCGAGTGAGTGAGTGTGTGAGTGTGTGAGTGTGTGTGTGTGTGTGTGTGAGTGTGTGAATGTGTGACTGTGTGAGTGTGTGAGTGTGAGAGTGTGAGAGTGTGAGAGTGTGTGAGTGTGTAAGTGTGTGAGTGTGTGAGTGTGAGAGTGTGTGAGTGTGTGAGTGTGTGAATGTGTGAGTGTGTGTGTGTGTGAGTGTCAGTGTGTGAGTGTGTGAGTGTGTAAGTGTGTGACTGTGTGAGTGTGTGAGTGTGAGAGTGTGTGAGAGTGTGAGTGTGAGAGTGTGAGAATGTGTGAGTGTGTGTGTGCGAGCGAGTGAGTGAGTGTGTGAGTGTGAGAGTGTGAGAGTGTGTGAGTGTGTGAGTGTGAGTGTGTGAGTGTGTGAGTGTGAGAGTGTGAGTGTGTGAGTGTGTGAGTGTGTGAGTGTGTGAGTGTGTGAGTGTGTGTGTGTGTGTGTGTGTTTGTGTGTGAGTGAGTGAGTGAGTGAGTGAGTGAGTGAGTGAGTGAGTGAATGTGTGTGTGGGTGTGTGTGTGTGTGTGTGTGTGTGTGTGTGAAAATATAGTTTGCTAAAAATCAGCACCAACGATCAGCGTGATATCACAAATAGCACATGTTACAAAATTTGATATTATGTGTACTAGTAAACATAAAAGGCGCACAAACATTGGACACTAAACTCACAATAGATGGAACCAGAAGAAAATATAAAAGATGGCATCACTGGCGACAGTTTGGTCCAGCCAGGTGTGACATCACAAAGGGTGCCGAGGATGCTACAGATTTATCTTTGTCTTCGAATCTGTCGAGACCTACTACTCAAGTAGATAGTAGGATAGTTAGTAGCTATTTGTGTAAAAAAAAACGCCGTGTACAGAAAAAAAATATTTCCCTACTACCATTTGGAATCATGTTAATATTTACAATAAATAAAGTAAATTGTGACAAGAAAAAGTTATAGCCTACACTTTGGCTTAATAGTTATCTATTAAGGGTAATAACCGGTAAGAAACTCCTTAATGACGGCAATGAAAATTATAGTATAAGTATGTGTTGATAATTGTCATCGTTTATTTTTTATTTACTTACCGCCTCGCCTACTAATTGGTATGTAACCACAAGCACTTACTGATAAGTAATTTGTAATGATAACGTACTGCCTTGGGAACCCAATCGGTAAACCTTAAGAAAAACATAATCGTGCAAAAAAGTTCTTTATTCAATCTTATGTAAATTATTAGCGCTTTCGCCTCGGCTACAACTTCATATTCGTCCATAATGTTCCCTTTTACAGCCTTAATACTCAAATAACTATTCTGAATTGCTTTTCAATCGATAAAGAATTTTAAATTAAGAAAATATTTTTTATACTATCAAATTGTAGCCCATTTGGTGTAGTTTCGGGCGTCGGAGACCAATGCTATTGTTGTTAATACATTAGTACATAGCTATTTATATAACAAAAACTGTAATAAAAATAGAAATTTATCTTAGCTTCTAATATAGAAGGCTCTGAGTAGAGTAGTGCTCAACAGTCCCCGACGACCCGTACTATACCCAGTAAAACATTGTGATCAGCGATTAGGGCTGTGTAAACTGTTCGATATGATCAATCTAAACTTTAGACCGTGGAGGTAGGAATAAATATGGAGAGAGCCTAAACTTGAACTATGGGAAAGGCGAGTGAAGACCTGTGGGGGCGGACGCCAGGTAGTATAGCTCCTTCTAATACACATTGATGTGGGGATTCGCGCAGCAAATATAAAATTAAATATTTGAAATTGAAATGTTTTATTTCTAGTAATATTGTTAATAGGGTGACCAGATTCATAAATTGCAAAACCGGGACATTTTTCAGAGAATTGTCAAACCAGTGGTGGCTCATGCTCCAATATTTTGGTTGGTGAGGAAATGTACTCAGAAAAAAAGCGCCGCAGGCGAAAATTTTTTTTCATTTAAGGTCAAATGCTTTAATATTGAAAGTTACATTTTTTCAAGGGATGTGAAGCTGCATGTTTTTCCCTTTTCATGTATAAAAATAAATTGCCAGGTCACAGAACATTTAAGAAAAGAGAATATATTTAACGGATTGTTGACTTAAATAAAAATAATACTTATACATATAATTGAATATGTTCTTACTCAAATTAAAATAAAAACATCCCAAAACCCATACGTTTCGTAAGCATAGTACCATAGATTTACACACAATGAGGTGTTGCACGTTTTTTTTTTCTTTGCTTTAATCGAAAGATTAAGAAAAAAATATTTTACCCCTATTTTTTATTTTTTTCGTATTATTCTTTATTCATGAGAAAATTGTCTTTGATATTATAATGTTTGAATTTCCGCTTTACTTTACTTTAAAATGCAACGAATAAAATTAGAATATATAAAGCAATTAAAAATTTTGTAATAAAATAAATATTACAAACGTCGATAGATGATATAATTAATAAATTTTGGGGTCGGGTATGAAAACCGGTACAATTACGTGTCCCGAGGATGTTCATCGCGACACCGGGACATACAACTTAAAACAGGGACGAATCCCGGAAAACCGGGACATCTGGTCACCAGGGCTGGACTGGGAACATGTTTAGTACCGGGAAATCCGGATGGGGTCGGGCCAGGCCAGTCATTTGAACCGATTTTAAAATAAATAATTTTAATCATTGTAATATTTTGTTTAATAATTTACTTTTTAACTCCCGTTACCCTTGGTAAGGGCGGAACAGGGATTGTGCTAAAAATCGCATTAACGAGATTTTAGTAAATGACCACGTTTTAAGGCCCTTAGAATCCAATTTTAACATTTTCACGATGATATCTGACAGATTTGACATTTATTTTGATTTTATTATTATTAGAATAATAGGAAGACAATCTAGAAGTAAAAAATTAATCACAAATCTAAATGATAATAATAAATTCAAATGAAATGTCAAATCTGTCAGATATATATATATATATATAAGGAGATAAATTTTAGTGGGTATATCAGTGGGATGTTTTCTGGGCTTAAATTTGTTTTAGTAGATTCTTTTAAAATCTGTCAAGCTTTCGTGTATTTGGATTGTACACTTCATCAGGACGCTGAAGTTAAAATACAAATAATTTTAAATGTATAAAATAATTTGAATAAAAGGAACTTACGTTTTGTTGAAGTTATTTGAAAGTCATTGACTTACAAAAAAAAAGTAGATGAATTTTGAAAATACATTAAGGTTTACAATGTCATAAAGATAAAAACTTATATTAATTTTGACAAAAAACACATGGTTTTTTAATTCGTCGCAATAGTACAAGTTATATATTTTGTTTTCAAAAATTGTGTTGGTACTGCACCGGCGTGAAAAGGGTGGTGAATTTGAAGTGATTTTATTTGAACTAGTTTCAACCATGTCAAAACTCTAATTGCAGTATCATGATTTTGAAGTAATCTATTTTTATTAACAAGTTTGAATAAGTTGCAATAAATCGGGCTCAGGTTATCAATAGGTTTGTTCGTTCCGCTATGCTGCGTTTTACCGCTAAACGCGGCGGTAATTGTCGCTGCGTTTTGCGATTCACTGCCAATCGCCGCGGTAATAATTTAAGTTACTAAAAATTATTTTTCTGTTCGATCCGATACTCAGTAAAAATATATTATTCCATTTTCCATTATTTTAATTGTTTACTATTGTTATCATTTAAATTTAACTTGTTACAAATCATAATTCATATGACATTGACATTTATAATTTTACAAATGTATTTCAATTTCTAAAACTGAAACATTACATAGCATACTTATTGAAAAATAACAATTTTTTCCTAATATTTATTTGTCAAAAACTGTCATACTAGCACTTCATATGTAGACGCGAACATTACCGCCGATTATTTATTTTACCACCGAGTCATGAGTCACTGTAAAAATTATCACCGCCAGCTGCCGCGGCGTTTTACCGCAAGTTACTAGAAAAACGGAACGAACAGAATCTAGTGACTTTACAGTGAACCGCGAATCGAAAAGAACAGCAAATTTCACCGCCGCGGTTTGCGATAGACGCAGGGTAGCGGAACGAACAAACCTAATATCAGTTTTTTTATTCATTGTGTTATTCGTAGTTTGTATGTGATACATTTTTAAAAACGACCGTTTATTATAATTATTTTCCTTATCTAATATGTCAGTATTGTCAAAGTCCATGTTATGTTTATTTGTCACACAATGTTGAGATAGTGATGTCGCATTTGGTTTATGTTTTATGTCGCTTTTGTGTGAAATTATTCTGCCTGAAAGTTGTCTGGAAGTTTGCCCTACATAACACTGATCGCAATCTTTACAGGGAATTTTATATATGATGTTAGAATTTTCTATTTTAGGCGTTTTTTCTTGTGTCACAACTTTTATTTGCTATGCGTAAAATTTATCTCCTTAACTAATCGACAGTGACGATTACACTCCATATATATATATATATATATATATATATATATATATATATATATATATATATATATATATATATATATATATATATATATATATATATGCCAGAAATATCGAACATAAATTATTGTTTTATTTTTCGTAGCACTCTAATAATTGCCTTAAATCGAGTATTTTCTTTTGCTTCTACCTCGTACATAAGAAACAATTGAACAACAACCTTGGTATTTATCGATGCACGTTTTCATTCCGAACATTTTTATTCATTACACTTTTTTTTCTAAAATTAATAGGTAAAGAGATATCGCCAAATCAAAATTTTAACATTGAATTTCCTATGATCGGAAAACAAAGTAGACACCCGGTATACATGTTGTATTTTGACAACGGATATGGACTTTTTGTCCTATGTCTTGTTCAGATAAATGTAATAGACATGTATCAAACATCAATATCTGTCCTAGTGTAAATGCATCCACCATCTGTATATCTACCACACACATTGTTGGTATTGACAAACCGCAATCTGTTTTCCTGACAACCATCAATAAATCACGATCGAATTTCTCTTGTAAGTGTGTGTATTCAGTCACCTGGTTACCATCTAACCACAGTTTCCTGCTACAGCTACATTCACTATTCACTGCATTCTGCAGCGGTTGCCCACACCTAAATTGCCGTATTTACCGGCCAATTAACTAGTGACCAATGTCACACAACTGACGCGCAGCCTCTAGGGCTCTAGGGACTGACGTTGCGCAACATCAGTGCTTCCAAATAAATGGCTGCAGTTCTCACCAAGAATTATTACAATGGATAAATAAATAAATATTAATATATCATCACGGCATATTACCATTGCAGGGTGTGCCAATCTGCTTTGTACACAGATTTCGGTAATGATGATGACATATATGTACCGTGCGGACGTTTAACAGGCGTCACCTCACGGGCACTCATTGTTGCCGTAGAGAGTGTACCACATCGGTTAATTTTGAACCATTTAAAATTCGAAATATTTATTTTAGTTTCAGTCAGGATCGAACCCGGTTCCCCAGATTCGCGACCAAACCCCATTATTACAATGGATTAGTGAGAATATCAAGTAAACACTAATGGCCGATTCCAACTTCAATTTAACATGCTGTTAATTAATAATATGTTAAATTTTAATCTCAATTAAATTTAGTTTTGTTCCACAGATAACAAAATGTTTATATTAACTAACAGCTGTTAATATGATTTAGTTATTTTTCTATATGGGTGGCATGAGACGTCGGTAAAAAAAACTGTAATCTATAACGTCAATTTGGAAAACAACTGCCTATTCTTTGTGCTGTCATTTTGAAATGAGTTTGGAAATGAGTGGGTAGAAAGCAAAAAGAAAAGAGAAAAGGGAAGGAATATTCTTGAGAGGGACAAATGTGAACTCATGCGACTTGTTCAAAAGTATGTTAAAAATGATATTTATTTGAATTTTTTAATCAAACTTTTGCAGATATTCTAACGTAATCGACAACAAAAAGACAAATGGGACATCTCTTAAAGAAAAAGCAAATGTTTCGGAGCAAATTGCTTGTGAATTTAAGGCCAATTCTCTGGGGGGAGGATATAAGAAATGCCCAGCAATTAAAATTCTTTTTTTCAAAATTTTAAAAG
This sequence comes from Harpalus rubripes, assembly GCA_963082715.1. NCBI lineage: Eukaryota > Metazoa > Arthropoda > Insecta > Coleoptera > Carabidae > Harpalus > Harpalus rubripes. The sequence goes on along the minus strand of OY720449.1, from coordinate 46,237,428 downwards.
AAAAGTAAGAGGATATGTAGTAGAAAGTCATGTAGGATATTTTTCACAATTTTATGAAAAATTTAAATTCGTTATTATTATTATTATTATTATTATTATTATTATTATTATTATTATTATTATTATTATTATTATTATTATTATTATTATTATTATTATTATTATTATTATTATTATTATTATTATTATTATTATTATTATTATTATTATTATTATTATTATTATTATTATTATTATTATTTCATTTAGAAAAGGAAATATCTGGCTGAACAATCTGACGAAATAAAAACATAGGCTGCAGATGATAAAGTCAATACAGTTTGGATAAAATTAGAGATATTTTAACTTAATTTAATTTTGCATTTTAGAAAGAATTATTTAAAATTGGAGGAGGCACTTACGTTCCTCAATTAACAGAGGCTGGAGCACAAGTTCTGGCTATAATATTGGAACATATCGAACCCCTTAATAATGAGTTCGATGATTATTTTATACTTGATTGTAAGTATATTATTCAATCATATAATTTGAATTAGAATAAGATATATTGTAGCGAGCGTGCTACGATATGTTATCATATAATACGAAAGCAAATTGCAAATAGCATTCGATAAATCACATCGTTATCGTACAGTATACAAACGGCCTTATACGTAGGATAAAAATTCTTTATTTTTTTTTAAGATGAACCCAGAAACATTTCAGCTGTACTCGAAATTCCATATTCCTTAGAACCAGTGCCCTCTAAAGAAGTTTCATCCCAACCAGATGCCTCACTTTCCCCAGAAGCTTTACCCTCGTCTGAATCCTCCCACTTATCAATGCCTATACAGTCTATTTCAAGAGTACTAATTAAATATTTAAAAATAAAAATAAAATTAGAAAAATAATATTCAGAAACTACCCATAAATGTAATAAAAAACTGATGTGGCCAATACATGACCTCTCGTCAATGCCATGTTTGAAATAGCAATGAGCTTTAAGTAAAGTATCTCTTCCGGTTGATCGTTTGTAAACAAAATCTAATTTGTTGTTCCAATATATAGAAAAGTCTGTAATACCAAATTTTGGATTATATTTTATTATCCTTTTCCTCGAAAATCTGTTAAGAGCTCCAAATTAAGTACACTTCCGGTTTATCATATAAATATAGTCAAAATGTTTCAAATTATACACGAGTTTTAAATACCAAATTTGAGAAGTTTTGAATTGTTTTAATATATTTTTTCAAGAAAATCTGTTTACAGCTTCCTGTAAAGTAGTACTTCCGGTTAATCAATTTTAGAAAACATCTAGTATGTTGGTCTCATTAATATACAAGTCTTAAATACAAAATTTGAAAAGTTTTGGATTGTTTCAATTTATTTTTCACAAAAATCTGTTCATAGCTTCAAATAAAGTATCACTTCTGGTTTATTAATTTTTGCCAAAATATAATATGTTGCTTCCCTTTATATAAAAGTCAAATACCAAATTTGACGAGTTTTGGAAAATATGATATATTTTTCACAAAAATCTGTTCAGAGCTTCAAATAAAGTATCACTTCCGGTTTATTAATTGTATCCAAAATCTAATATGTTGCTTTTCTTTATAAATAAGTCTTAAATACTAAATTTGAGAAGTTTTGGAATGTATCCTATTATATTTTTCAAGACAATCTGTCCAGAGCTTGAAGTAAAGTATCACTTCCGGTTAATCAATTTTAGAAAAAATCTACCACGTCGTTCTCATTAATATAAATATCTTAAATACGAAATTTGAAAAGTTTTTGAATATACAAATACATTTTTACGAAAATCTGTTGAGAACTTCAAGTAAAGTATCACTTCCGGATTGTCAATTTTAGCCAAAATCTAATATGTTGTTCCCCTTGATACAAAAGCCTAGAATACTAAAATTGAAAAGTTTGGGTTATATTTTAATATAGTTTTATGGGTTTCAAGTAAAGTATCACTTCCGGTTATGCAATTTTACCAAAAATCTAATCAACTCTTCATATGAATGCAGAAAGCTGTTATACGGAAAATAGAAATATTTGGAAGTTTGTTATTGTGGAAGAAAAGTCGTCACACATAAACACACACACACACACACACACACACACACACACACACACACACACACACACACACACACACACACACATACACACACACACACACACACTCACACCTTCGGCTCGGAAAATAAACTTCATCCACAGGATTGAATATGCACTTTAGTCCCTGAGTATATAATATACTATTCGTATACGCAAGTGAGCGTCACACTGCTTGTATATTTAGTGAAAAGTAGCCTTTTCTGTTCCTGTATATTTCTGCATATAGCACATATTACATTGGGGAATTATCTTATGGCATAAAAGTCGCTTTTAGTGGGGAAAAATCTCATCTCCTGTACGCATTTTAATGTGTTGATCTTTTTGTGCTGATGTGGTGCTATCTTGTGAAAAGAAACTCTATATAACTGGCAACTATTGATTACACCTAATAATTGTTGAAAGGCTTCAGTAGCATAAAAGCGTAGAGTAATTAACAATTGATTCAATATAGATAAAGGATTGTTTTTGTTAGTAGGTGTCTCCAGTTCGTGGCCAAACGTGTTTCACGACTTAAGCTTTTGCAAATCTGAACCGTTGTTTAAATTCGGCGTCGTTAAACATCTCAAAATGATTCTACCGATCCCTGTATAATTATCCGATAATGAAGAAATATCTGACATTTTTTTTATAATAAATAAGCAAATTTATTTATTGTAACGTGTGAGCCCCGCTGCTACGCTGAACAAGCGTCTAAGTATAGCGATGACGCAATGGCGCTAGCAGCCGCGCTACGTAAACAAACAAGCCGCGACGTGTTTAATTACTTCCGGTCACCTGAACCTTTTGTGTTCATTGTTATTATGCAGTCGAACATTCTAGAGCTCTCTGGAAGTTAATGGCAACTGTATAAAAAAAGCCGCTGCTATGCTCGGGAGTTAGTTACATATTTACATAGGGAGAATCATAGAGACATTAACATGGAGTGTTAGAGAGTAAAATGTTAGAAGAAGCACAGCAGTATTGTGGTGAGCGTATGCAGTTTGTGTTGAGTAAGTACTCGGGAAGTTACTGGTAAACTGGGATAGCTGTGGATGTGAATACTCGGTAGTGTTGACGAGCTATAGTATACGAGAACAGTAACAGCGAGTCGGAAAGTTACTGGTACACCGGGATAGCTGTGAAAGAGAATACTCGCTCACAGTATACACAACATATACAGTAACGAAACTTTGTGTCGGCACTTTCCTGTTGTGCGTAGTGGCGCCAATTCAAATGGTACCGCAAAGTATACAGTTTGTCCAAAAAATTCCTAATTCGGAGCCATGAACAAAGAAACGTATGTGAATTTAAAAATATTTAAATAAATGTCAATTTGACATGAGATATTGTCAAAAATGTTATCTAAAGAAATCAAAGATTTTCGTCTTGAATCTTATTTTAGAAATAAAAACAAATTAGAAAACGGCGAATGTCAATGTACTGTATCCTTCTTTATGGTCTTTTCTCCTTTAAATTACATTTCAACATCAATTTTGACATCTTGACTTTGCAATTGAATATTGAGCAGACATACGTTTCTCTGTTCATAGACTACTCCGAGTTAGGAATTTTTTTGAACACACTGTACTACAATCAGTTATACAATACAAATAAAAATACGAGTATTTTACATTGTTTTAGAATGTAATGACAGTGTACATAGTAACATGATGTCTTTTTACAAGTTATACACAAATTTTTGTCCGCGATTTTATTATCGTTCAAGACTATTATCTTCCCGCCGTCAAAATCATTAAAACAATGCCATAGACGGCGATATAAACAGGCAGACACGGATACATATTTCTTGAGTTTTATTTTATGTACAAAATATACTGAAATTTAGTTAAATTAATATAAATTTAAATATATGACCGTTCAATATATTTTATGCACAAATAAATAATTTTATTGAATATTTTAATTGTGATAAAAGCCATGTTCCTGTTGCGCTGATTGATGCATGCGCGCTCTGCCAGAGAATCATGAGCTTCGCTACTGTATAATACTTTTTATACTGTGACTCGGTAGTGTTGAAGGATATTGGAAAGTTAGGTATACGAGGACAGCAACGGCAAGTGGGAGTGAATACTTGGCAGTAGTGGTGAAAAATTGTGGCATCCGAACAGTCGGTGATACTGAAGCTGCGGAAGTTATACTGTTAGTTACATAAATAGACAGATAATGAGGTGAAAAGTGTGACTTCCGTCCGAGCAGTTGAATATACAGCCGCTGTTGAGTCAGTTGAGTATATAGACGCTGTGGAGTTGAACGTGATATAAATAAACAGTGACATACATAATCGAAATAAATAATTATTAAGATCGTATAAATAAATAGTCGTGTTAATTGTTAAATAAATAAATAGTGTTAGTGTTAGCTAGTTAATTATAGTTATAGTCTTAATTGATTTTTTTAATAACTGTTTAATATTTGTAATAGTCATTTTTATTGTAGTTTAATAAACACTTATTTTAATTAATAATAATTGTCTAATATTTACACTTCACCCAAATAAATAAAAACGTTACATTATTATAATTCGTATTGTTTTTGTCAGTTCAACCTCAAAAATTAAAATAATTGCGGAGAATCTGACAATTGATGGTTGGTGGAATGCAAAACCAACGTTAACAGCAAATTAGAAGCCGTGATTCTAATCGCGCCATTAAACTGATTTTGGTTAAATAAATCAAGGTTGGTGGAATGCAAATTATATTTTAACAGTTGTTAAGTTTCTACCAGCCACTTAAATAATTTAATTGAGCGTTGTGGAACCGGCTATAATTATAATTGCTAAACCTAACAGCGGTTCCATATTTTAATTAAATGTACACAAAAATAATTTATCTCTTACATTGCTTTTTGAGAAAATGATATTAAGGCTTTAAATCACTTCATAGATACGTATAACATTTGATACTGCCACTGGTATTGGTAAAACAGTATAAGGTAGAAGCACCAATAATTGACATGTCACTAGTAGTTGACACTTTTATTTTAAATTACATTAAATAAACAATTTCTGTTTTTAACATTGTATTTGCTGTTAATGTAATACCATATGTGATGAAAATGTGTAACATCATAATGAACAAGTATACCTATCATTATTAGTTATTATTTTTATTATACAGTTACATTGTTAGTTATTAGTTTTATTAACAGTTAAATTACTAGAAATATTTGAACCGTTTTGAATATTTATTCCAGAAGTTTGAAGTTCATGGAAAGACGAAGAGGTAGTATTTGGATTTTTAAAAATGTACGTATTGGTAATTGCTGTGTTATCTACTTGTAATATATTTAAATCATTTGGGGTTATAGTTGGTTATATTCCCAAAATTTTTGATGTTGCTGATATTTTGTTAATAAAAGCTTTCAACTACATTGGATGATTTTCATTCACCATGTTTTTTAATTTTTATTAAGTCAGCTCCTGTATTAGCCAGTAAAGTCGCTTATATACGCCGAAAACAATATCCTGTATAAAGATTAGTATTCTCTAAATTTAAATATTGTGCAATTATTGACGGTAAGCATATTAATTCCTACCACTTGATTACTACAATAACCATTTGCATATTTTAAAAAGAATATTTTATTTGCAGCAGTTTCATTGGAATATAAAGCCATATTTTTATACAGATTAAGATAATCAATATCAAAATTTTCATTATTAATCGCAGTGAAAGTTCTTGGCTGATATGTTTTAGTATCAGGAATAGTTATGACTAGACTATTGTCAACTTTTTTTATGTCATCTTCAAAAATATTGTACAGTTCATGACGTCGACACGCCCCACATATTCCAAAAACCAATGCAACCTAAAATGAACATTTTTAAAAATGCTAAAGTACAGTGGCAGCTTGCCAGGGTAGTCAGGTTAGGCAGTGCCTCACCAGAAAAAAAATAAAGCCGTAAATAATGTAAATTAGTATGTAAATTAAATTTCAACTTATACCGTTAATGCTATTCTTTATAAATATCAAAAAAATAATTTAAGCCACCACCACAACTAATTTGTAATGCAGTTCACCTACTTTACATCCTGCGAAGTGCTTCTCGAAATGAATAGTATAATGTCTAATATTGCCGAATGTTTTTGATAAAGCTTTCATTCTGGTAAGAAATACGTCCTATAGATATGAGGCGCCGTTTGGGCCAAAATAAAAGTTTCTGTAATATATATAAAATTTCGTGATATATAATATTTTGCCATGTTGATATTTACAATTTTCATTGTGATATATACAATTTTTAGTTCTATGAAATGCCGCAATATAATGAGGGCGCTCACTTTTGTGTTTTTATCTACTCATGTTGATAAAAGCACAAAAGTGAGCGCCCTCATTATATTGCGGCATTTCATAGAACTAAAAATTTTATATATCACAATGAAAATTGTATATATCAACATGGCAAAATATTATATATCACGAAATTTTATAAGTGAGCGCCCTCATTATATTGCGGCATTTCATAGAACTTAAAAATGTATACAGGGTGTTTCCTTTAAAACAACCACCGCTTTTTTGGGTGAACTAACAACTTTAGAGAAAAATTTTTTATATCAAAAATGATCAAGGATAAGTGGATAATGTATCAATAGTACCAAACCAAATATTTAACCAGTGTTTCTCAAAAGGTAGAACAAAATTATATTTTTTTAAATGGCACTCTATATAATTTTTCAGCCCTTTAAATAGAATATTATTTTCTAATTTTAATGAGATAAATATAGCATAGGGTTGTATAACAATTATTTCGAGAAAAATGGTATTAAAAACTAGAAATAATGTAACAAAAAATGGGTTTACTACTAGCGTAACTAGGCAACAGACGTATGTATTGCATAGCCTATTGTAATATTATAACATTATTTTTAATGCCATTTTTCTCGAAATAATTGTTATACAACCCTATACCATATTTATATCGTAGAAATCAGAAAAAAATTCTCTATCTAATGGGCTAAAAAATTATATAGGATACCATTTAAAAAAATATAATTTTGTTCTGCCGTATGAGAACCACTGATCGAATTTTCTGTTTGTTATTATTAATAAATTAGCCCCTTATTCTTGATCATTTCTTGTATATAACATTTTTTTCTAAAGTCATTAGTTCGCCCAAAAAAGCGCTGGTTGTTTTAAAGGAAACACCCTGTATATCACAATGAAAATTGTATATATCAACATGGCAAAATATTATATATCACGAAATTTTCTATATATTACAGAAACTTTTATTTTGGCCCAAACGGCGCCTCATATATAGAGGCCGTGACCGTACGTGAATAGAATCAAACGTGGCGTACTGACATATTTTGTAAGTAGGTTCATGACATCTACTGTGTATTTTTGCAAGTCAGATTAAAGTATTAAAGAATATTAAATGCATAGTGCATATTACATTCGACAAATTCGACATAAACACAACAACCTGTCTAGCATTTTTATTATAATGGGCTCTGGTTTGCGACTTTCATACGTATGGCAGTATTTAATTCTTTTATTTCGTTGTTGTTTTTATAATTTACCTACGTAGTGTTTTTGTATTTTGAATTTTAGTTGAAAACAAAACAAATGTAATGGCTTAAACTGGAAAAAGATAAAAATTTCGAATTAAGTGACAATAATATAAGAAATAATACTGAAGAATTGTTAATTTTTTAATCAATAATACATTTCATCAACTGTCTTATGAACATAAACTGTTTGTCAAAGAATTGAAACAATGAAACAGACCATCTTTGCTTTCTTTGTTCTGATCGTAGTACTTCATCAATAATAAATATTGGAGGAGGCAACCCTTAATAACACTTGGTATGATAAATGTAACTGGCTTGTCGGCAGTAAAGTACTTAATAAATTATTTTGTTGACCGTGCATACTTTTTACTAGTACTACCAACATATGTAAAGATCACATTGCTTCAACTTGTAAATTAGTACTTTTAGGGAAGCTAAATATTTCTAGTGCTATTAATAGTGCAAGAAAAATAGAAATTAAAAATTTTAATTCGAAGGTGGAAGAAATGTTCCGTGATCTGGCAATTTATTTTTGTACATGAAAGGGGAAAACGTGCAGTTGCACATCCCTCAAAAAAATGTAATTTTCAATTATAAGGCATTTGACCTTAAACAATTTTTTTTTCTGATACCTTGTCTCATCAAATTTTGATGCACGAGCCGCCACTGCTAAAGTAAGAAACTAATTATTAAACAGAACTAACCTTTATCATGAAAATTTTTTCGTATGATGTTACCTTCAAGAATCGTTTAACTATATTTTTGGTTAAAGTTTTCGACATTGTGCTTAACAGCAACAGTAAATTTCAACATAGAGAAAATTGACCAGATCGAAGAAGGTTTAAAGAGTTCGCTTTGCTCAGAAAAATAAGCGAGTAAAGAATTTTCAGAATATTTTTTTTATTTTGTTCTTGTCACACCATTTCATGAAGTTATTGTATCGTTTTTCGTATGATGTTCTTGATCTTGATTTTTCGGGGAGTAAATCCATACTCGCCTTTGCAGCTTGTTCTGCAATTTGCGGTGGGGTTCCGCTGTTTAATCCAATTTTAAATTCTACTAATATTGCTCATTTGTAGCGATAGCCATGAAATACAAAGTTATAAAGGATGGCATTTGCGTTGAACTGTCAGAAATTCGATTATTACATGTAATTATATTCTACACCTAAGCCACAGAACATATTTTGTTTTTATAATCAGATTAAACCACTGCAGAGATTTTATTTAAATCTTATTTTGTTACCTGCAAAGTCATAATTCTAACAATTTCAAACGATATGCATTTCTTTGCAATTTTATTAAAATGCCATGACTATCGCTACAAATAAGCAATGTTTCTACAATTTCAAATTTGAATCTACACGTTTGCAAACGTGCAATATTAAATCTGTTTAGGGCCGATATTTTCACTTGCGAATAAAGGTTTAGATAAATTTATCCTTCGGATAAATATTTTTGTTGTCTTTTCACTTACAAATAAATTTATTCGAAAGAATAACATCTGTTATTCGCGGAATAAATTATTCGGCAGTTGGATAGCGAATAACCTGTTTATTCGTAAGTTCATTATATTTCCAAATATTGCAGGTTTGTAACAAAATGGATATATTAAATATTTTTTATGATTATAATGATATTTTGAACTATGAAGTAATAAATAACTTGAGAAATCGATCACACGCCATCAGACAGCGACTTAACCACATACATGAAGGAATTTTTTGACACTCTGATCATGAAAACAAAGTGTTTTCAATTTTTTATTACATATTGGCGACCGTATTTGATCTCAAACAGTGAACATAGGTAAATCATTATAAAGATCCTGATATTTGACGCTGGCAAAATATTTTCGAATTTTGGATACTTTTGTTGAATACAATAACAAACATTTATTTCGACCTGAAAGGATTATACAAACAGTACAAATACAATTTTACAATATACATATCTCGTTTACCGTATATGATTGCTGCATTAGATGGTATTTGTTAAATTACAGTCTCTCTAGGCTAAATATGCAGAATGATGTAGATGACATTAAAGATGTCAAACAAAATTTTGACAACTACCGATTCAAAAGAAGTCGTCTACTTAACGTGGCTACGCCAAACTCTATCCTTCTCTACTGACACCAATTTATTGTGCAAGGCTACCAATTCACGAACGTTAAAGTTATTCGACAGATATCTATTTGTTTCTGTCAAATGTGTAAAAAGACGCAATGGAATTAATCGTTGGATAAATCCATAGAATAAATTTATTTAACGAATACTTATTCGGAAGTGAAAATACCGGGCCTTATACACTATTATTCACGAAAGATGACTATTCAAGGTCATTTGTTCGAAGAAAGAATACACATCACTTTATAGCAGTAGCTTAGCAACATTTGGTATTAGAAAGAGAAAGATTATTTGACCTATGTCTATTTAATTTATGTGGTGTGACAGATATACGTAAATAGTGGCATTGCTTTCTAACACACTATAAATAATAATGACATATGTCGTAGAATTACAGATACCTAATTATCTACTACACTGCCCTCTGTGCTAATATTTACCCAGTGGCGTTGACGTTTAAATTAAATTATTATTCCTTGGTTTATAAGTTAAGTCTATGTTTTTGTATTTTGCAAAAACATAAGTGAAGAACATAAATCTTTCAGAAAGGCATTATTTAGAAAAAAACATAATTTTCAAATGAATTATTCTTATTTTATCAGTTAAAATGTGTCTATAAATATTTCATGTTGCACGTCTATGCAAGCGAAATGCAATGAAGTTAACTGCAAATAATATTATATCGGACGGCTCACAAATGACCTTGAATAGTCATCTTTCATGAATAATAGTTTAGCTGGTTTATTATGAATTTGATTTACAAATTTAGATTTACGAATTTACATTTATAAACATAAATTATACATATCTACCTTTACTGGTTCATGATGCATTTAAGAAATATATGATTCAGAATTTACATTTAAAATATCACCATATTTTATATTCTAAATAAATTTGTAAATGCGTCCAATCATTTCACAGTATTTCCAACAATGATTTTGATGGGGGGAAATCACAGTGTCAAGTGTCAGTTGAAACATTTTAATCTTGATTTGACAAATGGATTTTGAATATATGGATATATTATTAATATTATCGGTAGAACAATACGGATTGATTATGATAAAAGTGATAAATATCATATAACCGTCATCCTGTCTGTGCCAAACCATGTGACTATCTAACCAAAAGGGTAAATCGTAAATTTCAAATCTAAATTTGTAAATCCAAATTTATAAATTAAATCCATCATACACCAGCCATCAGCGATTTAGGCCCATTTTTACAATTGATGGATAAACTATGGTATAGCTATCGGAGGTATAACTTTATCCTAGTAATTATACCTTCGATAAATAAGATTGTCTTTTACAATGAATTCTTATATACCAGATAGTTATACCAAGAATTACGTTAAATCACTTTAGATTGGTATTGACACAATAAAATTATCTTCTTGTTAGACTATTTTTCTTCAATATTGTTACTATTTCTATATTCCAATTTGCATTTTTCACGATGTTAGATGATATTTTTGATTCTGACAGTGATGTTGAAATACTTGATTGACATCTGTCAAACGTATGAATAACAACACATCGTTTGTGTTTACGTGGTATCCATAAGAACAAGGGATAAAGTTATTCCAGGTTTATACGACCGATTTCCATGGAATAAGTAATACTGGTGTTTATTCTATCTGAGGTTTATCTGAGGTTTGTAAAATACAATTTTCAATTTTATACCTGGTATTGCATGATACGAGGTTTATCTAAAGATTGTAAAAGTGGCCCTTAGGCGAGGCGCATAAGTTAATTATATACAACTTTTATTTGAAACTTTTTTAGTCTAAAATTTAATGGGAACTTTTGCGGAAGGAAAAACTGATTTTCCATGTTAAACGCCCACGGCCCGCTTTTTAATTAAAACCCTGTATTAAATCCAAATATTATAAATAATTATATATTTAAAAAAACTATTATTAAAGTAATAATAAATTCATTCTTAGTACTAAACTCAAGATAAATATAAATATTATATATTTATAAAAAAAATCATATTAAAGTAATAAATATTTAAATAATAAACAAGTAACAAATATTTATAAAAAATACTAGTAATAAAGTAATAATTACAAACAACAACCAATAACAAATATGTAAATTAGTGTTATACATCAAATCCATTGTACTCAACAAAAAACAATTGTTATAAATATAACCAAGTAACAAATATGTAAATAAATGTTATACGTCAAATACATTGTAGTAAACAAAAGATAATAATTATAAATGTTATGTATACACATATACTATTATTCACGAAAGATGACTATTCAAGGTCATTTGTTCGAAGAAGGAATACACATCACTTTACAGCAGTAGCTTAGCAACGTTTTGTATTAGAAAGACAAAGATTATTTGACCTATGTCTATTTAATTTATGTAGTGTGACAGATATACGTAAATAGTGGCATTACCTTCTAACACACTGTAAATAATAATGACGTATGTCGTAGAATTACAGATATCTTATCTACTACACTGCCCTCTGTGCTAATATTTACCCAGTGGCGTTACCGTTTAAATCAAATTATTATTCCTTAGTTTGTAGATAAGTCTATGTTTTTGAATTTTGCAAAAACATAAATGAAGAACATAAATCTTTCAGAAAGACATTATTTAGAAAGAAACATAATTTTCAAATAAATTACTCTTATTTTTTCAGTTAAAATGTGTCCATAAAAATTTCATGTTGCACGCCTACGCATACGAAAGGCAACGAAGTTATCTGCAAGTAATATTATATCAGACGGCTCAAAAATGACCTTTCGTGAATAATAGTTTACATATTTATATAAATATAAAAATAATATATATCAAATCGAGTACTTACGAAATAATCATAATAAGAAAAGCAAAACTACGCACTAACCAAAACAAAAGGAATATTATAATAGAAAATATAAAAGTATGCAACAATATAAAACTACTCATTACTCAGAATTAAAAAAAAATATTCACAAACTTTAACGAATAGCTTTCAAGGTGGCTATGGGATTGACATTTGATAAACAAAACCATGCAATTCTCAAGTGTCAAAGTGATTGTTTACCTAATTTTGCGGCCGCTACCATGACAACGATCGCGAAATCAAATTTCGCGGCCTGTACTGCGGCTGCGAAATATTATTTCGCGCCCGATTGCACAAAAAAAAATTATATACAAACTTTAACGAATAATATAACCTCATGCGACCAAACAATTTCATTCATATGGTAGATTTGTATGTGTAAGTAAAAATCTCGGTAAAAATATAAATGTTGGAATTGCATCAGGAAGAAGAGTTCTTCGCTTTCCATCTTGTATTTTGTTTTTAAAGGAAAATTTTATATTTTTTGGGAAGAGATTTAATGTCGACATCTAAAAGTGATTTAATTTCGCAAGCACTAAATTTGTCACTTCTTCAGGAATCTATCGTTTCACCAGGATACCGTTCGGGTTGAAGAACGCTCCTGCGACATTCTGCAGACACATTGACAGGTTTCGTGCTGGACTAACCTTGACGATTTCGTAATATTATCTGAATCATACCAAGGACATCTCTATGACTTACGAAAGGTATTCGATCAACTACGACAGTTCGAAGAAAATGTCATTTTTCTTGTCAAGAAATTAAGTGCCTCGGTTACGTGCTACCTATAGACGGTATCCAAGTAGATCCAGATCAAGTTGCTGCAATAGTCAACATGTCGGTACCCCACAACATAATTTAAGTTAAAAGTTTCCTTCAAACCTGCTCCTGGTACCAGAAGTTCATAAATAACTCAGAAATCTCAAGACCACTGAGCGAATTAACATGAAAGAATGTCAAATGGAAGTACTCGGAACCACAGCAAAATTCATTTGAACAACTAAAACAAGCTTTGAATACGGCCCCAGTGTTAGCCCAAGCGGATGAAAATCTCCCTTACACGCTAAAGACAGATGCCAGTGGATGCTATTGACGCGGTGTTACTTCAAGGTGAAGGCCACGGAGAACAGCCTATTGAATATGCAAGTAGGTTGATGAATGATGCTGAATGAACTCCAGTACCACAGAAAGAGAAGCCTTGGCCATTGTATGGCCGTACAAAAATATCGCAGGTACATAGAGTGCTCAGAAGTTTCTGTGAAAACTGACCAGCAACCCCAAAAATGGTTGATGACAATCAAATCACCTGCTGGAAGTCTTGCGAGATGGGCGCTGTTACTACAAGCATATAATTTGAAAATAGATTATACGGCTGGTAAAGTAAATGTAGTAGCTGACGCATTGTAATAAACGTTTGGAAAACTAAAGACAAGTTCCTCAGTAATAGTGATATTCATAGTTACAATAGTCGAGGTAAACAATTTTGAAATTCCAAAAATTAATTTGAACAAAACTGTCTGTGTCTACAATCCCCATCATAAATGGATTAAATTATTCAATCATTTGCCTGTAGCCATGGAAAACGTAAATTCTAAAAATAAATTAAAATGTGATCTACAGATTTTTTTAGTATCTAAAAACTATTACCATGTGAATAATATTAAACGAAAACATATTAGATTTTAGTGATACTTTACATGAAGCTCTCAACAGATTTTCGTGAAAAATATATTACGATATATTCTAAAACTTTTCAAATTTGGTATTTAACATTTTTATACTAATAAGAACGACATGTTAGATTTTTATCTAAAATTGATAAACCGGAAGTGATACTTTACTTGAATCTCTGAACAGAATTTCGTGAAAAATATATGACATATGCCAAAACTTCTCAAATTTAGAATTTAAGACTTTTATATGAAGGGGAGCAACATATTAAATTTTGGCTAAAATTGATAAATCGGAAGTGATACTTTATTTGAAGGTCTGAACAAATTTTCGTGAAAAAAATATATTAAAGCGTGATCCAAAATTTCTCAAATTTGGTATTAATTAATACTAGTGTATAATTTGAAATAACATTAGATTTTGACTATACCTATAAGATAAATCGGAAGTGGTACTTGATTTGGAGCTCTTAACAGATAATATTTGTACTGTTATAGTAATTAACGTATCAAGGGTGCTAATGCTGTCGGTGTAGATGGCATATCTTTAAAAATGATCATGCTCATTTTGCCTATCATTGTAGACTACTTTGCGCACATCATAAATACCTGCATTCTAGATGGCGTAGTACCTAGTATTTGGAAAATTGCTATTATTAAACCAATTGCTAAACATAATGATTGTACTACAGTCGATGATTTACGACCAATAAGTATTTTACCCGTGATGTCGAAAGTTTTGGAGAGAGCATGCTGTGATCAAATCATGAGTTACTTACATAATAATAACATTTTGCCTTCTTTTCAGTCTGGATTTAGAACTGGGCATAGCACTAATACATGTTTGTTAAATATTGTTGACATTTTGTTAAATAATTTTAATAATTCTGAAATTTCTCTGGCAATACAAATAGATTTCTCTAAGGCATTTGACATGGTTAATCACAGCATGTTACTGGCTAAACTTAGATATTACAATTTTTCCGACAGATCCATTCAGTGGTGTAATAGTTATTTTAATAATAGAAACTTTAAGGTGCAGATATCTTCTTCTTCTTCTAGCTTTTATAGTTTAAATTGTGGTGTGCCACAGGGATCTATTCTCGGCCCGTTGTTTTTTCTCATTTTTGTAGCTGATATGCCATCAGTATTTGATTTTTCCACTGCTCATTCATATGCTGATAATAATACCATACTTGCTACTTTAGATCCCTCTAATATTAGTAAACAAATTGAACTTGTTAACAGTGATCTGGAAAAACTATCTACTTGGGTAAAAGACAATGGGCTTAAAATAAATGCTGCTAAATCATCATTTCTTGTAGTTGGGAAATGTGATACCATTATTCATTTAATATTAGATGATTCAACTTTAAATCGTAGCAGCTCTGTCAATATTTTGGGTCTCCATGTAGATGAAAATTTGTTATTCAGAGAACATCTGAATAAAAAGTTGATTGCTGCACGAATTAAATTAAGACATCTTTATCAGTTTAGAAATGATCTCAGTGTCGATGTGAAACTTCGCCTCATAAATGCTCTCATTTTACCACTCTTTGATTACTGCGGTTGCACATACGTACCAAATTTAACAGAAACTGACAAACATAGAATTACTCCACTGCAGAATTCGTGTTTACGCTTTGTTTATGGTGTGCGTAAATTCGATCACATTACCAAATATCGCTCAATGGCTAAGATGCTCTCTATTGATGATCGTGTAACAAAGATGTATCTCTGTCTAATACAGAAAATTATAAAAACTGGTACCCCACATTATTTGCTCGACAAATTATTAATAAAACAGTACAACTATACGCTACGGATGAAAGATCTATACATTGTTCCTTCATATAGAAAATCTAAATTTAAGGGCTCTTTCTCTTACCTTGCACCATTTCTTTATAATAATATACCGAATGATTTGAAATCTCTTTGTGTGAATTCATTTATAAATAAAATTAAGAAATTATTTGAGTAGCACCATTTTTATTTTTTTCATTTCTCTTGTTTCCATGTTTTACTTAATAAATTGTCATTTACATCCAGTTAATGTTTGTGTAAACTATGATCAATATAATTTGTAATTGTTTCAGTAGTACCATTGTTTTTTCATGAATTACATTTTACATTGTCATTTATAGTTAATATCTGTGTAAAATTAGGATCAGTGTTTTGTTTATATTGCTGTATTTTTTCATGTATATATTTGGACTATGTTTTTGATTTATAAAGTTGTCAATTTGTCATTTTGGCATCTTGCACATCATGTTTATATGTGTGTATGGTTAGGTGGAAGACCAGCCTTTGGCTGAACCTCGCCTTTTGGTTTCGGTCAATAAAGATTTATTATTATTATTATTATTATTATTATTATTATTATAAATACAATAACGCCTGAGGTCAACAGTGTACCTTTTGTGGTGTGTACGTTGACCGAAGGCATTATTGTCCGTTTAACTCCCGCGGTGCGTTCATCGTTTAACGTCCGACGGAGTAGGTAGGCTATGAATGCTTCTACTTGTTTTTTTAGGCTTTATCCCCAGTATCGATATCAATTTATTGACAACATTAACATAGCAACAACTCATAACACTCTCTAGGGTGTCATTTGGTATATAACAACCCTGAAAGCAGGGTTGTTATGATAATAATAACATACCAGTAGCACGTTGATTTAAGAGATCTTAAGACATTTGTCAGTACGTTTTTTACCACAACCATCTCCATCGCAACACTTAGCATTCAATTGATCTAACGTCTTACAAATACATAACATAATGCTATTTATTTAAGTTTCTAATTATTAATTTAAATATTTCTGAAAAAATATAATGTATACCTCAGCACTAAAGTATTTTAATATTTATTCCCACATTTTAAAACAGTCGTACAAATTAATGTACCGTAAAAATAAACTATCATTAAAAAGAAAGATTTAAACTGATTGTTGAACTAAAATGTTTGTTGATAATATAATTACAAATTTTTCAAACAAACATTTTAAATCAGCAGACAACACAAAACTTTCTTTTTAATATTAGTTTAATTTTATGTTTGTTCAATTTATATGATTGTTGATATTTTCTAAACAAACGTAAAAATTCAAGTATCGTAGAAATAAAGTAACATTTATAGGAATGAATTAAATTGACCCTTTATTTTCATGACACATGAATTAAAACGATTGTTTATTTGTGATACTTGAATTAAATTGATTATTTAATTCTAGGATACATGATTTAATATGATTAGCGCTCAATATATATTAAGCGAAGATAATAATTTTTCAAAACTATTATTTGCTAAAAGTATTATTTCATTTGATATGACAAGTGTCACTCACTAATAACTTAAAATTACAGAGATCTGTACAAAGCTACAATATGAGGAGCCATCTGAGGAAGAATGACCAAATTGCAAATAGTTCTTGAAATAGTCACGACGGCGCTATTTAAATTGACTGTTTTCAAATTATCAACAGTCGTTTTAATTCTTGTATCGTAGAATTAAACAAACAATTTAATTCGAGTATTATACAAATAAACAATCGTTTTAATTCATGTGTCGAGAAAATAAAGGGTCAATTTAATTCGTTCCTATAAATGTTTCTCCATTTCTACGATACTTGAATTTTTACAATTGTTTGGAAAACGTGAACAATCATACAAATTCAACTAATATTATAGAATGAAAGAATTATTGAAAAGATAGTTTTGTATTGACCGATGATTTCAAATGTTTGTTAGAAAATTTTGTAATTATATTACCAACAAACATTTTAATACAACAATCAATAAATCTTTCATTTTAATAAGAGTTTATTTTTACGATACATAAATTTATATGACACTGCCTTTTAAATTGATTGTTTTAAAATTATGAACAATCATATTAAATCATGTATCGTAGAATTAAACAAACAATTTAATTCAAGTATCACAGAAATAAACAATCGTTTTAATTCATGTGTCATGAAAATCAAGGGTCAATAGAGGGTTATGATTTTGACGTCACACGCAAGAAAGAATGCGACGATGTAGAAGTTGAGATGGCAGATCGGATTACAAACAAACAAACCACGCCATTTTTAAAGTTCTGCCTTCTGTCACTTGTGTTTTGATATTGAGTTTTACATGTGATTCAATGTCTTCAGACGGCTATGGAAACTTAAAGAATTTCACATTTGTCATGTATTGTATTCTTTATAATTATAGCGAGGGTCACTGTTGCAAAGACCATACACTCGCTTACTTACCACCATCTTGCAACTGTCACCACGACAGCGATTTGTTTGTAATCTAGCAACGGAGTGAAATGAGTCACAAGTGTAGTACAAGGAAAATACCAATAGATGACAGCCCGAAAATATACCTCTGTATAACCCTCCATTTAATTAATTCCTATAAATGTTACTTCATCTCTACGATACTTGAATTTTTACGTTTGTTTAGAAAATATCAACAATCATATAAATTGAACAAACATAAAATTAAACTAATATCAAAAAGAAAGTTTTGTGTTGTCTGTTGATTTAAAATGTTTGTTTGAAAAATTTGTAATCATATTATCAACGAACAATTTAATTCAACAATCAGTTTAAATCTTTCTTTTTAATGAGAGTTTATTTTTACGATACATTAATTTGTGCGACTGTTTTAAAATGTGGGAATAAATGTTAAAACGGCATTCCATACATATGGTTTATTCTCCTCGCCTATCGCCTCCGAGAATAAATTCCATATTCGTAATAAAAAAATAAATTTACTGGCTATAGGTTTTTCAGTATGGTTTCTTACCCACTGCTGACTTTATTTTTTCCTGCAGTATTTGATGGCGAGTGACGATTTTTTTATAAATTTAAATTAATTTTGCAACTTTACATATAAAATAATCAATATTTTTTATTTTCTTATATGCTGATAACTTTTTATGTATGTTTTAGTTTTCTTTTTGAAGGATTACACATAAATTTTCCATATATAGACACGAACTTATTGTCAATATTCAAAGGCAAATCAGTTTCCAATACGGCGTAAAGTAAATATTTCGCTACCTAAAATAAAATCGTTTACCTTCTGTATTTCGAAAGCAGATGTCATTTTATTGTCCTGGGTCACCAGAGCAGATGTATGTAGGTTGAATATAAATGAAGTATTATTTTACTGTCGCAGGACATTGAATTTTATTATTTAAAACCAGGGCAACTTATTACGTACACGAATGGCTACGTATATTTTTGTGACATTTTAGGTGGTAAAAATTCATAGTTTAAATTTATATCCTCTTTATACAAGAAACGACCCGCAAAAATGAGAAATTGTTGAGGAGGTGAAAGGCCACGGGACTTCTCGTTCATAAATGTGTTAATGTTATTGTTTATTTTTGTAAATTCTTTTCAGGAGGTTAAATTTATTGCTTGCTTAGTTTTAAACATGAAACTGGCTTCCTTCTTGCATTTTTCTTTTAAGTGCGTGTCTCTGTTTCTTTAATATCTTAACAACATTATTTACTCTAATCCTGTAAAGCTTTATTTATATCTGCAGGTGTCATTTACTTTATCTTTTTTTTAAAAACTCTTATAAATTATAATAATTGCAAAAAACTAAGCAGAAGTGAAAATAGAAAAAGAGTAATCTTCGAGGGAGTACCTACGAAGGATATATGGTGTACACAAAAAGGAATTGCGTTAGGAATCCCATGTATTTCTAGGGAAATACAGGAATTACCAGGTAATGTCGGGGAAATACATGTATTATCTGGGAAATATGGATGTTAGGAAATATTTGGGAATTACGAAAGAAATACTTGGGAATTACGAAGGAAATATTACTTTTTACCTCCCGCTGAGAGGTATTGAATTCATGCTAAAAATCGCATATCCAGACTTTAGTGAATAAGCACGTTTTAAGATCCCTAGAATCCGATTATAACATTTATACGATGATGTCCGTATGTGTGTGTTTGTAATTACTTGTTAAGATTGTTCTATACTTTACTTACTGGTCCACGTGCATAGTTGTTAGTTTAGCAAGTTCAAACATGTTTTACAAATTTTGGTATTTATACGAGTGATGAAAATCTCAATGTTGATTCGTTATAAATCAACGTGGTTTAAAGAATTTACATGGTTGAAGTATAGTGTTTTAAAAGACAGTGTTTTTTGTTTATACTGCCGATTTTTCCATGGTGTAAATCAAGCAAACATTTTTGTGAATGAAGGGTTTCGCAACTGGAAGAATGCACTTGATTCAAGTAAAGGAATAGTAAAACATGATAAATCTGAAGAACATAAAATGTGTGTTATAAAATATGTAAATTATACGAAATTAAAGAAACAGAAAACAAATATTGAACAAATGGTGAATGATCAATACCAAAATGAAATTAAAGAAAACAGGCACTACATCAAAACTTTATGTGAGTGTTTATTATTTACATGTACACAAGATATTGCTCAACGTGGTCATGATGAAAGTGTTTTAAGTTTAAATAAAGGTAATTTAAGAGAATTAATGTTATTGATAAGTAAACATGACACCATTGTACAAAAAAAGTTACAGGATAGTTCAAAGAATGCTAAATTCCTACATCATGATATCGAAAATTTATTAACTTCTATTATGGCGACCATTGTACGTAAAAAAATTCAGACGATGTAAAGGAATCAATTTTTTTTGCAATAATGTCTGACGAAACAAATGTCTTGAGTAAAGATGAACAAGTAACTGTTATAGTCCGGTACTTGCATCAAAATGCAATTCAGGAGAGGTTTTTAGGGTTTAAAATTGCAAACAGTATGCTAGATGCTGCTAGTTTTGCAAATTATATAAAAACAATATTATATGAAAATAATATTTCATTAAGCAATTGTATAGCACAAGGATACGATGGTGCTGCTGTAATGAGTGGTCATTTAGGTGGCGTGCAAAATCATATTAAAAGTATTGTTCCGCAAGCAGTATATATTCATTTTTTTAACCATAAATTAAATTTAGTTGTTGTTGATTGTTGCAAACATTTGAAAAAGTCTGCTATTTTTTTCTAATCTTGAAAAATTATATACATTTATGCCAAACTCTACAATTCATCCTCTATTTTTAAATACGCAAAAACAAATTGATCCTATAAAACAGGCTCGAGAATTAGATGGACTGTTCAGTTCAGAGGATGCGAGACTGTTTTAGAAACAATTGAATCTATTTTTGTAACATTAAACAATCTTATTTCTAAAACTAATGTAAAAAAGGATAGAAGATGGTGAAGCAAAAGGTTTACTTTTACAAATTGATAAATAATTTATTGTTTTACTGCTTATTTTTATAAATAAAATTAATATTAGTTACAACTGTATCTAATTATCTCCAATCTCCTGATATGAATTACATAAAAGGTTTAAATTTAGTTCAAGAAACAATTAATGAATTTCAAAACTTCCAAAACAATAATAATGAATGGAATTCTATATGGAAATCTGCAAATAATATTTTTTTGTCTTTTGGTTTAGATAAAACAGACTTTTTTGACAAACCAAAAAGAATGAAATCTATTCCAAAAAGGTTACAAGAGTTTATAGTAGATTGTGAAATAGATGATTCTGTAGACATAGAAGTAAAAAATAAGAAAGATGTTCTCAAACTTAAGTTATACATTCCTATACTAGATAAAATTATTATAATTGAATTAAAAGAAAGATTTACAAAAAATGATACTATTTTAAAAACATTACAAGCTTTTGACCGCACAGATGATTTATTCCTCAATAAAATTCATTTAACTAAATTAGCAGAACATTATAACATAAGTTGTGATTGTTTAGACTCCGAAATAACGCAAGTTAAGAAACTTTTGTGTAGGGAGGAAAATAAAACTATCAAATCACTCATGGAGTTTCCGTCATTCGTTTAACAATATAAGCAAGCATTTAAATGCATTTATAATTTGGTAAAAATTTGTATTTTAATGCCTGTATCAACAGCTTCTTGTGAAAGATCAGTTTCCTCTTTAAAAAAAATTAAAAGTTATTTAAGAACAAGAATGACAAATGAAAGATTAAACAACATTAGTATATTTAGGGCCGGTTTATCATATATATTCTAGGAACTACAGTATTCATTCAAGAAGATATCTACACTGGTGAAAAATTTAAAAACGGAAGACGCTACATGTAATTATTATTTAGAATATGTATATTCAACATGCTTCATTGTTGGACTTGCACATTTTTGATAATTATAATTATGAATCAATGTTGCAATCATTTTTACTGATTATTTCATTTTATAATCTATATTAATTTATTGCTACCAACAAATTTTATTATTGTTGTAATCAGTATGTTTCATTATACAATTTTATTCACTATTGTAAAGAGTTGTGTTATTACATATAGTGTTTTTATTTTTGTATGTAACATCTTTATTCATTTTATCAATACGTTTAATAGTTATCTAGTGCTTAAGAACAGGAAAATAGCTACTTGCAACTATCCAACTCGTTGATAATATCTTCATTAAACTCAAAGCTTTCGTTATTTGAAATTCTGGAAATCTATATCTTACTGGTCTCTCTTTCTTGTATGATGTCCGTAGTTGAAATTATAATAGGTAATACAAGGGTAATAAAGGATTTTACATAAGGGATATAGAATCGATTTAAAAAATTAAACAACTATACATTTTAGGTTACATAAATTATAATATTTTAATGAATAAAATACCAGTATAGTATATTTGCTCTATATTAATAATATAGTTACCATATTTTAATTAATTGTTTGTTGTATTTATTAATTTTTGAGGGCAAAATTTTCTGCTTATGATTTAACTGCCAGATAATAGATTTATCTGCCAGTTGAAGTGCCGGATAAATTTTAGTAGATTTTATCTGACAGTTTACGTTAACTTTTGTTTGATAAACGCTTTCTATGTTTTACCTGGCAGTTAAAAAGTTATCCGCCAGTTAAATTACTTATCCTTGCATTGATAAACCGGCCCTAAATATACTAATGTTGTTTAATCTTTCATTTGTCATTCTTGTTCTTAAATAACTTTTAATTTTTTTTAAAGAGGAAAATGATCTTTCACAAGAAGCTGTTGATATAGGCATTAAAATACAAATTTTTACCAAATTATAAATGCATTCAAATGCTTGCTTATATTGTTAAACGAATGACGGAAACTCCATGAGTGATTTGATAGTTTTATTTTCCTCCCTACACAAAAGTTTCTTAACTTGCGTTATGTCGGAGTCTAAACAATCACAACTTATGTTATAATGTTCTGCTAATTTAGTTAAATGAATTTTATTGAGGAATAAATCATCTGTGCGGTCAAAAGCTTGTAATGTTTTTAAAATAGTATCATTTTTTGTAAATCTTTCTTTTAATTCAATTATAATAATTTTATCTAGTATAGGAATGTATAACTTAAGTTTGAGAACATCTTTCTTATTTTTTACTTCTATGTCTACAGAATCATCTATTTCACAATCTACTATAAACTCTTGTAACCTTTTTGGAATAGATTTCATTCTTTTTGGTTTGTCAAAAAAGTCTGTTTTATCTAAAACAAAAGACAAAAAAATATTATTTGCAGATTTCCATATAGAATTCCATTCATTATTATTGTTTTGGAAGTTTTGAAATTCATTAATTGTTTCTTGAACTAAATTTAAACCTTTTATGTAATTCATATCAGGAGATTGGAGATAATTAGATACAGTTGTAACTAATATTAATTTTATTTATAAAAATAAGCAGTAAAACAATAAATTATTTATCAATTTGTAAAAGTAAACCTTTTGCTTCACCATCTTCTATACTTTTTACTTCCTTGTACGAAGTAAAGGAAGTATTGTAATCGCGAAAAATTTCGGTTTTGAGATTTCAGCGGAAATATCCATTTTGACCATCCCTGAATCCATTCTGACTAATTTCGTCGTGACGTCTGTACGTACGTACGTGCGTATGTATCTCGCATAACTCAAAAACGGTAAGCCGTAGAAAGTTGAAATTTTGTATTTAGGACTTCTATAGCATCTAGTTGTGCACCTCCCTTTTTGGTCATTACATAATTTCGAGAAATGATACTTTATTTGAAGCCTATAATAGATTTTAATGAAAAACTATATTAAAATATAATCCAAAACGTTTCAAATTTGGTATATAAGACTATTATATCAATTGGAATAACATAGCAGATTTTGGTTAAAACAAGCTAACCGGAAGTGATATATTACCTGAAATTGTTAACAGTTTTTCTTCAATAAAATGGTTTCATTTTGATTTTAGAAATAAATGCTTCAAATAATAGTTTTAGAGAATTAAATTCTGCGTTTAGCACATCAAGTATTATTAAATTAGCCCTTTGTATAAGCGAGATATGTAAATTTAACACTTATATACTTTTTGGTTTTTTAATGCAGCTTGCTATGGATTAGGACAAAAAATAACAAAAAAATAAAAAATCTGATGTGGCCAGCACATTACCTTCCGTCAGTTCTATGTATTTTGTAAAAATGTCATACAGAAAGTTCCTTGAAAAAGATTATATTTCTTGTACATTACCTTAAGGCAGTTGTATGTATTTTATACCAAACAGAAACTTTCTAACAAAAGATCCTATATTTCCAGTGAAATTATAACATAAACATACTGTCAACTACACTTGACACTGACACCTTTCAATCAGAATTTTCTATTTTGTTAATGTAGCAGCTGTTTCCAGAGTTATAGCAAAGCTGACTAATATACATGATATTTAATGTCTTTATAATTTTTTAACTCTATGTCCATTTAATATGAAGCATAAAATGCATTCAAATTGTATAGAGAATAAAATATTCTTTAATATTTATAATAACATTAAATGTGAAAAAATGATATTTAACATCGTTTTTTCAAGAAAAACTGTTAAAATCTTCAAATGAGGGTACTTCCGGTTGACCAATTATAACCAAAATCTAATCAGCTCTTCACATGGCTGTAACGAAGAGGAATACGAAAGAATTATAATTTTTGGAATTGTAGTATTAGAGTTATCGCATTAGAAAATTTTGTCACACACAGACACACACACACACACACACACACACACACACACACACACACACACACACACACACACACACACACATACATACACACACACACACATACAGACATCATCGTAAAAATAGTAAAATCGTATTCTAGGGACCCTAAAACGTGCTTATTCATCAAAAACTCACCACCGAATTTTTTGACCAAAGACAATACCTTCCTTACCTAAAGGTGACGGAAGGTAAAAATAGATGTTAATGTCAAATTATGTCAAACACGTGCAATTTTATAATTGGGTCTATACTTCATCTTCATATTGGTCTTGCGTACAAGGAAGTCGTGTGGTGTCCACATCAGATTTTTTACATTAGTTTTAGAAATAAGATTGTTTAATGTTACAAAAATAGATTCAATTGTTTCTAAAACAGTCTCGCATCCTCTGAACTGAACAGTTCATCTAATTCTCGAGCCTGTTTTATAGGATAAATTTGTTTTTGCGTATTTAAAAATAGAGGATGAATTGTAGAGTTTGGCATAAATGTATATAATTTTTCAAGATTAGAAAAAAATAGCAGACTTTTTCAAATGTTTGCAACAATCAACAACAACTAAATTTAATTTATGGTTAAAACAATGAATATATACTGCTTGCGGAACAATACTTTTAATATGATTTTGCACGCCACCTAAATGACCACTCATTACAGCAGCACCATCGTATCCTTGTGCTATACAATTGCTTAATGAAATATTATTTTCATATAATATTGTTTTTATATAATTTGCAAAACTAGCAGCATCTAGCATACTGTTTGCAATTTTAAACCCTAAAAACCTCTCCTGAATTGCATTTTGATGCAAGTACCGGACTATAACAGTTACTTGTTCATCTTTACTCAAGACATTTGTTTCGTCAGACATTATTGCAAAAAAATTGATTCCTTTACATCGTCTGAATTTTTTTACGTACAATGGTCGCCATAATAGAAGTTAATAAATTTTCGATATCATGATGTAGGAATTTAGCATTCTTTGAACTATCCTGTAACTTTTTTTGTACAATGGTGTCATGTTTACTTATCAATAACATTAATTCTCTTAAATTACCTTTATTTAAACTTAAAACACTTTCATCATGACCACGTTGAGCAATATCTTGTGTACATGTAAATAATAAACACTCACATAAAGTTTTGATGTAGTGCCTGTTTTCTTTAATTTCATTTTGGTATTGATCATTCACCATTTGTTCAATATTTGTTTTCTGTTTCTTTAATTTCGTATAATTTACATATTTTATAACACACATTTTATGTTCTTCAGATTTATCATGTTTTACTATTCCTTTACTTGAATCAAGTGCATTCTTCCAGTTGCGAAACCCTTCATTCACAAAAATGTTTGCTTGACTTACACCATGGAAAAATCGGCAGTATAAACAAAAAACACTGTCTTTTAAAACACTATACTTCAACCATGTAAATTCTTTAAACCACGTTGATTTATAACGAATCAACATTGAGATTTTCATCACTCGTATAAATACCAAAATTTGTAAAACATGTTTGAACTTGCTAAACTAACAACTATGCACGTGGACCAGTAAGTAAAGTATAGAACAATCTTAACAAGTAATTACAAACACACACATACGGACATCATCGTATAAATGTTATAATCGGATTCTAGGGATCTTAAAACGTGCTTATTCACTAAAGTCTGGATATGCGATTTTTAGCATGAATTCAATACCTCTCAGCGAGAGGTAAAAAGTAATATTTCCTTCTTATGTCATTTTATGTACACAAATATTTTAATATATTTATTTACCTATTAGTTAAAAAATATAACAATTCTGTATTTTGATGTACAATTCATACAATAATATCCAAAGTGTGAAGTACGATGATCGACTGGTAGCAGAATAGAGAATTGGGAAATGATCGGACTCGCAGTCTAATGTAAATAATTTATTTCCTGGGCTACGTAGTAACAGTCGAAACTTAGGCCAGGAAATAAATTATTTACATTAGACTGCGTGTCCGATCATTTCCCAATTCTCCAATATCCAAAGTACCTCATTATTCTCTAATAATTAACAATACAATCTATCTTACAAAGATCTGTCTGGTCTGTATTTTTGATCTGTCAAAATAGTTTGTAATTTGACACATGAGTCCCAAGCCAATCATTAAAGGTTTTACAATTTCAGTGTTACCAATATATAACTAAATGTAAGTTTGTTAACTGGCAGATAACTTTATATTGATAAACTATCATGTAAAGTTATCCGACAGTTAACGTTAACTGTTAGATTGTTATCTGGCACTTTTATCCTAGCATTGATAAACCGGCCCTAAGTGTAGAAAAAGACATATCAAAATTAATAGACCCTAATGAAGTTGTAGACAAATTTGCAAGTTTACAAACCGAAGGATTAAATTAGTATAACTAAATCACTGCTGTGTTTTGTATTCATCATATTTTCTTTTAGGGAACATTTTTTGTTTTATTTTTAAATAATATGCTTTTTTGTTTATTATTTATACAGTAGAATCTCCTACAGCACGCGCTAACTCGTTTCGTGCAGTAGGAGACGCTCGACTGTATTATAGCACGTTACAGTAAGAAGCGCCGATTTTGTGTTATTTCACGTGTTATATGTGAGATTTTTGACGTGTTGTAATAGAAATGCATATAAAATAATTTGATGCAAAAATTCTCAGATCAAACTACTTCAAGGCAAGAAATTCAAATGTTTGTAATTGACACATAAATGTCACTGTCAAAAATATTTGTATGCCACTGTCAAAAATATTTGTACATCATTATGAAGATTATGAAAATAGAAAAAGTTAACAACGCAAAAGAATATACGTAAAAGAGAATATAAAAGGAATTTGCGAAAAAATGACGAAAGAAAAAGAAAAGGAAAGTAGAAAAAGAAAATTTCAGAATATTGAATATAAAGAAAATGTATGTATTGTACATCATTTATATTAAAATATCGCATAGATTTTGCAAATATATGTGAGAATTATTTTGTAGTGAGACATATGAATATATGTATTTGTATTTAAAAATATTTTTCGTTTTCTGCGTACAACCAGGTAAAATATCTGGCGAGAGGTTATGTGCTGGCCACATCAGATTTTTTTGTTTACGATAATACACGAATATCTATATCCGATATGCTCAGAATGTACAAGTAATTTGAATTTGAACTGCGCGGCAACGCCATGTGCATAAAGTGACGTTAGATGTCGGTGCCAATGGGGTAAAATAGCGTGACGTCAGAGCATAGCGCGAAATATGAAGCACAGTCCTAAGCAAAAACGATACTTTCAAAGTAGACTTTATTGACAAACTCATAAGACATAAGGGTCAGAATTTAAAGGCTTGTAATTTGATGCTGATATTATTGTTATTATGAAGAAGTTAACTTTGAGATATAACATCAAATTGTAAACATTTTTCTATTACTTCCAAATACAAAATATACACGTTAATAAATAACAAAGGTTTTAGTTAAAATTGGAATCAACTCTGCACATTCTGAACTACAGAGTATCAAGTTTGCGCAGCTTCAAGCATATCCGAGAGTTTACCAACATATCGACTGAGATTTTGTTTGTTGGCGTTTTTGAGCATTTTCAAATCAGTTATTGTCAGTACTTTACATTTTATCTTTTTAAGCTTAAGGTACATCAATAAATCCACATTAATATATTAATAATATAATGGCTCTTAGGGTATTGTAACCTAAAAATGGTTCGCTGTCTTTCAAACAGGGTCTTCCGGCTGCATCACGCGATGTTTCACGAACATGTTCGAAATTGAACGAACATGCAGTTCCATGGAAAGTTTTTTAAAACTTAAAAAGAATAATTGTTATTACAAATTAGGATAATATATATTGTTTAATTGAAGGTTCACTTTAAAAGATGTGTTTACTGGTAGGACAGCAGTTTAATTGAAGCGCGCCGCATATGAAGTAATTACAGAACTGAACTAGAACTACCCTATTGCTTGTTGAGCTACATGCTACATGTCCATTGCTATATTTGTGTGATTTTTCCAAATTATAAATGCGGATTTCTTAAAAGAAAATGGACACCCAAAAATGTATAATGACAAACTATATGATTAAATCTATGAAAATGGTCCATTTGTATGAGTAACTATAAATTATTTAAAAAAAAAACTGTTGTAAAAAATAATCTTTATGTTAGCTCTTTCAAGAAAAGAATAAAAATTTAAGTAGTGATAAATTGTACTGAGTTATGAATAATATTGATTGTACCGCGGCTTTAAATTCAATGCAAATAGGTTCAGAATTAATTTATAGAGCACCGGTACTAAAAATTGGCCGAAGTTGGCTGTGGTCTAGATCTAAAATCTAGACTCTAGACCATCTAGACTCTAGATGGTTTTGATTGAAGCTTTGTTAGGAACATGTTAGAGATCCTCTTCCGCTTTACCAGCGTTGAAATTCTCGTCTGCAGCTTTAACCCTAACGGACAGAAACAGGAATTTGAGCGGACCAGCAACTGTCACTTCTTTAACACGAAATTCACCAAAGAACAGGCATATTCGTCATCACGAACTGTTCCGGGACAAAAAAGTTTTAAGAAGGGGGCAGTGTAACGGCCAACGGCTGCCCCCGTGCTGAGAGAGTGTCTAAGATTAGCGATGACGTAATCGCCGCGGGAAATCGGCCCACATAAACATATATATATATATATATATATATATATATATATATATATATATATATATATATATATATAAAAAATATTATTCACGAAAGATGACTATTCAAGGTCATTTGTAAGCCGTCTGATGCAATATTACTTGCAGATAACTTCATTGCATTTCATATGCATAGGCGTGCAACATGAAATATTTATGGACACATTTTCACTAAAAAAAATACAAATAATTCATTTGAAAATTATGTTTCTTTCTAAATAATGTCTTTCTGAAAGATTTGTGTTCTTCACTTATGTTTTTGCAAAATACAAAAACATAGACTTAACTTATAAACCAAGGTATAATAATTTAATTTAAACGTCAACGCCACTGGGTAAATATTAGCACAGAGGGCAGTGTAATAGATAATTAGGTACCTGTAATTCTACGACATATGTCATTATTATTTATAGTGTGTTAGAAAGTAATGCCACTATTTACGTATATCTATCACACCACATAAATTAAATAGACATAGGTCAAATAATCTGTCTCTTTCTAATACAAAATGTTGCGAAGCTACTGCTGTAAAGTGATGTGTATTCTTTCATCGAACACATGACCTTGAATAGTCATCTTTCGTGAATAATAGTATATATATATATATATATATATATATATATATATATATATATATATATATATATATATATTGCGACCTGTTTAATTATTTGCGGTCGCGTGATCCTTTGTATTCAATGTTTTTATCGCATGGAATGTTTTAGAAGGATTTAGAACCACGACACCGGAGTATATACATCCTGTCAGAGAAGACAGCCGAGCATTCTGATATCGACAAGCATCATGAAATGAATAGTTAGTGCCATAAATAAGTGAAATCCAGCCAGTCAATGGGTTTACGTCGTAAATATATCACTAGAAACAATGACGTCATGTGTTAATAAGCTTACATGAGCATGTAAAACGGATTAAAATATGATCTGCGGGTTGCCTTCATATATAATCTGTGTTACAGGAAGAAATAACTTATACATCGATTACGATTACTTGATTAATTTCTGAACCGCAAAATAACAAGTAATTGTATATTTATCTCTGCCTTACTTATGGTTCCCTTCATTTTTTCCTCGATAGGTATGTCTAATAGCTTCATCTTTGTCCTATTACATTACCACATTTATGCTGCAATTCTGAACAAATCTGTAAGTCTTACAGATCTGTAAATCTGTAAATAATGAACAAAATCGCAACGAAAGCTGTCACTCTTATGTCTAATTTTATATTAATCAACAAAAATAGATGCGTTTTTGTCAGATTTTTACAGACTCACAGATTTGTTCAGAATTGCAGCATTAGTGCCCTTATGGCTCATCCTGTTTACTTTAACTGTCGCGAATTTTAATTTTGGACTAAAAATGTGAAATATCTAACATTGAGGCTTGACATTTTAGTTGTGTCAATGTCATTGTTATGTTTATAATTTATTGGTGATATTTACCTTTTCTTACAATGATTTTCGTTCCGTAAAATGGAGTAGTATTTTATTTTAAGAATAGAATAATCCAGACAAAAATCATAAAAACTTAATCTCAATACAGGTTGAGAAGTATACTGTAGACATAAAATAATGTTTATTAATATGAATGTTAAGAACTGCCAATGAAAAAAAAAATCGAACGTCATTTTACAAAAATTAACAATATTAATGGTTTCAAATACATAATAATAATAGAAAAATCTGATGTGGCCAACACATGACCTCCCGTCAATTTCATGTTTGAAATAGCAATGAGCTTTAAGTAAAGTATCACTTCCAGTTGATCGTTTGTAAACAAAATCTAATTTGTTGTTCCAATAAATAGAAATGTCTGTAATACCAAATTTTGGATTATATATTATAATGTTTTTCCTCGAAAATCTGTAAAGAGCTCCAAATTAAGTACCACTTCCGGTTTATCGTATAGGTATAATCAAAGTCTAATGTTGTTTGAAATTATACACGAGTTTACGAAATACCAAATTTGAGAAGTTTTGAACCATGTTTTAATATATTCTTTCAAAAGAATCTGTTTTTAGCTTCCTGCAAAGTAGTTTATCAATTTTAGAAAAAGTATAGTATGTCGTTCTCATTAATATAAAAGTCTTAAATACCAAATTTGAAAAGTTTTGGATTGCATCAATTTAATTTTCGCGAATAAAGTATAAAGTATCATTTCCAGTATATCAATTTTAGCCAAAATCTAACATGTTGCTCCCCTTTACATACAAGTCTTAAATACTAAATTTGACAAGTTTTGGAATATATCATAATATATTTATCACACAAATCTTTTCAGAGCTTCAAATGAAGTATTACTTTCGGTTTATTATTTGTATCCAAAATCTAATATGTTGTTCCCCTTTATATAAAAGTCATAAATACTAAATTCGACAAGTTTTGGTATATGTATGTCCTATTATATTCAAGTAAAGTATCACATCCGGATTATCAATTTTAGGAAAAATTTTATATGTTGTTTCTCTGCATATAGAAGCCTTAAATACTAAATTTGACAAGTTTTGGAGTATATCATAATATATTTTTCACGAAAATCTATTCAGAGGTACAAGTAAAGTATCACTCCTGGTTTATTAATGTTGGCCAAAATCTAATATGTTATTCTCCTTGATATAGAAGTCGTAAATACTAAAATTAAAATGTTTTGGATTATATTTTAATATAGAGTATGTTTATATCGACGATCTTAATCGAATTTAAGTGGATTTAGGATTAGATATCGACGAAGTGAACGATCTGGATTGGATTTAGAATCGGATTCTAAATCGACTTTACGAACGAGATTTATATATAAATCCGATTTAGGGCCGGTTGTACAATCACAGTTTAAACTATGTTTATTACAAATCTTGTTGTACATCAACGGTTTACAGTTTATACTTAGTTTAAACCACTGCACATTTATTAAACGCTCGTGATCGACCGTTTAAACTACAGGTAAACTTAGTTTAACTTTAAACTGCCTATATTTTAAGCTGCAGTTTAAACTGTAATTGTACAACCGGCCCTTACTGTCGCGAGATAAACCGCGATTTAACAGAGAATTCAATAGTAGGTATTGAAACAATGATAAAAATGCAGAGTAATTTATTCTCTTTCATGGTTTGACAGTTATTATATGTGAACGTGGTGTCTACGATAAGTTAGTATAATAATTAGAAAAGCAATAAGAAATCCGTAGACGTAACAAAAGAAACAGAATATTTTTTTAAATGAATCCTGGAAAGAACAATAATTTATTTGTTAGATGAAAAACTAAGTAAATGTTAGATGAAAAATCTAAGTAAATGTGAAGTCAAAGTTATCAAGAGTCAAAATTAATACTAGTCAATAACGTTCTACGCATTCTATGCTGCTATGCCAATAGTGTCAGTAATAAATTCAATTCAATTCAATACAGTAAATTCGAATGTAATTGATCGGTTTAAATTTTTCTGGTATAAACAGTCAAGATTTAGGATTTATTTAAATCCGATTTGATTACAAATCCGATTAAGCACTTCGATATAAACTTACTCATAGATTTTCATTAAAACCTGTTATAAGCTTCCAGTAAAGAGTCACTTCCGGTTATCCAATTTTACTCAAAATCTAATCAACTCTTTATATGAATGCAGAAAGCTTAAATACGGAAAATAGAAATATTTGGAAGTTTGTTATAAGAGTTATCGTGTACGAAACGCATAAACACACACACACACACACGCACACATACACACACACACACACACACACACATCATCGTAAAAATAGTAAAAACGTGCTGTGGGGACACTAATTAGTG
This sequence comes from Harpalus rubripes, assembly GCA_963082715.1. Lineage (NCBI taxonomy): Eukaryota > Metazoa > Arthropoda > Insecta > Coleoptera > Carabidae > Harpalus > Harpalus rubripes. Next base: position 46,203,562 of record OY720449.1, on the reverse strand, counting down.
CTTATTTACTGAAAACCATCGAATTTTTGGACCGATTTTTTCGTCCACGATAACTCTTACAACAAACTTCCGAAAATTTCTATTTTCCGTATTTAAACTTTCTACATACATATAAAGAGTTAATTTGATTTTGGGTAAATTGGACAACCGGAAGTGATACTACTTGAAGCCCACAACAGTTTTTAATGAAAAAATATTTTAAAATATAATCCGAAACTTTTATATTTTAGTATTTACGACTATCATACCAAGTGGAATAATATATTAGATTTTGGCTAAAATTAATAAACCGGAAGTGATAGTTTACTTGAAGCTCTGAACAGATTTTCGTGAAAAACATGTTATTATATATTCAAAAACTTTTTAAATTCAGTATTTAAGACTTTTATATGAAAGGGAACATATTAGATTTTGAAAAAAGTTGATAAACCGGAAGTGATACTTTACTTGAAGCTCTGAACAGATTTTCGCGAAAAATATATTGTGATGTATTTCAAAACTTGCCAAATAGTCCGGTTGTTAAGGGCGAAATTTTGCCTCCACTTTGCATTTTGTGATGCAAGCAAGCCGTTTGGGTCATATGTTACTGAGACTGTACCCTATCGATTAAGAGATGTAGCCACCCGGAAATGCCCCGGAGGCACAAGTTATTGCGGGTTGTATACCTTATTGGCGCAGTTTTCTTAAAGTCGCCGTGGTTCGCAAACCATTGGATCTTCAGACTTAAATTTTTCTAATAATAATAACAATGGAAAGGTCTTTGATACTGCAGTGCTAAAAAAATGTTTGGTTACATATAACGTATACATTTTCCTCTTGAATTTAGCACATGGTGTTTTTTTGAAGAAAATTTTGGCTTCCTTGGCCGATTGCGCAAGAACGCTACGTCATACTAGAAAATAACCCCAATAAAAATTGCAGCACGTTCAAAGAGCTATCGATATAGGGCTTAGCGGCGTGTCTGTGACATTCAGAGGCCCACGGACACGGAAGTTTCTGAAGAGACACGTAAGTGAGCCGAGCCGCCCTGTGCAAGATAGACCATTGTTACGTCAATTGGAGCAAGGCGTTTAGTCTATATGTTGCTTGGTTAATACTCTACCGATAAAGAAATGTAGCTACCCGGAAAGGTTGCACAGGCTCTGTGTATTGAGGGTTGTATACTTCATTGGCGCGTTTTTCTTAAAGTAGCAGTGGTGTGCAAACCATTGGGTATACAGAGCTGGTTTTATTTTTATATTACTTGTAATGATAAGGTCTTTGATGGTGCCGCGCAAAAAAAATGAGTTTGGTTACATATAACGTATTCATGTTTCTCTTGATTTTTTGGAGTACATTTTTGCTTCTTTGGCCGATTGCGCAAGGACTCTAAGTTATAACGGAAAATAACCCAAATAAAAGTTGTAGCGCATTCAAAGAGCTATCGATATTAAGGCTCAGCGCTATGTCTGTGACTATCAGAGGTCAGCCGATATGGAAGTTTCTAAAGGGAGGCGTAGGAGCACAGAGCCGCCCTGTGCGAGAGAGAATATAGATGTGTCAGTTCGAGTAGCCGTTTGGTTCATAAGTAACTGGGACCAAACCCTACCGATTCAAAGGTGTAGCCATCCGGAAATGTCGCGTAGGCTTTGTATATTGCGGGTTGTATACCTCATTGGCGCGTCTTTTCTTATTAAAGTCGCCGTGGTACGCAAACCATTGGACCTACAGAGCTGATTTTTTATATATATATATTAATTGTAATGATAAGACCTTTGATGCTGTAGAGCAAAAAATTAAGTTTCACTACTTATAACGTATCCATTTTCCTCTTGAACAGAGCACATTGTGTTTTTTTGGAGAAAATTTTGGCTTCCTTGGCCGATTTCGCAAGAACCCTACGTTATACCGGAAAACAACCCTAATAAAAGTTGTAGCGCGTTCCAAAAGCTATCGATATAGACCTCCGAGGCGTGTCTGTGACTATCAGAGGCCCGCCGACACGGAAGTTTCTAATGAGTCGAGTACGTGCGCCGAATTGCCCTACGCGAAAGAGAACATTGTTGCATCAATTAGAGGAAACCGTCCGGTTTGTATATTGGTGGGAGGTCTATATCGATAGCTTTTGGAACGCGCTACAACTTTTATTAGGGTTGTTTTCCGGTATAACGTAGGGTTCTTGCGAAATTGGCCAAGGAAGCCAAAATTTTCTCCAAAAAAACACAATGTGCTCTGTTCAAGAGGAAAATGGATACGTTATGAGTAATGAAACTTCATTTTTTGCTCTACAGCATCAAAGGTCTCATCATTACAATTAATATATATATATATAAAATCAGCTCTGTAGGTCCAATGGTTTGCGTACCACGGCGATTTTAATAAGAAAAGACGCGCCAATGAGGTATACATCCCGCAATATACAAAGCCTACGCGGCATTTCCGGATGGCTACACCTTTTAATCGGTAGGGTTTGGTCCCAGTTACTTATGAACCAAACCAAAACACATCTATGTTCTCTCTCGCACAGGGCGGCTCTGTGCACCTACGCCTCCCTTTAGAAACTTCCATATCGGCTGACCTCTGATAGCCACAGACATGGCGCTGAGCCTTATATCGATAGCTCTTTGAATGTGCTACACCTTTTATTTGGGTTATTTTCCGTTATAACGTAGAGTTCTTGCGCAATCGGCCAAAGAAGCCAAAATGTACTCCCAAAAATCACAATGTGCTAAATTCAAGAGAAACATGAATACGTTATATGTAACCAAACTCAATTTTTTGCGCGGCAACATCAAAGACTTTATCATTACAAGTAATATAAATATAAAACCAGCTCTGTATACTCAATGGTTTGCACACCACTGCTACTTTAACAAAAACGCGCCAATGAAGTATACAACCCTCAATACACAGAGCCTGTGCAATCTTTCCGGGTGGCTACATTTCTTTATCGGTAGAGTATTGACCAAGCAGCATATAGACTAAACGTCTTGCTCCAATTGACGTAACAATGGTCTATCTTGCACAGGGCAGCTCGGCTCACCTACGTGTCTCTTTAGAAACTTCCGTGTCGGTGGGCCTCTGAACGTTACCGACACGCCACTAAGCCCTATATCGATAGCTCTTTGAACGGGCTATAATTTTTATTGGGGTTATTTTCTAGTATGACGTAGCGTTCTTGCGCAATCGGCCAAGGAAGCTAAAATTTTCTTCAAAAAAACATAATGTGCTGAATTCAAGAGGAAAATGTATACGTTATATGTAACCAAATATTTTTTTTGCACTGCAGCTTCAACGACCGTTCCATTGTTTTTATTATTAGAAAAATTTAACTCTGAATACCCAATGGTTTGCGCATCACGGCGGCTTTAAGAAACTGCACCAATGAGGTATACAACCCGCAATAACTTGTGCCTCCGGGGCATTTCCGGGTGGCTACATCTCTTAATCGGTAGGGTATGGTCCCAGTGACATATGAACCAAACGGCTTGCTTGCATCACAAAATGCAGGGTAAACTCCCTTAACATCCGGACTAAAATTTGGTATTTCGTGAAAAATATTTTGATATACACCAAAATTTTTCAAATTTGGTATTTAAAACTTTTATATTAATAAAGACACATTACATGTTTTCTAAAATTGATAAACCGGAAGTGATACTTTACTTGAAGCTCTGAACAGATTTTCGTGAAAAATATATTGATATATTCCAAAACTAGTCAAATTTGGTAATTAAGACATTTACATGAAGGGGAGCACCATATCATATTTTAGCTAAAATTGATAAACCGAAAGTGATACCTTATTTAAAGTTCTGAACATATTTCGTGAAAAATATCTTGATACAATCCAGAACTTTTCAAATTTGGTGTTCAAGACTTTTATATTAATGAAAATGACGTATTAGATTTTTTCTAAAATTGATAAACCGGAAGTAGTACAGAAAGCTATAAACAGATTTTCTTGAAAAAATATATTAAAACATGATCCAAAACTTATCAAATTTGGTATTTAAAACTCTATTTTGACTATATTTATAAGATAAACCGTAAGTTTACTTAATTTGGAGCTCTTAATAGATTTTCGAGGAAAAGCATAATAGAATATTACCCAAAATTTCGTATTACAGACTTTTGTATTTATTGGAACGAGAAATTAGATTTTGTTTACAAACGATTAATCGGAAGCTCATTGCTATTAATAATGGAATTGACGGGAGGTTATGTGCTGGCCACATCAGATTTTTTATATTTGGGGTAACTTTTATGATTATAATTTTAGGGGTAATCTAGAAGCTTTCTGCATGAAATTTGTACTAATAAATAAATAAATATATCTCAACTAATTACCCATTGCTGGGTGTGACAATCTGCTTTATACACAGACATCGGTAATGATGAAATACATTGAACAAAATACATAGAACTTCACGAAGGGTAGTGTACTGGAAATATAGAATATTTCGCAATCGCAAGAAACTTTCGGTATGAAATTTAAATAAAATACATAGAACTGACGGAAGGTAATGCGCTGGCCACATCAGATTTAAAAAAAAATGTATTATACTAAAAATGAATAAGCAGAAGATGAACGTTATCAACCTGAAAAAACCTTATAAAATGAAATAAAACTTGTATAAATTATTGGGCGTTATTTATTTTTTAAAAAAGATATTAAAAAAATTATAGTATTAAGAAACGTATATATTGCAATGTTTTTATTTATTTAGGTGAAGTGTTCGTATGCCATAACCTTTCACCACTACTGTCAAGTATTCACTTCCACTTGCCGTTGCTGTCCCCGTATACCTAGCTTTCCAATACTCTTGAACACTACCGAGTATTCTTTCACAGATATCCCGGTATACCAGTAACTTCCTGACTCGCCGTTACTGTCCTTGTACACTATAGCTTCCTAATACTCGTTAACACTACCGAGTATTCACATCCACAGCTATCCCAATAGCATACGCTCACTACGATACTGCTGTGCTTCTCTCTAACACTCCATGTGAATATCTCTATGACTCTGTATGTAACTAATTATGTACATAACTATGTATGTACTTCAAATCGTCAACTCAACTCAGCTGACTATGTTACTAACTAACTTTCTCCTTCCACACCACAGTATATAGTGTGGAAGGACAGTAACGGCGAAACGGGAAGTTACTGGTATACCGGGATAGCTGTGAAAAAGAATACTCGGTCGTGTTGAAGAGTATTGGAAAGGTAGGTATACGGAGACAGTAACGGCAGGTGGAAGTGAATACTCGGCAGTAGTGGTGAAAGGTTGTGGCATACGAATAGTTTGTGATACTGAAGCTGTGGAAGTTAGACAGAGAGTTACATAAATAGACAGATAGTGTGGTGAAAGAGGTAACTTCTGTCCAACAGTTAAATATACAGACGCTGTTGAGTCGGTTGAGTATATAGACGCTGTGGAGGTCGGTAGGCGGACAGTTGAACGTGATATGAATAAATAGTTACACTAATAGTGGAAATAAGTAATTAGTAATATCGTGGAAATAAATAGTAGTGTTAATGGTTAAATAAATAAATAGTGTTAGTGTTATCTAGTTAATTATAGTTTTATTCTTAATTAATTTGTAATAATTATTTAATATTAGTAATTGTCATTATTTAATACCTTTTTAATAATTAGTTATAATTTAATAAACCTTTGTTTTAATTAATAATAATTATCTAATATTTACACTTCACCCAAAAAATAAAAACTTTACAAGAGGTGTCAGGTGAACGGGTTAATAAACCGTGAAGTGTAAATTAAAAATAAATAAAATGAAATTATTGAAATTAAGTGAACGGAAAGTACGTGATTTCAGGACGAAACTGGAAGAACGTGAATTGGAATCAACAGGAAAGAAAGCAGAGCTTCCAGATAGATTGCGTCAAGCATTAATCGACAAATCCTGAAGGTTACTGAAGTTCAATATGACGATTACGACATTTGTAAATTTATAAAAGACTAGGCAGAAAATTTTAGAAAATTATAATAAAAAGTAAATAATCATTTTACGAAATTAAACCAAAAAGAAGAAAATTTTAGAGAATTAATAGAATTTTCTAAAAAATTTAGACAAGAAAGTTCTAGAAGTTTTGCGCGGAGATTAGAAGAAAGTTTTAGAAGTTTGGAGGAAAATTCAGGAGCAGGAACCAGAATTGAAGGTAAATTCTGGAAGAGTGCAGGAGAATTCTAGAATTATGGAGCAAATGTTGGAGCGGAGATTGAAGAACATTTCTAGAAGAATTGAGGATGGCCTTTGGGAGTTTGGGGCCGATGTAGCTCGTGTGGTTCGTTTCGCATATCCTGCGGCTCCTGACAGCGATTTGGAGTGCCTGGGCACGCAAATACTCATCTACGCAGTTGGAGACAATAAAACTCTGCATGCACTACGCTTAGCTCGGCCAAGAACGATTGATGACGTCTACGTATTCGATCATGAAGCTGCCAAACAAGCTTCACGCAACCCATTGCGAGTGCGAAATTACTATACTGAGAGAAATAAGAACACCGAAGTCATAGAAGAGAAAGTGCGGCGAACTAAAGGCATAGTCTTTATTAGAAGAAAGAAACTCCGCTGTTACAAAAGCAGACGAAAGAGAAAAAGGAAGAGAACGCGAGAGAGAGAACGAAAGCGTGTGATAGAAAATGCTGATGAAACTAAGAAGAGAACTCAGTCAGTTATTCCTAAGAGTAGAGTAACAGACGTGTTGAAAGAGTTCCATGAGGGATCAAGAGGTTATTTTGGAGTCATCAAAACGCTAGAAAGATTGCGTCAGCGGTTTTACTGGGCTAACTTCACGGAAGATGTTAAAGATGCGTCAATACAACGTTGGCAGTCTATTTGAGCGTATTGCGATTGATGTGGATGGACCATTTCCAGAAAGTGACGAAGGAAATAAATACATCGTGGTTGTCATGGACTACTTCACCACCAGGAAGCCACCACGGTCGCTGAAACTTTAATTAAAGAATGTATATGCCGATTCGGAGTACCACGTATATCCCGCTCCGACCAGGGAAGAAATTTTGAGTCTGCCGTTTTCCAAAATGTATGTAAGATATTAGGAATTATTAAAACTTGAACTGCTTTACACCCGCAGTCTGATAGCATGGTTGAACGAATGAACAGAACAATCAACTGATATTTGTCCTAGTCTCTTTGGTGGTTGGAGACTACCTTTGCTAACAGTGCTTATATACTCCGGCGTTTGTATTCCAGAAATTACTAGACACTATTCTAAATAAAACATCAAATACAGTAGATTACATCGTCCGAGCAATTAAACAAGTACGGACAGGTCTGCTTACAACGCACGACGGTCCGTGGCTATTGCGTCAATAGCAATTACAAAAATAGGCACTCACTTATTGCTGCGACGCAGCTGCGACAGCTGCGGCGACGGCGGGCGCCGCACATTACAATATTAATGATATTTTTAATGATTTCTAAGTCAATCCTTATTCCTTTTACGGAATTTAAAATAAATGTAAATGATTTTCGGACCATAACCTTAGCACTATTGAGAACGGTCATGTTTACATTGAATTTAACATCAATCGAATATCGATCTTGTGCATATTATTAGACTGTCAGGTGATTGTCAGTTTTCTCTGCGTTAAGTATTTGTGACTTGTGCCTTGTTCTACAGTATTACCGGTTTGTTTTAATCAGTATTATACTAGAATACATCTGTAATCATGGGAACCGGACAGAAATAAATTAGGAAAACGTTTGCGAAGTAATAGGACTATGAAAATTGGCAGGTACCATACGACAAGGGTGTAACGTTTCACCTTTGCTGTTCAATATTTATATTGATATTGTACTTAGAAAATGGAAGCGAAGGGTTGAAAGAATGGGTATACCAGTTCCCGTTCGTACCAACTCTCTCTTCACTCTAAGTTTTGCGGATGACTAGGTGATTATTACATGATGCATATGGTCTTGAATTTATGTTGAGAAGGCTGCACAAAGAATATAATAATTGGGGATTACAAATAAGGCTACAAAAAACAGAGTATTTATAAACTAATATTTACGAAAGATGACTATTCAAGATCATTTGTCCGAAGAAAGAATACACAGCACTTTATACCAGTAGCTGAGGAACATTTTGTATTAGAAAGAGAAAGATTACTTGACGTATAGCTATTTAATTTATGTGGTGTGACAGATATGCGTAAATGGTATTGTTACTTTTTAACACACTAAAAATAGCAGTGACATATGTCGTAGAGTTACAGACATGTTATTATGAACTATACTGCCATCTGTACTAATGTTTATCCAATGACGTTGACATTTAAATCAAATTATTAATTTGTGGTTTACGTAAAGTCTATATTTTTTGTTATATGCGAAAACGTAGGTGAAAAAGAAAAAACTTTTAAAAAAGCATTATTTAAAAGGAAACAGTTTTTTCAAATAAAGTATATTTATTTTTTATTTATTGGTTCGGTTAGGCGGCGGTCTCACTGGTAAAGTCATGGCGTGTAGTGTTGTATCGACTCATGTCGTGTCGTTTAAAAACTGATGGTCCGGTCTCACTGGTCGAGTTGCATACATCATTATTTGATGTCAAGTAAACCTTAATATATTAATCTAATTTAATTTCACTCGTGCTATGATCTTTCTAAATCACCTTTGTTGTTTCCATTTTCACTAATACTTCTGTTTGTCAGTGTCAAATCAAACCAAATTTGATTGACATCAACCAAATTAGCAGGTTATGTACATTTACGCATGCGTCAAGGCATCGAGTGGAATCGAGCATCGAGTAAAAATTAAACCAACTTGAAAATCAAACAAGTCGCCGGCACTCGACACAAAACGATGGCCCAATGTGACACACGCTATTAGAATACACTTGCTTGAAAAATACACGTCAGCAAACGATTGATAGTACTCGGTCAGTGAGACCGCCGCCTTACTTAATGGGGTGGATGAAAATCGGTGGCCAAAGCGTATATTCCAGCGGGTACCACCAAGAAAGAAGAAGAGAGGATGACCAATTTTGGAACGAGGGGGTGAGAGCAGCGATGAGACAACGGAACCTGGAAGAAGATCTAGCGTATGAACGGGAGACTTGGCATAGGGAATTGAGAAGGCAGAATCTAGCTGTATAATTATGTATTGTATTCAGTACGATAAAGTATGTTGAGTATATGCATTTCTGTATTTTCAATTGTACATAATTAAATCCAAATACCTATATATATATATATATATATATATATATATATATATATATATATATATATATATATATATATATGTATGTATGTATATAAACTATTATTCACGAAAGATGACTATTCAAGGTCATTTGTTCGAAAAAAAGAATGCACATCACTTTATAGCAGTAGCTTAGCAACATTTTGTATTAGACAGAGAAAGATTATTTGACCTATGTCTATTTAATTTATGTGGTGTGACTGATATACGTAAATAGTGGCATTACTTTCTAACACACTAAATAATAATGACATATATCGTAGAGTTACAGATACCTAATTAAGTCCTCTGTGCTAATCTGCTAATATTCACTCATTGGCGTTGACGTTTAAATCAAATTATTATTCCTTGGTTTATAAGTTAAGTCTATGTTTTTGTATTTTGCAAAAACATAAGTGAAGAACATAAATCTTTCAGAAAGGCATTATTTTGAAAGAAACATAATTTTGAAATGAATTATTCTTATTTTATCAGTTAAAATGTGTCCATAAATATTTCATGTTAACCGCATACGAAATGAAATGAAGTTATCTGCAAGTAATATTATACCAGACGACTCACAAATGACCTTGAATAGTCATCTTTCGTGAATAATAGTTTATATATATATATATATATATATATATATATATATATATATATATATATATATATACAGGGTGTTAATTAAAAAGCGGGCCATAGGCGTTTAACATGGGAAATCAGTTTTTCCTTGCGCAAAAGTTCCCAATTAATTTTAGACAAAAGTGTTTCAAATAAAAGTTGTAGATAATAAAAGTATACACCAGCGTCACTAAACAGATTTTATTTTGCATGTTTAGTAACCTGTGAAATCCGAATTGAAATTCTATAAATATTGCTCATTTGTAGTGATAGCCATGGAATTTAAACAAAATTACAAAGAAATGCATATCATTTGAACTGTCAGAAATTAGATTTTCAAATAAAAATTACTGATAATTATATTCTATCCTAAGTCCTTCAAACTATTTTGTTTTTATAATCTACATCTAAATTATTGCTTAGATTTTATTTATTTTTATTTTGTAATCTGCAAAATCGAAATTCTGACAATTCAAACGATATGCATTTCTTTGTAATTTTGTTCAAATTTCATGGCTATCACTACGAATGAGTAATATTTATAAAACTTCAAATTGGATTTTACGGGTTACTAAACATGCAAAATAAAATCTGTTTAGTGATGCTGGTGTAGAATTTAATTCTCTACAACATTTATTTGAAACAATTTTGTTTAAAATTAAATGGAAAGTTTTGCGCAAGGAAAAACTGATTTCCCATGTTAAACGCCTATGGCCCGCTTTTTAATTAACACCCTGTATATATATATATATATATATATATATATATATATATATATATATATATATATATATATAAATATAAAGAAAATTATTATTTTCAAATTATGTATGCTTATTATCATTAAAAGGAAAAAGAGTTTAGTTTTGTGGTTACTTGTTTTAATTATTTACAGGCATGTATTATCTATAGCAAGTTATACAACACGCATTGCTTTTTCTAGAATAAATTAGTACTCCATGTAAACGTAGTAACATGTGACGCCATTATCTAGTAATATTTATTGATGGCGAGCGTCTTCTGCCTATTCATTTCTAGTATACTACAATTTATACATCATGTTCCCAAATTTTCATTCTACTCATGTAGTAATTATACTGTAAAACAAATAGGATTTTGGACGTCTGAAAGGTATGACTACGTAGACGTAGACAATAACTGCATCAGTCAGCACCGAATTGTTTGGCGAAAGATAAGTGGGCAGCAAGATCTTCACAAGTGAACTTATTAATCTTCATTTATAAAATTTTACGTCAGACTGATGTACCATTTCAATCATCAGACATGAGATATTTTAAAAATTAAAAGATTGTATCTATCTACTTATGTTTTACAATAAATGCATTATAAAGAGACCTAATTAATTAAACAAGAAATTGTGGTCTTCTACAAGTGACAAGGCCACATAAATTCTTTGGATGGTAAATAAAAAATATAATGATCTAGGTACTGATAAAGTAGTAAGGTATTAGTAGTATATTACGTACCATTAACTGTAAGTGGTAGTTTCTAAGTCGAGAATGTAGTTAAGGATATCGATATCCGTAGGGTCGCGACCTAAAATATCTCTTACAGTTCGAGGTTAGTACGCCAGTTTTTGCAATTTCGGCAGAAATAGAAGAAAAAGAAAAAAGATTTCAAAATTAATAGCTGTCAGATTGATGTGATGTAGGTATGGGGGTGATGAAACTGTTTTAGGTGAAAAAGAAGAGCAACTCAGAAGAATGATGAGAGGAATATATGTAGTTGGAAGAAATATGATTTGGCGAAATGTGTTGGTGAAGGAAATGCGAGAAGGCGAATGCTGCTGTAATAAGGTAATAAGCAGTACCTATCTGATTTAAACAATTTTGGAGTAAATTAGAATTTAGTTTTGCTTGCAGCCACTTTGTTTTATAAAATATTTATATGAAATAAAAAATTAAATATATAAGAATGGTCGCTAAATTTAAAAAGAAGAAAGTATTTGTAAGCTCTATGAAAAAATCACTTCCTGCCTTTTTTCATAATTTATCTTTGTAATTGATACGGGAAGTATTTGATTTTACTGAATAATGATACAAAAAAGTTTAAGAAACACCTTTTATCTTAAAAATTATTTATTATTATCTTGTACATTAGATACTGCTATTTCCTTCTTAGCTATACCTGTAAAAATTACATCATGTGCTAGCAAAAAACATTTTTGAACACTGTTGATTTATTATTGTTCGTCATGGATGCATCCATCTGTTGACAAGATTCATTCAAATTTTATGTATCATTGTTTTATGGCCACTTGCACCGCTTATAGTTAGACAGGTTAACAAAAAAACTTCGTATCAAAATATTGACAGTAATATTAAGCAATTCATTTGACGACGTTTCGATAAAATATTGTCAATTTAACCCTTAGTTAAAAGTTAAAGAAACTGCCATTAGTATGAAAAATTAAAATATTTTAGAATGCAACTAAAGTATAATTGGTTAAAAATGGCATGCTGTTGAAGTTACACATTGTAACTTTCGTGATATTTTTGTCATGTCATATTTATTTTCAAATATCAAGATTTGTGAATTAATTCAGATCAAAAACTGCAATTTGTTATTGAATTTTCGTAGATAAAATATAGTATTCTACTAGCGTGAAATTTCTGTAACTCATTACATTACATCACAAGCCGAAAACTTGATGAAAACTTTGCCCTCCTGATATTCAGCCATTATTACACGCTTGTAGCATAATATACGTACTATTTTTTCTTTACCTACTGTGTCCTCCTTATGTACCTCTGGAGTTGCGGCATTAATAATTAGTATTTTCAAGCACATTAGTACAAATAGATCGCACGGATTTCTGTTTATAAATGTATCTATATTTTAATGAATGAAGACTGATTTTGTTTCATGCTATTGTAGATAATTTATGATCCATTTGACCATATTTGATTACTGCTCTAACCAAAATGTCAAAACGTAATACCTAGTAAAATAATATTTCATCGTCTGTGTACAAAGCAGATTGGCACACCCAGCAAGGGGTCATAAGCCGAGATGTTTTATTTATTTATTTTAACTAAATTACTACTACAATAAACTAAAACTAAATAAAGAAGATTAATTTATGTGATTTGTAGGGCACATTTATATTAACATACTAATTTAATATTAATATTATTATTGTTCATTGTACTCTAAGTTTGCATTTTTGAGGGTTTTATTTTTTGTTTTAATCATAAGTGGCACAAGGCACAACACAGAAATGTAGGTATTGTAGGTGCACTTCCTACGATTATGTGAAGTTTATGTGTGTGAGAATGTATGTATATGTAAATTATCAAATGTATTTCTAAGTTTTGAAGAACAACACAATTTTCGTACTAACCGGCCAAATTGCTAGATAAGTGGAAGTCTACTGTACTGTGTACGAATAATTTATTATACTGACTAATTAATATAAAGTATTTTATTTCTTACCGGTGGTACTATCGGTGTCCCCCACTTCTCAGTGTTGATCTCAGAATCCACCCACTCGGGCCAGATTTGCGGGGAAGTGACTCGTGAAATATTCAAGGTTCTAGATGAACGAGCAGTCTTCCTCACCGACATCTTGGTGCGAACGGACCCAGGCATTTGTAATGCTGAGGAACGAACATGCATAGAGGATGATACTATGAGAAATGGAACCAGATAGTGAGGTGTCAACGGCTAAGAAATATTGATTGCAGGATGTGGACAGTTTGGAAGATATGTAGATTGATAGCTGGCATAAAGCAGAGAAGAATTTAAATTTATTAGGAATATTCTTATACACATTTTTTTCCTAGTATTCTGTAAATAATCGACAAGCCATTACCAACATAATCCGAAAAAAGTTGTAACTAAAATCAGTAGGAATTATTATTTCATTCCACAAAAAAATCAATCTATAGCATATTTCAAAGGGACATGGAGTGGTGTTTTTTTTTTTATTAGATCTCACAAAAATACCATGGCGTTTCGTGGAGAGAGAACCACAAAGGTCACTTTTGTGCTGTTTGAAAATGTCAAGAATTAGACGTCGGTCAAATGTTAAACAATATATTTTAGTTAAAAGAAGAAACATTTCCCAAATTTAAAGTCGTAATGAATGACCTATCTGTAGAGCAAGTTGTATGAACATGATTTTATATTTTTTAAATTATATTTATCTTGAAGATGGAATAGATTTTATTTACTTACTAAAATTTAATTTTCAAATGTCAAATAATCGCTGATAAGGGAATTAACGCATTTAACAGAAGTCAGATTGCTCGGTGACCCATTGAGATTATAGTTATTTACTGAATGTCCAATGATTAATTACCGTAGTATTTGTACTATTGTGGTAAGATCCATTGTTTCATGGGACTTTTAATTACTACTTTAAATTAAGGGAACTTCTAACTAGAACAATATACAGTAGACTGTAGACTACTTATTAACCACCCCCCCTCCGATTGGCCACTTAGCTCGAACTACCGTCTCCCTTTTGACGCCATTCGTAGTCATTTTGTCTTTATGTTAATATTAATAGAAAGTTAAATGAATACCTAGTTGATTAGTACCAAATAATGAATTTGTCATAAGCATAATTTTAAATAGTGTCATAAGAAATAAGTAATTTTGAATAATTTCCAGGAAAAGAATATTTAAATATTTTATATTAAAATACAAAAGATATAAAATGAATCACAAAAAATTTATTAACAAGAGTCTTAAATATAAAATATGAACATTATTTTATTATAGTTATATGTATTTTTTATCGATTTATACTAGTAATCTTTCAAAATATGTACCTATTATTTATTGCATTATAGTTATCCCTTTTAATTTTAGAAAAATTTAATGTTAGATAACTTTTCTTCCGTTGTATTGATTTTAATTTTGGGGTATAAAAATCAATCACTGTCAAAGTTGTCGGTTTATATATAGCTATTTTAATGTAAAAATCATTTTTATCACACATAAATATGCCTACAGCTATTAATCTACATTCTACAAAATTTTGAAGCAAGAAATATAGGCCACTAATATTTTGCACAGTGCCAAATGTCAACGTCAGTGTCAACATCTGTCATTGTATGAGAATTTTGCGTTCGGTAGCCGGAAATACCAGCAGTTGAGTGAAATTTCTTAGCTTACCGTGGTGCGTAAAATTGTTCTCTGTTCAAGCACGCCCAACAACTCAATAAGTTATTCACCACACAAAGTTGTGGAGCAGATCAGCCGTTACCGACGCGCGAAACGTCAAACTCGCGATCCACTTTGTAATTCAGCGAGAGTGTTCTGTTTCCCGACGCCGTTTGTTTCTTGTTTGTCTTGGATCGTCACTGAATATGAAACACATGGGATCCTTAGAATCAGACACCGATCACGTTTTACGTATTCACGTTTAAATAGCTGCAATATGTGATATATGTATGTTTTGTGGTTTTGTTCATCGACTTACTGCGGTATACAACACACAATGCAGCGTTGATTAGTTGGTTGCCATGATACTGGCATTAAAATTTATAACGTAATGAAAATTCCTGTAACGTATGGTTAGGTAGTTAGGAATAATTTTACATGAAGCACCTGCATTATATAACTGTTACTAATTAATGTAGCGGTTTATTACATTTTTAGAAATACATATATTGCACATGTACTTTACAAGGCAAATAACATGAAATAGTAGATCTAACATAAATAAAATAAATTATATCAGAAAAAAATCTTGTGTGGCCAGCACATGGCCTCTCACCACCATGTTTAAAGTAGCAATGAGCTTGAAGTAAAATACTATTTCCGTTTTATAAATTTTAGAAAAAAATGTAATATCTCATTAATATAAAAATCTTAAAAACCAAATTTGAAAAGTTTTGGATTATCATTTTAAGTGGTACACTATTGCTGTCTTGAGAATTTTAAGAGCTACGAGGTATCCTTACATAACCCTTACATAACAAAATTTTCGAAAAAAACTAATAGTTTTGAATTAATTTCCCCTAAATTTGATATTAGGATGAGTGCCATTACTGCAAAAATCTGATATAGCCAGCACATTACCTTCTGTCAGATCTATGTATTTTATACAATTCCATACACAAAGTTTCTTAGAATTGATTCTATATTTGCAGTAAAATTATAACTCGAACATACTGTCAATCGCACTGGACATTGATATCTGTCTATCAGAATTTTTTAAATTATATTAGCTGTTTCCAATGTTATTACATAGCTGGCTGCTTTATGAAATTTAATTTCTTTATAATTTTCAACTCAATATCCATTGAATATGAAGTATAAAATGTAATCAAATCGTATAGAAAATAAGATATGCTTTAATATTTATAATAACATTAAATATGAAAAAATGATATTTAACAGCGTTTTTTCAAGAAAAACTGTTAAAATCTTCAAATAAGGGTACTTCCGATCGACCAATTATAACCAAAATATAATCAGTTCTTCATATGTATGTAACGAAGAGGAATACGAAAGAATTTTAATTTTAAAAATTGTGATGTTGGAGTTATCGATGGAGAAAAAATCGTCACACACACACACACACACACACACACACACACACACACACGCACACACACACACAAACACACACACACACGCACACACACATACACACACATACACACACATACACACACACACACACACACACACACACACACACACACACACAAAACACATACACATACACAAATACACACATACACAGATATATAGACATATAGACCGCGAGCAGACCCGTGACTCGAGGGACCTTGACGTGCTTAGAATCAGCTGATTTGTGTGCGCGTCATTTTGACAAGAACAATGTCATGTTGTCAAGACCAATCAACCCATTGGTCTTGTCAAAGTGATATTGTTCTTGTCAAGGCGACATGTGCACACAAATCAGCTGATTAAAAATACTCCAAGGTTGCTCGAGTCACGTGTCTGCTCGCGCCCTATAGATATCATTGCAAAATAGTAAAATCGTGCTTATTCATTAAGAAGTCACTATCAAATTTAAAAAGTATAAAACTAAAGATACTGGTGCTCATAATTCCACTACTATGCTCTGTTCCATTTAAGCCATGCAGTAGATGGCACTGGCAACAGCGCAAATCTGAAGTAGCTGAAATTACATTGGGTAAACTTGTCTCTTGTCTCTAATTTCAGCCAATCAGACAGGTCAAAACTATTCCCTATTCTCCGCAATACTGAATGGCTTAAATGGAACCAGGTATAGCTTATTTTAACTAGTAGTAAAGTATATATGGCAACCCTGTACTATTAATGAAAACGTTGAACGAAAGAGATAGTACCCAATATACAAAAATAAATATGTTAGCATGAAATGAAAGATCTGTAAATACAGATTAGAGTACTACTAAGTGCACGTAACCTATAAAGGAAAACAGATTTGACAGTTGTGAAGTGAGAGCAGTGAAATTGTGAAGTGAAGTGAAGAAAACTAAGATTACGTATTAAAGAAAATGACAAATAAACGGAGCGTGGGAAAATTGGACACAAGAAGAAAAAATATTAACGATTTTTAACATGACAAGATTTGTTAACCAATTTTGAATATGGAAATTAGCCAAAAAAAAACGTGAAATATCTGATAAAACTATTTTAAATGCACGTGGATTTCATTTTTGATATTATGACACGTTTAATGGTGCGATTATGGTCACTTCTGTAAATACTGCTAAATTTAAATTTAAATAGCTCTTTAAATTTGAAACTTAAATTATTTATCTTTGTGTTATTATGGTCAAACAAATTTAAAAAGTTTATTTAAATAATGGAAGGTAGCTATGCAACTAACTTCACCATTTACGAACTATCAAAAATTTAAATGTTTTGTCAGGTTAGAATTTTTTATAACACGGAGACACGAATGAAATAACATGTGTGTAAGTTTTCATATAAATAAAATAAATAGTTGTGTTATTCATTTAATATTAATTTTCATGTAGAACTAGTATTGCGCCCAAAAAACGCCGCCAATACATCAAATGAACAAAATGAAGAATATGTTTAATTCATTGAAAAATATTTTGTCTTTAGAGCAGGAATTATAAATCCTATACTTCCAAATGGTTACGTAGACAAAAAATGGGAGGAATTAACAACTGATAAGTCAACAAGTCAGTTTATATTTCTATAAATGAATGATTACTTTTAAATATACAGGGTCGACTTGGGGCAGGTGTGAACGGTGCAGCCGCACTAGGTCCTGCGATTTGTAAACAATTCATATTTATTTACTCCAAAATCAAATTATTGTACTTCAATATTTTTGTGTTCTTTAAAATGTTAATGCAGAAGTTATATCTTATAGGTCATGTTATAGAACGAAATAATTCTGTATGTATTTTAGTTATCAATTTTTGACGCCCTTCTTAATTTGCCAGCCGTAGGAAATGTGTAAGCTGATTAATACTTTGGCGGTCATTCAATCTCAAAATCCCATGTAACATAAAATGAAAATGTCCAGAGACTGAGAGACATTGTACTAGTCACAACATTTTTATTTTATATGAGAATTAAAAAGCTGTCAATTCGATGGCGCAGTTGCTTAGATGTTCAGGGAAACTTGAAACTATATAGAAAAATAACCTTTAACTGAATAAAGAGTTTTTAAAAAGCCGTTTTATCTTTGATTGACCTTTGAAAAATTTGATTTTCAAATACCCCGCGGTAAAATTATCAAATATCATCTTCTTCGGCAATCATTTGTAGAATTATTGGTATGAATTTCATATTAGAACAATTTTTTGAGTGAAGTAAACATTTACTATAACCACAAATTTAGTGTTACGGCGAACATTTTGGGCATGTAAAGTTACAGAGGAATTTACAGTAAAATTTAATTTTAAATTGTGACCATAATAACTTTGAGATTTAAATTATGTTACCTTGGTACTTACAGCGTTAAATTTTTAAATTTATTGACCATAATCGCACCATATGGTGTATTTATTTTAAATTATGTACTTTTTAGCTGAATAGTAATAATAAAACTTTTTTTAAAGTACGTGGATTTCATTTTTGATATTAAGACACGTTTAAGGTGTATTTATTTTAAATTATGTGTTTTTTAGCTGAATACTAATAAAAAAGATGTTAAGTATAGTAATTCTTATTGCATATGCTTTACTTTTTTATTCTACGATAAATGCTAGTATTGAAATAGGTATTAATGAAATTTCCTTTTGTTGGATTTAGATTCTTTGCTGTAATCAATATTCTTGGACTGTAAATATCCTTTATTGTAATCAGCATAAGAATATTACAAGTATTGTTTGCAATATAATAAAATCAGAAAAACTGTAATAAATATTTCTATATTTTCCTAAATTAATTTTCTATAAGTTTTTCTCATAAATTTTTCCTCTTTCTATATATTTTCTTTGGCAATGGCAAGTGATTTTCTCTTAGCTCAACCATTTTTAAAAAAATTGGGCCAAGCTCATAACCTTTTACTAAATATTAGTAGCACTACTAATGTTTGCAACTACTAACTATTAAATTATTTGCGCTCATAAAGTAAAATTAGTGTAAGTATAACTTAGTTGTATCTAGTAAAAGAGATATTTAGTAGTGATAATTAGTAGCAACAAAAGACAATTTTAAGTACTATTACCTGACCTGTCAATAAAAAGATTGTCGTAATATTAATTATTTAAAAAGATGGATAGAGATATAAGAGAGATGCGTGAATTGCGAGAAAATAACTTGCCGAAGAAAATATACAAAAAAGGATAAATCCATTAGAAAATCTTCCAGAAAATGAATTTAGGAAAATATACAGATTTTCAAAGGAGACTGTAAGAAAAATAATTGATTTGATAAGAAATGATATAAAACCAACATCTAAAAACGGTGGTGGTATATATGCAAAACTGCAAGTTTGTATTACTCTGCGATACTTTAGTAAAGGTTCATATTAACAAGAAATTGGTAATTATTTTACAAAATATATTTTAAAATCAAGTATTAAAATAAATATACCTACTTCTTTTATATTAATAGCTGATCTGCATGGTGTGAGTAGACAAACAATTTCAAGAATAATAAAAAAGTCAGTTTCGCATTAGCAAGAAAACGTGCTCAATTTATTTAATTTCCAATCGACACTGAAGGCCTGAAAAATAAGTTTTATAAAATAGCCAATATGCCCAATATTGTAGGGGCCATAGATGGCACCCACATTAAAATAAAGAATCCTGGCGGAGAGTTTAGAGATACATATATATGTCGAAAAGGATATCATTCCTTAAATGTTCAGGTATTATGAAATATATAAATATTGATAAAATTGTATCTACAAAAAGAATAATTTTAGGTTATTTGTGATGCTAACTGCAAACTTACAGATATTGTAGCGCGATGCAAGAATTTGGAATGAGAGTAATATTAAAACAAAATTTGAGGTACACATATTTATTACCTCTCACTTATATTTATAGAATTATAGAATATTTTACACGATTTTTTAGAATGGCGAAATTGATGGTATTTTATTAGGTGACAATGGCTACGCTTGCACTTCTTATTTATTAACGCCTCTCTTAAATCCTCAACCTGGTGCGGAAACCAGATTTAATAGGGCTCACATCAAAACAAGAGGAATAATAGAAAATCTATTTGGCAGGTTAAAAATGAAATTTCGAGCTGCATTCAATGCTTTTCAAATAAATTAAATACAGTAAAGGCATGCATTATTTTAATAGCTATTTTACATAACTTAGCTGTTGACGATTATTTAGATGAACATTCAGATTGTAAGTCAACGTAGTAGAATTCTTCTATTTGTTTTTTTTTTACATATATAATTACTTATTTTAAATGAAGATGATATTAATATGGAATATGAAGATGATTTTGAAAATAATGAACTGAATGTTCAAGGCAACCTATTTAGACAAAATTATATTAGACGTTATTTCTAATGTTGGGATTGTTGGAAGTCGGAGGGTAAATGATTTGATATCAAACACAATTTTAAATTAAACATAGTTTTATTTTGTTACATAAATGTTTAAATTACATACAATTTATTATAATCATTTCTTTTTTAAAATTTGATTCTGTAAAAGTTCAGTTTCTTTTTTGATTTTTTCTGCCTTTAAATTATGAATTATTTCATCAAATTTCAATCTTTTTTCTTCTTGTTCCAATCTATTATCTTCATACAGCGTCATATCCCTACAATTTTTCTTTTTCGGTTTTAACGAGGGATTTGGTGTAGGATTGGGAAGTGAATATATTTCATTTTTAGGATATCTTTTATACACATTAAAAAATTTATATAATTTAAATCAACCATAATATTTGTATAATTAAATACCTATACTATAAGATAATATACTTACATATCGTTCTGCTGAGTTGTGTTCAATATTTCATTTATATCAGGCATCATATTATTTTCATTGTCATATAGATATTCCATTTGTATAATATGTATTTTATTATTTACGTTTTCATTTTCCGTGTTACACAGTTCAATATTTTCTGAAAATATCTCATTCTCTGTCTGCCGTGTCACTGATATTTCCATATCTGTATCGCAATCAAATTCACTTAAGTCTTTTAAAATTTCATTTGGAATCATGTCTTTGATTTTTTGATCAATCAGGTTTGGCAGTTCAGATGGTGGTCCTCCACCCGTCTTTTTTATTTGTTTCTTGTAACTACTGGTATTCTTTTTTGCGGTAGTTTTCATGCGTAGCCACTGTTGCTTAATTCGGTCTACATTTGAGCAATACCCTCTACTTGCCATTTTGTTGGCTATTGATACCCAAATCAATTTTCGCTCTTTTAGTACCTTACCATCTTGACTTTTGTTTTCTATAATTTTTTAATTTTCTTCAATTAAATTTAATAAAAAAAATTTTTCTTCTTGTGTCCAGTTTTCACCACGCTCCATTTAATTTATATAAGTAATATTTTTCTTCACTTTTACGCCTTACTATTTCACTGATTCACTGCTGTCATATCACAACTCGCGATTTTACTGGTTATGTCTATTTAGTAGTACTTCTAACCTGTATTAACAGATCTTTCATTTCATGCTAACATGTTCATTTCTATATATATATATATATATATATCTATCTCTTTCATTCAACGTTTTCATTAATAGTACAGGGTTGCTATATATACTTTACTACTAGTTAAAATAAGCTAGTAGTGGAATTATGAGAACCGGTATCACTAGTATTATACTAACCTATTTTAGTAATTAACTCATAGTTGTAAAATTTAGTAAAAGGTTATGAGCTTGGCCCATTATTATCACGACAATCTTTTGATTAACAGGTAATAGTACTTAAAATAGCCCTTGGTGCTACTAATTATCACTACTAAATTTCTCTTTTATTAGGTACTACTAAGTTATACTTGCACTAGTTTTACTTTATGAGCGCAAATAATTTAATAGTGAGTAGTTGCAATCATTAGTAGTGCTACTAATATTTAGTAAAAGGTTATGAGCTTGGCTCAATATTTTTACCTTCCGTCACCTTTAGGTAAAGAAGGTATTGTCTTTGGTCAGAAAATTCGTTGGTGAGTTTTTAATGAATAAGCACGTTTTAAGGTCCCTAGAATACGATTTTACTATTTTTACGATGATGTCTGTATGTATGTGTTTGTGTGTGTGAGCGCGCGCGTGTGCGCGTGTGTGTGTGTAACAAAATTTTCGTCTACAACTCTAATACTAAAATTCCAAAAATTATAATTCTTTCGTATTCTTCTTCGTTGCATCCATATGAAGAGCTGATTAGATTTTGGTTATAATTGGTCAACCGGAAGTACCCTCATTTGAAGATTTTAACAGTTTTTCTTGAAAAAACGATGTTAAATATCATTTTTTCACATTTAATGTTATTATAAATATTAAAAAACATTGTATTCTCTATACGATTTGACTGCATTCTGCATTTTATACTTCATATTAAATGGATATAAAGTTATAATATTATAAAGAAATTAAATTTCATAAATTAGCCAGCTATGCTAGAAACAGCTACTATATTAAGAAAACTCTGATTGAAAGTTGTCAGTGTCAAGTGCAATTGACATATTCGTAGTATATTTGTGTTATAATTTTACTCGAAATATAGGATCTTTTTGCTCGAAACTTTCGGTATGAAATTTGTATAAAATACATACAACTGTCGAAAGGTAATGTACATACAAGATATATAAAATCTTTTGTAAGGAACTTTCTGTATAAATTTTATAGATAATACATACGCATTTACGAAAATTCTACCGGTAGATACCGCTTCTACCGACGGTGTTCGAAAACACGAGTGGTAAAAAGTTACCGTGTTCGAAAATTGTTCAATATCTACCAGATCCATCTACCGGATTCATGAAGAATCTAATCTCAAAAAAAGCTAGTGATGCAAAGCGAAGCGCGCGTTGAAAGTGAAAATGTGTTCAAAGTAGGACTCTGTTCAGTTTGTTAACTACGTCAAATTTCTAACCTGTTTTAAATTTAAAATTTTTTTCATAGGTTATGGATCTACCCTGTTTACCACTTGCGTTCTTAAAATATCGATTCCGGTAGTTATAACCTGATAAATAGCTGTTTAGCGGTAAAGGCCCATTCAGAATAAAAAAAAAAAAAAAATAACGGTAGTGTAAGAATTAGTGGCATCGGTAGCGTAAGAAATTTATAGTAAAAATTATTTCCGTTCACAATGAAAAATTATTTAAATTATAGTTTCTAGGAATTTTTTATTATAAATTACTAGGGTGCAATGTTGACAGTTATAGCTGTCATTTTATTTTTGCACAAAAAGCAACTGACATAGATGATGACTTATTAATTACACTTATCCACAAGCTCTCCATTGTCTGAGATAAGCGAAGAGATTAAGGAAATTTAAAATTATTTCAAAAAAAGAAAATACGTGAGCACAAATTGCCTTTTAAATAAGCGAAAATGGTAAGTTACGTGTTCACTTTTAATTGTGCAAGGTTTATTAATAAGTCTGTTTATATAGCGCAACATCTAAGGCACACCACAAAATAATCCTTTTTCTATTGCTCATTTTATCTGATGAAATCAGATGTCAATAAACGTCAAAACTGTCAAAAAAATTAAGCGGTAGCGGTAGTGGCAACGTAGAAGTTTGGAGTTTGCAAACTCCTACCGCTGCCATTGCCACTGCGCTACTACTAATTTTCTTAATTTTTGGATGTGAACGAATACATTTGCTAGAACGCATTCAATCTTTTACCCAGGTCATTACCACTGCCACTAATTCTACCGCTGCGTTAATTTTTTTGCTGTGTATGATACTTAACAGTTCACCGGTAGAATTTTCGTAAATACCTCATATAACTGACGGAATGTAATGTGCTGGCCACATCAGATTTTTTTCTTGAAATTTTATTATGTAGGGCAGGCACCGGACAGCTAAATGAATATGCCAAAACACTATCATAGTTCCAGGAAGCAAACTGTAGAGGCGCGACAGTGCTTACATTTTAAGAAAATGGATTAAGTAACCTTTGATTTCAAAATATTTTGCAATATTTTGAATTGTTGTTGTAAAGTCACATAAGTCATCACATATCTCATGTAGCGTACGCTTTAATTTCTTAAATTATTTGGTAATTCAATTTGTAATAGTCTATAGTTTTAGTTATAGTGCCAGTAGTGATTTTCCAGTTTTAAAGTGTATTAACTGTGTTTATTTTTTGGCGTAATATGGAATTGAAAAAGCTGATGAACATTCGTTGTGCTGTTTGATATGAAGTGCAATGTAAAGAAGCAAATAGACGTTTACTTTTATATTTAATGATGAAATGTCGTACCATTTCCAATATCCTTTTATCTTACATATAAACAAATATTAAAGTAGAAGTGTATGTCTATCTGACAAGTAATTTTAAATTTATTTAGAAATGAATTTATAGTTTTTGTATTGTCATTATTTAAAATATATGTATGTACTTATGTATATTCAATATTCTTATTATGTCTTTTACTTTAAAAATTCAAAATTTCAATTTATCTATACATGACATGTTTCCTATGTCACAAACTACCAAGCCGACCAAGCCATCACGATGTGCGTTAGTTCATGGAAGCAATCTGTAGATGTCACTATTTTGTATTTCGAAAAATACATTAACTGTCCTATCTGTAGTTGAAGTGATCCGTGATGTAGGGTTATGATATACAGGGTGATTCATCGGTCTGTCCTCTCTTTATAACTCTTTTATTTTAAGTCAGATAGGAAAACTCTTCAAATATAATTTACAATATATAATATTGTCTATCTACATGCATTTGTGTACAGGGTGCTCTGTTTAAGCGCAACAATATGTAACTTTATATTTCATAGTGAAACACCCTATATATATATTTATTCATTTTGATAGTAAATTAGATTCCCTTTAAAAAAGTATTAAGTAATAAGGGGTCTAAAATTATAAATTAAGAAGTTATTTACGTTAATAAAAAATAGTGGTTCATAGTGGAAAAAACGATAATTTAATACAAAATTTTGATACTTTTTTATTAATACTTCTTTTAAACATTACACTAATTACAAAGAGGCTATTAAAATTTAATGACAGACTAAATAATGCAAAATTTTAATAAATGTTCTAAAACTTGCCCTTCAACAATTGATCAAATTATTCATATCTTACTTTGTTAATAATAACATGATATGAACATATCATGCAACGAATAAAGGTAAATAACTTCTTAATTTATAATTTTAGACCCCTTATTACTTAATACTTTTTTAAAGGGAATATAATTTATTATCAAAATGAAAAAATATATATCGGCCGTTCCATTAAGAAATATAAAGTTAAAAATTGTTGCGCTTAAACGGAGCATCCTGTATATAAATGCACATGGTGCGTAGATAGACAATAATATATCATATAAATTATATTTAAAGAGTTTTTCTATCTGACTTAAAATAAAAGAGTTATAAAGAAAGGACAGACCGATGAATCACCCTGTATATATATATATATATATCGTTGGATTCGGAATTAAGAACTCTATTGAATGAGCAAATAAAAAAGTATATGTTTCCATTTAATTTAAAGGTATATTACAATGATGATAATATATTTGAACCGCGCGGGCGTTTACCAGGCATCACCTCACAGGCACTGATTGCTGGCATGGAGAGTGCACCACAGCGGTCAATTTTGTGCTATTTACAATTTGAAATATTTGGCGTGGGGTGGGGTCGAACCCGGTTCCCCAGATTCGCGACTAGAAACTCAGGCTCGCGGACAAGAGATACCATAGAATGGATTCTAAAATCCGACTATTAAGTTCAAAAACTGAAAATGATAAACATAATTCGACTTAATTAACTTATACCGCACGAAAGTAGTTTAATTGACGAACTGTCCATAACAGGTTCGATTGTTTATATTGTGACATCTGGTAAACGAATAACAATTTCATTTATTACTTACCGATATCTACGAATTCCAGAAAGTACAGTAATGAAAAAAAAGACGTCATAAAATATTTATTTATTTATTTACTAGCTTCATATTAATATAATATTTACCTACCGCTACCCTTGGTAAGGGTTATAGGGATCGTGCTAAAAATCGCATATCAAGATTTTGGTAAATGACCACGTTTTAAACTCCCTAGAATTTTAACATGTTCACGATGATGTCTGTATATATATATATATATATGTGTGTGTGTGTGTGTGTGTATGTGTGTGTGTAAGTGTGTATGTATGTGAATTCTCCACTCTAACTCAAATATTATCATTCCAAAAATTTTGAAATCTTGTATTTCTACCTTGTTTTAATATGGGAAGAGGTCATTAGATTGATGTGTATATCAGATAACCGAAAATGGCATTTTACTTGAAGCTCAAAATAGATTTTTTTCGAAAAATACAGGTTTGCGTAAATACTTTCTCTAAATATATTATGGATAAATTTATAAAATTATCTATAATTTTAATCCCGGAACCTACGCTTTAAAAAAGCAAAACTCCTTGGTTACGCAGTTCATATCTCAAATGTATGTAACTGACAGATAGATGTCATTGTCAAAGAACTAATCATTTGAAATTAATAATAGTAACGTTTTAAAAAGAAAATAGTAAATATAACCATAGTTATATGGAATGGATCTTAATACAGTTTCCGCAATAACTAAATATGTAAGTATGTATATTTAAATTAATAATAATTAAATAGCGGGAGGTTTGGTGTTGGCCACATCAGATTTTTAAATATGTGAAATCATCCGATATTGTATTTCAGATAAGAATAGACTTGGTGGCGCTATTGCGCCAGCCTGTTTTACACACATTAAACTTATAAATTAGTTTTGTTTCGTGTATGACATACTTCACAGCTCGAAACGTCAAAATTTAATCATTTTTAATTATTTAGTAAGTAAACAGTTACTTAAAGTTGTTAAATAGATTATAGAATCAAAATGAAATAAATAATATACGTGCTTTACATATTGCTATTGTAAACTTGGTTTGCGTTTAGACTAATCAGAAATCTGGAATCGTAAGATCTATCTTATTCCTAAGTCTATTTTTATCTGAAATAGAGTACACATTTTTTAAACCTGTAATAACATTTTTTTGGCAAAATCGCCCTTAATTTTGTTTTTGTCGTTTGCCATAGCAAACAATGTATTTAATTAAAATTCATTTCGTTATCTACAAAATTTATTTTACACTAAACAAGAGCCAATAATTTTAATCAAATATACTTATTATAATTATATTATAATATAATAATTGACATGAAATAAAGCAAATATATAATTATTTGTTCATCTTCTGTGGCGGAACAATATAAACATAAAGAAATGAAAAATATAATTTGACAACACACTTGCTTCGAATAGTAAAGAGGTGTTGCAAAAAAAATTAACACATCCTTTTTCTTCTGAAATTCGAAGAAGTACCTTCTACAGTATTATTAAAAATGATTTTCTGTTTAAATTTCGGTATATATTAAGCGCAGTAGCAGTTTAAAAATATACTTTTTGAATTGCCGCCAAATTACACTGCCTGTGACGTCAGACTAATACTGGCCATTAACAGAAGTGGAAAGATGATGAAAAAAAAAACAATTGTATCATACATCAACGTCAATTGCTTTAATGACAACTGTGTGACATAAGGTCTGACATAAAGTGCAGCGTAATTTTTGGTTCTTTAGCATAGTTCTTAGTTCTTTATTATTATATTATAGCGTTATATTTCGTAGTTTAAGGTAAGTCAACTTTAGTTTAGATAAATTAACATGTTTATTAATGTTTTATTTTTTTTTGTATGCAGTGCCATAAGGTCTGACATAAAGTGCAGCGTGATTTTTGTCTTCAGCGTAGTTCTTAGTTATTTATTATTATAGTATAGCGTTATATTTCATAGTTTAAGGTAAGTTAACTTTAGTTTAGATAATTTAACATGTTTATTAATGTTTTATTTTTTGTGCAGTGCCATAAGATCTTACATAAAGTGCAGCGTGATTTTTGTATCTTCAGCGTAGTTCTTAGTTATTTATTATTATAGTATAGCGTTATATTTCATAGTTTAAGGTAAGTTAACTTTAGTTTAGATAAATTTACATGTTTATTAATGTTTTATTTTTCTTATGCAGTGCCATAAGGTCTGACAAAGTGCAGCGTGATTTCTGTATCTTCAGCGTAGTTCTTAGTTATTTATTATTATAGTATAGCGTTATATTTCATAGTTTAAGGTAAGTTAACTTTAGTTTAGATAAATTAATATGTTTATTAATGTTTTATTTGTTGCATGCAGTGCTCAGAGGATAAATATATTGAATAAGTCCAAATATGGATAAACATTTCGTACAGGCTTCTTCCGACAATTTACCATCTGTTGACAATGATATGATATCGGATTTTTTTGTGAAAAATGTTGATTTTATTGGCGCAGAAATACGTGGTGCAAAAGCTACGCGGTAAGTATTAGAATTTTATGATTTTAAATTTTGGCGTCAGTCGAGATCGCATCTGGATTGACATTCAAACACACGGCCACGAGACGCCATTAATTTGAATGGCACTCTGTAGAATACAGCCAACTCCAACAATGAGTGCCTGTGGTGACGGCTGGTAAATTCCACCCGGTTCGAAATACCTATGTTTGCGTCTAAAGCAGATTGGCATACAAGTATATTAATATTATAATTTTATTAATATTTTAGAGCTACAAAGCAACATTACGGTGACTCAGCTATAGGTTTTGTCCAGTTATCGAGGAAAAATAACTTATGTACTGTGAAAGCACGTATAACACCGGAACATCGTATTCGTAACAAAGACTACAACGTTACAGTAGTGATTGACGAAGAAAATGACAGTATTTGTACCGGATCTTGTTCAGACTGTGCTGCCTCGTCAGGTGGATGCAAACATGTCATTGCGTTTATCTTCTGGCTACATCGTAAAAGTGAAGAACCCGCTCCAACCTCAGTGTCGTGCTATTGGAGAAGTAGTGCTTTGTCAAGATTGGGAAGAGGTGCTACTTGTATGGCAGCGAGTGAAATTGCTGACAAGCCAACACCAATTTTGACACCAGCCATCCCAAATTTTAAAGAACTGGTTTTAAGGAATGGTTTAGCCCGAGAAGTTTCGAGCATACTGTTTGATTCCCCACCAGAGTATTTATTAAATACATCATTATATTATTTAGCCTGCAATTTTAAAAAAAGTACAGCTGATGTTGATATATCTGTACAAAGCTTTTCATCATTTTGCTCATCAAAAATGAGTGATGAAGTTTGTATGGAAATAAAAAATTTAACAGAACTGCAGACCAAGACCACATTATGGGAGAAAATTCGCTTCGGCAGAATAACTGCGTTAAGAATTTTTGAAATAGCTCGATGCAAAACAGCTGATGGAGCACTGACGGAAATAATCATGGGCGCAGCATTACCCTTAAAATTAGATGCTGTTGTTAGAGGACAGAAGTTGGAGGATGAGGTACTTGCGGTTGTTGGAGCTCGAATGGATCTCAGTTACGAAAAATGTGGAATTTTTATAAATAAATCTGATCCATTCTTTGGCGCATCACCAGATGGTATCAACGAAGACTACGTTTTTGAAATAAAGTGCCCAAGTAAGGAAAGCACAGTCAATAAATATATTAAAGACGGTAAAGTAACACCAAAACCGTACAGTCAGATTCAGCTTCAAATGCATGACAGGTCGCAAGAAAGGGATGTTTTGTGTGGCTTCGCCAGACTTCGAAAAGAACAGTGAAGTAGATATTATCGAAGTAGAATATAACAACGATTACTGTAAAACTATAATGGATCAGAGTATACATTTTTGGGAGACAGTAATTTTTAAGCATTTGATGAAATAAATATTTTTGTTATGTAGCTCGTTCTCGTTTATATTATTTTTAAAAGTTTTTTTTAGTACATATAAAGAATAAAAGTTTCTCACAACAACTCAAACGACTCAACAGATTAGAACTACGGTTTAGATTTATTTAATATTGTACGTACATTTTACTTTTTGTTATTGTTCATATTATTATTACATTAATAGATCTGTTTGTTTCGCTACTTAACGTCTGCTCTTTGCTGCCGCGTCCATTGAAAATGTATGGGCACGGGGGCGGGCCGAGGACATGGGGTAGCAAAGCTAACAGACCTGATATTAGCATACGGAGAATATGTCGCAGGACATGTTTTCTACAAGATAATTTTAATCTGTTAAAAAAATTATTTATTGTCTTCTGTGACAGATTGTAAATAAATATGAGAAATAAAAAAAAATATCCTCTGTAAATATTTTGCCGCCTCGGTGGTCGTACGTATTGAGGCAGCGAGTCTCAGACAGCATTCAAAGCGACCTTCACCGCTTGGACCCTGGGGTCGTAGGTTCGATTCCCACCAAGAGCTTGGATGTTTGTGTATGTTCTTTCTTCGTCTCATCTCCATCAACGCAACGTATACAACGCTAATGTAACAAAAATGTGTACTAAAACTGACTCGGCCCCCATTAAATCACATTGTCATAAGTTGTAAGACTTGAAATACAATAAAGAATTATTATTATTATTATTATTATTAGTATTATTTTATCCTATGTGAATATTTTTTTAGATAAAAACAAAAAAAAACAATATCTTCTTCTTAGCGTTGTCCCGCTGGTGAGGATCCGCTGTTTTGATATGTGCACGCCATTTTGCACGATCGAGGGCATCATCCACAGGCAAATGCAGAAGTTTGCACTGATGGTGTTTTGTCAACGTAGTCTAGGTCTACCATGTGGACGTTGGTCATTAACTTGAAAACTGTTGGCGATTCTAGCGACACTATCTGGCGCTGCATGCCCAACGTAACCGTATCAACAGAGTTGTAACTTCTCGATCGGAACGATACCTGATCGAATCATTGGTTACATGGTCCAGATGGGTAACATAATGGGGTATCGTGGCCGTGTTCCTGAGTGTCTGGTCGCGAATCTGAATTTGATTCCGGCCGACGCTAAAATTATTTCAAATTTCAAATAGCACGAAAGTGCCCATGTGCGGATTCCTGATAAACGCCCGCACGGTACGAATGTCATCATCATTGCCGATATCTGCGTATAAGCAGATATGCCGTGATGATATATTTATTTATTCAGTCATCCATTAAAGTAGTGTTGCTTTGTGGTATTTCATGACATCTCTTCATTATTCATATTATTTCTCACCTTCTTTTGCGTTTAAATTTTCATAGAGTTTTTCAATATATGTATTATTTTATCAATGAACTTTGCAAATTTATAATGCCACATACTATGATAACAATGTAATCTACCAGAGATATATGTTCATGGTGAATTAAGGCATGTGGCCTAAGCATGGCAAACTCCCTAATCCTGCCAATAACTCGTTCAATGTGAATCCGCAACGCTGCAATCCGTTTGCTTTCTTTAACTTGAGCTTTAGATGGTTTTTCGGTAGCGGAAACTCTTGGTGGACGAATTAAATTACAATTTTTTGATGCTAAACTTGCTGCAATTTGTTTAAAACCTCGGTCCGCCATAACATCTGTCCCATCTCTAAGTACATTTAAGTGTCCACATTTCTCGGATAATT
The DNA here is from genome assembly GCA_963082715.1 of Harpalus rubripes. NCBI lineage: Eukaryota > Metazoa > Arthropoda > Insecta > Coleoptera > Carabidae > Harpalus > Harpalus rubripes. The sequence goes on along the minus strand of OY720449.1, from coordinate 46,171,599 downwards.
TGTCGGATGTCCTTCCACCAAAACCTCCTGAACAAAAATTAACAAACCCGTGTGGAGTCGATGAAACAAGGTATTTAAGGGTGTTACACTTTTTGTATTCCGACCATGTACTTGACTGTTTAACTGGATCAGAAGGCTTTTGAATCTCAATTTCGAAACAATCTATTAGTGACTGTACATTTTTATACCTGAACCAAAATGACGTGGGTAATTTAATTTTTATATCCCGAGAATCTGGCCAGAATATTAACTGCTGTAGACAACTTGCTATTATTGGCACAGCTTTTCTAAAAATTTGTCCGGTTTTTGATATACTAAATTGAAAATCGTCAGCTATACGTTGGTATTGATCATTTAATTTAATTTTTTTTAACGTTATTAACACTTCTGTCTTTGATAAATTTGTTTGCCCATTACACAATAAATTCACAACATAATACGTGTCGCGAGGTAATCCGGTATAAAATTTAGTATTCAGTTCTATTATACTAACAGGGTCTATTAACAAACTTTTGTTACCCTGCTCTGATATTACTGTTGATGACGAGGATGGTGTTGAAAGAACGAAATCTGAATCATTTTTATTATTTATTGTACTGCTGCTACTGATGATGGATGTGCTGCTAGTTGGTGTAGAAGGTGCTATTTTTTCCACAGTCGTAAGAGTATAAGGATGATCAGTATTTATTGCAACATTTTTTTTTTATGTACTCTGATGTTTACTTGTATTCCTTTGTGGGATGTAACTGGCTGATCTTTAAATTTTTCGGATGGTGAATTAGACATAGGTATGTCCGTATCAATCAAATCTACAGATGCAAGTTTTATCTCTGCTTCAATACTATTAGAAGGTTCAAATAATATTTCTGTAGTTGTGAACTTTTCAGATGATTCGTTCGTTTTTTCACAAAAAGCATCTAAATGTGAGTCGCATACTAGTTTGTTCTCTTCAAATCGTGAAATATTTTCTAATTTACTTTTTTCGTCGTCGGTGATAACTGGGAGTTGAATAAAATTGTTGGGGATGTTAAATTTATATGCGGAACATCTTTTTTTAAAATAATCCTTTGTCCTATTGTTTTAAAATAAATCCAATTTTCGGCGTCATTTTCCAGCTAAAAAATTAAATATATTCAATTGTTCTTATTTAATTATGAAAATATTTATATTTATATTAAAATGATCTTCACAACAAAGAAGTTTTGATTGTGTAAATGTTTTTATTTTCACTTGCGATAACCATTTCCTTCTTTTTTCTTCATTTTGGGGCACTAATAGGAATATTTTTTCACTATTATCAATTCTATTTTGGCACACTGGTACAAAACACTTTTTTACTACCATGTTTCAATATTTCAAAATACAAAAATCAGTAGTACTTGACAGCTGTCATGACTGTCACTCGTTTAATTTCCGTCGGTGGCAAATGTAAGCCACACCCTCATTGGTTAGTTTTATTCTGACGTCATCAGGCAAAAGGGGAAGCGGAAATTCAAACATTATATTTTCAAAGACAATTTTCTCATGAACAAAGAATAATACGAAAAAAATAAAAAATAGGGGTAAAATATTTTTTTTTAATCTTTTGATTAAAGCAAAGAAAAAAAAAACCGTGCAACACCTCTGCTTTAACTATTTACAACAATTGGACCATGGTACACGTACAATGACAAGTGTAAATTTTTAATTGTTATTCACTTGTAATATTCATTTATTTATACCACCTACTTTTTGAAAAATAATCTTTACTAGTTACTAACTATTCCGTAGTAGTGAGAGGAGCTGTTTACGCAGCAACATTTTAAGGTTAATTTCGATTCTAAGATTTATTTCCATAAAATTAAACTTGCAGACACATCATTTATAGGTGGAACATATTCAACATCATCCATTTGAGAACCATTTTCATCAAACATGCGAAATTGAATAAATAATAAAATATTTTTGACAGTTATTGACAGGTGATGTGTCCTTTTATTTATATTAACTTTTTACGTTATATTCGGGCCTATTCTGTAACTCAATGGTTAATTTTTAACTACTCGTTAATTTTTTTAACTAATCAAGTGTGTTGACAAATAACAAAAAAATGGATTTTTAGTTGTCAAATCATTAACTTTTGGATAATTTTTTTAACCATTTTTAACCAGTGGTTAAAAGTTAACTACCGAGTTAGAGAATAGGGCCCATTATTAGTTATTTGCAATTAAATTATATTAATATTATTTATTTCACTTAAATTAAATTTAGCTAGCCTCAATTATTGTTGGCAAATGCAGGAAAAAAGTTGCAATACTTAAATAATATTGGGGCAGTTTAAAACTGTTTCGCGTTGCACCAATTACAAGCCGTGAAATGTCCCTATACCAAGGTACACTGCATTTTTATACCAGGTACAGTAAACAGTTAAATTTTTGAAAGATGTTCGATCAAGGTCATTTGTATCATGAACGATATAACAAATTCGCATATTTATCTCTCTCACAAGAAGCTAGTGCGATAAGGATGGATATAACAAGCTTGTCTTTCATAAATTCATATTGTTTAATTTATAAATTTAGATTTACAAATTTAGATTTAAAATTTACGATTTACCTTGTTAGTTTATAGTGAATTTAATGATATGAAATATGCCCAATCAACTTATATTGGGTCACGTGGTTTGATACAAATGGGATGACAGTTATATGATATTTATCATTTTTATCATAATCAATCTGTATTGTTCTACAGATAATATTAATAATATATCCATATTTTCAGAATCCATTTGTCAAATCAAAATTAAAATGTTTCAGCTGTCACGTGAAACTGTCAATTTCCCCACCAAAAATCATTGTTTGAAATACTGTGAAATAATTGGACGCATTTACAAATTTACATTTAGAATATAAAATATGGTGGTATTTTAAATGTAAATTCTAAATCATAAATTTCTTAAATTCATCATGAACCACTAAAGGCAGATATGTACAATTTATATTTATAAATTTAAATTCGTAAATCTAAATTTGTAAATTAAATCCATCATAAACCAGCCATATGTTAGGACATTTTTTTTAATACGATGCTCGTTGTTGACAAGACTTTCGCTGTAATGTAAGTGTATTTGCTAATTCAGATATATTACCTTGATTCATAGCCGTACGAATAACGTTATTTTCTGTCAGTGACACTGATACTGGGTCAGTACCTTATAATTCACGTATTAGGTTTTACCTTTGCTAATAAAGTTACCGTTCATTTAATTTTGAATTTTGAATGCTTTTACTGTATTTTTATACTAGGTTTGTTCGTTCCGCTATACTACGTTATCGCTGCGTTTCGCGGTTCACTGCCAATCGCCGCGGTAATAATTTAAGTTACTAAAAATTATTTTTTTGTTCGATCCGTTTGCGTTAAATTATTTTCGAAAATACTTCAGACTATTATAATTATAAAGGATACTCAGTAAAAATACATTATTCCATTTTCCATTATTTTAATTCTTTACTATTGTCGTCATTTAAATTTACCTTATTACAAATCAAATGACTTTGACATTTATATACTTTACAAATGTATTTAAATTTCTAAAACTGAAATATTACATAGCATACTTCTTGACATAACATTTTTTTTTCCTAATATTTATTTGTCAAGCACAGCATACTGGCACTTCAGATGTAGACGCGAACATTACCGCTGATTATTTTTTACCAATCTAGTGACAGTGAACCGCGAATCGAAAAGAACAGTAAATTTCACCGCCGTGGTTTACGGTAGACGCAGGGTAGGGGAACAAACAAACCTAACAATAAAATAACAGTAGTATCTTGTGTACTCTCATAAAAACAGTACAGGCTACTACTAAATTCGACAGAACAAAATTTTAATTCGTACAATTCGTAGGAGAGCTTGATCGGACATCTTTCAAAAATTTTACAGTAGTGAAATTTGTTGCTAACTTATTAAAATTTTACAAGTTAGTTACCACGTTAGTAAGTAACATGTGAAAATTGCATTTTGTTACTGTCATACGTATTAAAAATAAGTATCAATTGCAACTGACAGGTTTAGGTTATAATTATAAATTTGATATACAGGTGAATAACAAATAAAATATTGCACAATACACACCACGTAATTGTTTTATTGCCTCAAGGAAGTGACAGGCTCGCCAGTTATATGCTCCTTTCGGCAATAAAAACAGTTTTACCTGACTTGTAATGTCATATACTATATAATGCATGCTATAATGTCGATTCAATATTTTTCTCATAAATTTCAGTTAAATCAACAGACAATTTAAAAGTAGACATTATTATGTCAATCCTATATATGATACAAAATGTTAACTATAAAATTATAACTTACCGCAAAATTCTTGGGGGTGATAATTCTCACCTGACTACTCCTATGCCTGTAAATAGATATTCACGATTTTTTCAAGATCGTTTTCGTTGTTGATTTATTCAATGTGCTATATAACAAAACAATTTCAAACTCGAAGTATCCAAAACTCATTTTTGGGTCGATTCTGTTCACATCTGTAAGTCTTACAGATCGGTAAATTTGTAAAAACCTGACAAAAACGCATCTATTTTTATTGATTAATATAAAATTATACATAAGAGTGGTATTTTTCGTTGCGATTTTGTTCATTAATTACAAAATTACAGATTTACAGATGTAAACAGAATCGACCCATTAATGTATACTATGACGTACTGCACTACATTTGTTATTGTTATAAATTTTGATATAGAGAGTGTAATTTATTTTAAAACAACATGTTTCTGTAGAGAATATTTGTAAATAGTGCAGGAGCCAAGAAACATTCCGTTTGAAAAAACCGGTGGATTCATTCTGATTGATGATTTAAGTTCAGAAAGACCTATAGAATGAAATTCTGAATGTTGCCGGACAAAGTCAGTGGTCAATTTTTTTTATAGGGGTATAATAATTATTGATGAAATCGCTGTAACAGTTAAGAAAACGTTGTTTATTACTACAAAAAAGTTGTTTCTGTAGGGTATGAAATTACGAGCATCACGAATATTATAAAATACAAATTTAGTATGATAAAAAAAACCGCGTGCGTGAGTGTTTGGTCGCGAATCTGGGGAACCGGGTTCGATCCTGACCGATGCCAAAAAGAAATATTTCGAATTTAAATGGCACTAAAGTAACCCTTGTGGTGCACTCCCCACACATCAATGAGTGCCCGTGAGGTGACGCCTGCTAAATGCCTGCGTGGTTGCCAGATACGACCGATGGTCGTTTTCTTTGTTTCGCTCTCCACAGCAGTTTATTCAGCTCCAAAGTATTGTAGCGGACCATATTGTACCCGATATGGTTTAGACGTTTTAGTCATAAAAGAGTTCTCACATAACGTCAAATTAGATAGTGTGATAGCATATTTTGATTTCTGAATTAAAAAATTTAAGTGCAAATTCTAATAGTTGTTCAAGAAAAAGCAGATTGATGACAAAATTTTCTTAGTTAGAGGCCAAGTATATTACATTTAAACAAGCATGTGTTGCCAGATCGTAGCCCATCGACCCTTTCCGTCCCTGTTTTAGTAAAAAATTTCGTACTTTATCTCTATCTCTTAAACAATGTGGTCAAAAAAGTTAATTTGATTTATTTATCTAAAGGAGTAAATCTGAAGCAAATTATTATATTAAGTCCTACAACAAAAATCCCGGCTGATTGCAAAGATTTTTTTTCAAGTTCTTAAAATAAACTGCAGCTTGTTAAATATCTTTGCAAGTATGCCTTATTATTTTTACAAATCAATACTGAAACAGAGGTGTTTCTTTACTGTGGATATGAAGACCCTACTAAATGTTTTAAGTTCCAAGGTAATACTTTGTCTGAAGTGACAGACTTGAAGTCAAATCAGTATGAAGCTGATTGTAGTGTTCAGCCATATTTTTATGCCGCTCGTGGAGGTATTGAGGATGTTGTTATAAAGAGTGGGGACACTGATATTTTTGTGCTTGGCGTTTACTTCTGGCGTACACTGACTAACATTGGTTGCCGGGGTATTTGGTTTGAAGAAGCGAATCAAAAAAATCTTTTAAGTTTTCATTTAGTAGCTGAATCACTTAATGAAAATATTTGTAAAATTTTACCTGGGTTGCATGCCCTAACTGGTTCCGACACGACAAACCCAGTAGGAACTAAGAAACAATGTCTGTATGCTGCATCACAAGTATTTGTTCAAGATGCTCTCTCTACTTTTGGAAATAACCCAGAAACTCCGAAGCACTTTCATCAGGTTGAAGAATTCTGCACTTGTTTGTTTGCCAAACAAAAAATCACATCAGATGAATTACGCTACAAGTTGATTACCCGTAATATTGGGTTCAATTTAAATTTAACCAAAATTATTTGTACTTCTGATGCTTTATTTTTACATTCTTTAAGAGCTGCAGCTCAAACATATTTATGGAAAAAATAACTACAGCCACTGTTCGAGCTTCTGAACTTCCTCCAATTCGGCTATGAATTACGAATTTCCAAGTTACACCCTACGAAAATAATAAAACCTCCTCTGCCTGACTCTTTAGCTAGGCCTTGAAAATGTAATTCAGGCTGCAGAACAATGTTTTATAGGTGTAAAAAAATATTACTGTATCTCTCTCCGTGTTCATAACAATTGTCAAAATTTATCTTTTTAAGGTAGTATCTTCTTCTTCTCCTTCTTCTTCTTCTTCTTCTTAGGGGTCGCTGTTCCTTACTGTTCTTCTCCAATCATTCCTGTCCAACGCATCTTCACACTGTCCTTTCTCACTCAAGTCTTTTGCGTCACAATCCTTCCTCCTTCTTTTTGCCTTTTCTCACACTCCCGAGATTGAGAGTTCTAATCCTGAGGACTGGCTTCTCTAACCCCGACTGTTCATGACGGGGTAGTCCTAACCGACTTGGCACAGGGGTCAGGCGAGGCTACAACTGTATGTCATTTGCGAGGAACACCCTAGCCCTTATATCACTTTCCGATCCTACACTTTCCGTCGTTGGTTTCGGCGAAGATTTTACAGTTGGATGCCTTTCCCCCAACCAACCCTCACCATTTACTCGGGTTTGGAACCAGCGCCAAGTTAAGCTGGCTTACTTCCTCAGTGGCTGGTTATTGTACAGAACAATTATATTTACATATTTTCTTATAAATAACTTTTTGGGCTATGATCTGGCAACACAGGCTTGTTTAAATGTAATATACTTGGCCTCTAACTAAGAAAATTTTATCATCAATCTGCTTTTTCTGGAACAACTGTTAGAATTTGCACTTAAATTTGTTAACTCAGAAATCAAAATAAGCTATCACACTATCTAGAATGACGTTATGTGAAAACTCTTTTATGACTAAAACGTCTAAACCGTGTCGGGTACAATATGGCCCGCTACAATACTTGGGAGCTGAATAAACTGCTGTGGAGAGGGAAACAAAGAAAACGACCATCGGTCGTATCCGCCAACCTTGCAGGAGTTAGCAGGCGTCACCTCACGGGCACTCATTGATGTGTGGGGAATGCACCACAAGGGTAACTTTAGTGCCATTTAAATTCGAAATATTTCTTTTTGGCATCGGTGGGGATCGAACCCGGTTCCTCAGATTCGCGACCAAATACTCAGGCACGCGGCTTTTTTCCATATTCCATTTGTATTTTATAATATTCGTGATGTTTGTAATTTCATACCCTAGAGAAAAAACTTTTTAGTAGGTAATAAACAACGTTTTCTTAACCGTTACAGCGATTTCATCAATAATAATTATACCCCCTATAAAAAAATTGACCACTGCATTCAGAATTTCATTCTTTAGGTTTTTCTGAACTTAAATCAGCAATCAGAATGAATCCACCGGTTTTTTCAAACGGAATGTTTCTTGGCGCCCGGTCTAAAATATAAAGAGTAAATTTTGTTTTCACAGATTGAATGACACTCTTTAAAAGATTATCCTGTTGTGAAACTTTTTTTTATAAAAAAATCTTATGTGGCCAACACAACACCTTCTGTCGTTTAATTTTTATTAATAAAAATATACATACTTACATAGTTAAGCTGGAAAATGTATTAAGTCGCATTCCATATAACTATGTTTCTATTAATTATTTTCCTTTTAAAACGTTACCATTATTAAATTGAAATTAGATCTTTGACAGTGACATTTATCTGTTAGTTACATACATTTGAGATATGAACTGTATCACCAAGGAGTTGTGTTCGCTGTTTGTTTAAAGCGTAGGCTCCGAGATTTAAACTATAGATAATTTTATAAATTTATTCATAAAATATATAGAAAAAGTATTAATGCAGACCTGTAGAAAATTTAATAGTCTTTAATTTTTATAATAAGATAAATCTCGAAAAAATAACATTAAAAGTATTTTTCGGAGAAAAACTATTTTGAGCTTCAAGTAAAGTGCCATTTTCCGTTATCTGATTTAGCCCAATATCTAATGGCTTCTTTTCATATTAGAATAAGATAGAAATACAAGATTAAAACCGTAAAGAACTTAAAATGTGGTCATTTACCAAAATCTCGATATGCGATTTTTAGCACGATCCCTATACCTCTTGTTACCAAGGGTAGCGGGAGGTAAAAATAATTAATTGAATATTCAATTGTTAGCCGAACCTTTAACATGGAATAGGATCAGTCTATATAATCCTGTCCTGTCGATATATATGTTGGGCCGAATTCTACTATCAAATAGCCCGGATTTTCTGTATAGGTTGAATAAAATTCCGGTCTCGGAAAAAGCGATTATATACCAAAGTTGAGGGAGAATCGAAGCATATTTTACCATTCAATGTAAATATTGATTTTCGAAGATAAAATAAGCGGATTACGAAAGGTTATACTGCATGTAGGAATATTATTTCAAATTAAATGTTATAGTTTTTATTTTTATACTTTACAAATGAAACTTATATTAGTACATCTATGTATACGAGTATAAATCTATTGGATTATTACATACAATGGTATTAGCAATAGATTTTACTGTTCTTATTTGCTAAGGCACTGGAAAACAGGCTTCATAATCTACATAAATATATCTATAAATTATACATTACATTTATTACATATGAATACAATCAAATTTTACTAGGTCACTTGAATTATAATAACGTTTAAAAATATATGTGTATTTATTACTCTGTTAAAAATAATGTCGCATTGCTTTATTAATTACTTATATACGATAATATAACAGGTGAATAATACACACGGTACATTCATTCGCTGCATTATGTCCATTCGATATTTAAGAAATCATAATTAGACAACACCAGCGATATTATTGTAAATATAGGTATAGAACAATAGTCTTGTTGTGTACGTTGTATTATCTCATATATGTGGCATCCTCGTCACTTATGTTAGGAAATAAAAATTCCAAAAATCAAGTAACTAGGTTGCCAAGGGCAAACATTTATTATTCATAACTTAACGGAAAACAAACATTCATTATGATTTCAACATTTGTACTGTAGACATCTATTTTTTTTTTAATAAATTGAATTAAATATAGTCATATATAAGATTATTAGTGACTAAAATTTTACCGGCAATTTTTGCCGTCATGATCATGACTGCTTGTTGCAACGAAAATTGAAACGAGTGCGTAAGCACGAGTGCCGATTTTTTAAAGCAACAAGCAGGAGTGAGCTAGACATAAATTGCCGGTAAAATTCTGTTTACGAATAGTATTCGGCACAACAATTTCTCGAAATGTATATATATATATATATATATATATATATATATATATATATAATTATTCAGGAAAGATGACTATTCAAGGTCATTTGTTCGAAAAAAGAATACACTTTGCAGCAGTAGCTTAGCAACATTTTGTATTAGAAAAAGAAAGATTATTTGACCTATGTCTATTTAATTTATGTGGTGTAATAGATATACGTAAATAGTGGCATTACTTTCTAACACACTATAAATAATAATGACATGTGTCGTAGAATTACAGATACCGAATTATCTACTACACTGCCCTCCGTGCTAATATTTACCCAGTGGCGTTGACGTTTAAATCAAATTATTATTCCTTAGTATATAAGTTAAGTCTGTTTTTGTATTTTGAAAAAACGTATGTGAAAAACATAAATCTTTCAGAAAGGCATTATTTAGAAAGAAACATAATTTTCAAGTTAAAAATTCTTATTTTTTCTGTTAAAATGTATCCATAAATATTTCATGTTGTACGCCTATGCATGCGAAATGCAAGTAATATTATATCAGACGGTGCACAAATGACCTTGAATGGTCATCTTTCGTGAATAAGAGTTTATATACACACACATTTGTTGTGTCTAAGCAACGCCTAGTCGTGAAATTACAGCGGCAATTGGCAATTTTAACTAGTGCAATTGTTAGTGTAACTCGAATGTGATTGGTGCAATTCGCCAAAATATTGTGATTAAATTGGATGACAGATTATGAGTGGAATTGTCGTTATAATTTTTATTTATGTTATACAATTTAAATATCGTACATGTTTTTACAAGTCGTAGCTTCATATATACTTATACAGAATGTCCCATATTAGGATGCACATAGCTTAAGTATATGTTCCTGATATTATTTTAAGTCAAAGTGTTTCAATAAACATGTAACCAAAAATTAATCGTTACAAAGTTATTGAAACTAGTTTTAAAAAAATAAATCAGTACATATATTAGTTAAAGTTGTACAAAAATTAAATGTAGTAATTACATGTCATTTTCAAAATAACCTCCTCGATTAGCTAGGCAAATTCATGCCCTTCATGAAATCGAAGTGATGAAATTAATTTAATTATTTAATTTCAAAGCCTTCTTTTTTGTCTATGCTTGAACGTACCAAATGCAAATACGTAAATGGGTGCATTCAAATGAGAATAACTTTGTAACGATTAATTTTAGGTAACATGTTTGCTAGAACTATAGGCTTAAAAAAACGTTAGGAACATGCTTAAGCTATGAGCATTCTATTGCAGGACGTCGTGTATATTATGGAGCTTGTGATTAATACGGACATTATTTATATTGCTCGGACATTATGAAAATCGTGCAAAGTATTAAGTAGTTTGTAATTTATTTCTATGACAAAACATTATAATATATATACATATATACATAAACATAATCTAAACCTGACCTAACTTAACTTTTATAATGTTGGGTCACAGTAATAAATTTAAAAAATATTTATTATTCAGCTGATATATTATAAGTGTAATGGATGATAATTTAAATTTGCTTAATTTTTAAAAATTAACAATTCAGTATTCATGACACGACTACAAATGTATAGCATACGTTTACTTGGCTCGATAACTGTAAATAAATTACCCTACTCTGTCTGTGAGTATATACAATATTTTGTACCGTAAAATGATACGCATACTATGACGATCATTAATGAAATATTAATAATATGATAATCAGGCTTATTCTGTAACAAATTGGTTGATTTTTAGCAATTAATTAAAATCATTGTTTTCTGTTATACTTCTCAGCGTACAGAAAAATATTAACAAACTAGCTAAAAATTAACTATTGAGCTACATAATAGGCTCATATCTTTCAAAGCTTAGAGCTATTTTTTTTTTTGAAAAACGAAAATTTTAAATTTAACTTAAAATAGCGCAAAAAAACTTTCGCATTGTACCACCATACAAGCCATATTTGCTTTTGTTTAAAAATGCAATTAAATTTTAACACATATATGAGTCTTATTTATTTTTATATTGTATTGCAACGTGTAAAGAATAGAGTTAACTTGTTTCAAAACTGCTGAAATATGAGAACTTGAATTTTTATTCTTAAACAAAAATTTTCAATAAAATATTTTCATTTGCAGTCCTGTCTCTTCCGAAATTTGAATCCTGTGACCTGTTTCATGAAACACTAGTAATTACTTCAGTATATTACTGAAGTAAATTTTAAAAAGTACTTGGGTAAATATACATGTTTCACAAAACATAAGTAGATACCCTCGTATTTACCCAAGTAGACTTGACGTTACTAAGGTACAAATAATTGTTTCATAAAAATAAACATACTGTTGTAGAAAAATTACCGCTGTAGCATACTGACACTCTGTCATATGATAATCTGACAATATGTCAAAAAGAAATTGTAATTTTTTGATAAAAGTTATAGTTTCCTCGGGAAATATTGAAATATAAAGATATTCTGTTTGTCAAATTTTAATAATAATAATATGATAGTAATAATTTAGCACGAAATGCAGAACTGAAGAAATGGAATGAAATTTACGATTTTTCACTGATAGATTGACTAATGATAGACTACGCTTCGTGAGAGTTAATAATTTATTTACTAATACATATTAAATAATTAAACAATCTTCCTCATATTTTAATCAAACTAAGGTGTAAGCGTTCATGTCGTATTACATTTATAATATTTATTTAACTTTTGTAAATGTGGTACATTTTAATGCAAAAATAGACATGAAACTGGTTGAAGACATAGGAAAAAAGGTAAATTATATGAAATAGAGAATTTAGTTTTAGAAATAATTGAAAAAGAATCTACAGTCATTAGGGGATTAAATGTAGCAGAATCTTTTGAAAAACAAAAAAATATTCAATATTATAGAAAAATTTCCAGTACCTTCCTAATGTACTAATAAACAGTGAACACAGTATAGAAAACATTTGGCGAATGCAAAAATATATTGAAAATGGGCCCACAAATAGAAATAGAAAACAGGATTTTATTATGTAAAATAATAAATAAAATATATGTATTTTAAACATTCAACACATCTTATCTTTATTTTACCCACCTTCCGACTGGGGTAATTTCTAATTTTAATATATTGCAGTAAATTTCGACATGTAGTTTTTATGAAACAAACTTATTCGTACCTAAGTAAATACTAAAGTAAATTTGAAGTATATAGTAGTATTTCATTTTTTACATAGGTAGCTTTATGAAACAAAATTAAAAAAAAAAAACTGGTGATTTACTGGCATCTACCCCAGTATTTTTTTATGAAACAGGTATCTAGTGTTTTGGATTTTTAGTACTCGTACTGACCAGAATAAAGCGTGACCGCCGAGCCGTGGGCTGTGGGGATGAGTAGTGCGCAGTAAGAGAGAGTACGCACTAGAAAGAGACAGGTAGTTACGCGGCCGCTGGCAAGGGATTAAAGTTCCCACCACAATTTGAAGGCAAGGCTACTGCGCATTCAAGTTGCCCGGTAAAAGCTGTAAATTGCGAACACTTTTGGTTTTGGTGCTCGGACAGTAATTACATAATTAATTTCATTCTGCTTTTAAGTATATGATAATATTTATAATATAAAAATAATCTTCTCTTAATTAATGGAAATTTATTAGAAATTTAATTTGGTAATATACCATAGTCATAATTTAATAATATTAAATAAGAAAGTGAAAATGTATGTAAATCAATAAGTATGTATTATGGAAAAAATAATGTTTAAATATTAATTTGTCTGTAAACTACAAGGAATTGAAAGCTTGTCGTTACAGTGCATGCAAAATTTATATTGCTTATATCCGATTTTATAAAAGGAAATTAAAATTTTGTTTTGTTATAATTACAATCCAAGATTTTATATATATATATATATATATAAAATCCCGTATTTTGAAAACTAAAATTAAATTCTGTTTATAAAACGGGCATTTCTGACGCAGGATGTTATGCTCTACATTGGAAATGTTTTTTATCTAAAATGATTAGAGAAGCAGGAAATTATGAATATATTATTTTATATGTTAAAGTTGCATGTTTGGGAACTGGAGTTACCATCGTGTATAGTTTCAAAATTGATATTTCATTGATAGTGAGATTTTCTTGGTCTACAATTTTTTTTAAAGGTAAATAATTAGGGAAGTAAGAAATTACGCAAGCATGATTTTACATGTTAAAGTGCTATATTCGAGTGTGAGTCATCAACCTGTATATTAACTGATTTGTAGATACATGCTATATGGTTTGGCTAGCTATTAATACCTACGTAGGTAACAATAAAAACAAAATACATCTGTAGTCTTCTACGAGTTACCGAGGGCCGTCGAAATAATATTGAAATGGAATATGGAAGAAAACAATGAAAAATAATATATAAAAATCTTGTGTATTTTAATGACTTGTTACCCTAGTAATGCACATTGTCTTGATATTGGTCTAGACGTCCAGTAAAAAATTAACATTCTGGAATAGTTCTTTAAAGTGTTATTTTCTCATTAAAATTATGTATTTTCTACTTTTAAAAGTTTTTCTCTTAAAAACATAACTTTTCTTGCTTCAAAGTTCAGTTAATTAAGCTACTATAATAATTTGCATTTTTCTCTATGTGACATTGTAATCCAAGTGACAGTAAATTTAATCCCGCATTACATCTAAACAAAAACATCTTGGTGAAGTTAGTCGTCCTTGCTCCGCCGTCCCATTATTATTTTAAGGAGTCGCACAACAGGAGCTTCGAATCCCAGAGAGATCAGGAAGGAGAACAAAAACGCCACCACCACGTTCCCGAAGTATATGACCAGCTGAAAGAAAACAAACTCGTTTTAAAATTCTCCTTTCATACAAAAACTTTCAAATCATCTCTATGTTTACTTAGGAGCATGTAACTTCCAGACTTTATTATAAACCAATCTCTCACAAAAAGAGTCAATTTTCTTTATAGCCAATATAAATAATAGGTATAAGCCACAGTTTTTTCTAACATATTTTATGTCGCTTGTCGTAGCCAGAGTGTAAAATCCGTCTTTTAGTAAAACGCTTAGGCCCGGTATTTTTATCGCTGGTTAAACAGTCTGTTAATTGTTTGTTGAAACGAAAAATACAAACATTGATATTAGAGCACGAGTTCTAAAAATACACGTGCGTCAATTTTTCGATGCAACATTTAAAGTTAACAGCCAGTTTAATCAGAATGAAAATACCGGCCCTAGACGTTTTATACAACGAGGTCAGCCTTCATTGACATTCTTATTTTTGCTTGCAACTTTTCTAAACACACCCGCAACATAACATAACCTAACTACCAAGCTCGCACTTGGAAAAATCGGGCCGAGTTTTGTGCGTTAAGTTTATTTATTTTGTTATGCTTAGAGATATATTTAAGCAAACTAAGCTCTTCGCCTACACGACTAGCCAGATTGTAAAACACCGGTAGATCAATTTTCAATCTGGCCTTTTATAAAACGATTAGGCTTTTATAAAAAATAAAAAGACGAATTTTACACCTGGCTACGACATAACATATGATGTATCATGTTCTTAAAATGTTTTCCTGCAAATAGTGTAAATAAGTCATTGCAATACAACTTACAATGTTAATAAATTATTACGAATATTGATTTTTAATGTTTCCATTGTACAACACTGTCAGATAATGCACAGAATTTAAATTGGCAGTAGTTACTGTTAAACAAGAAAAAATTGAAACATTATATACAGGGTGTTAATGAGTACGTGTTACAAATTTATAGGGTATATAGGGGATGCAAATAAACTAACTTACTAGTGAACTGTGTTTTATCACTTCAGTTATTAATTTTGTTTATTTTAATTTATTAATAATTTTATTAATTTTTGCGATAGGTACATATTATAATAGGGCTATTGGAAGAATTTTTATATGCCTTCTAAGTATTAAATTTAAAAAGATATCATTATTTAAATAGCCTCAAATTCGAAAATATCAGCCCGTTAGATATTTTACATTTAATAAAATAAATGAATATAAATATATCATCACGGCTTATTACCCTATTGCTGGGTGTGCCAATCTGCTTTGTACGCAGATTCGGTAATGATGAAATATTTGCACCGTGCGGGCGCTTACCAGGCGTCACCTCACGGGCACTCATTGCTGGCATGGAGAGTGCACCACAGGGGTCAATTTTGTGCCATTTAAAATTGGAAATATTTGGCGTCGGTCGGGATCGAACCCGGTTCCCCAGATTCGCGACCTGACACTCAGGCACGCGGCCACGATACCCCATATATACATTTCATTTTTGAAATTTGGATATTTTGAAAAAGTCGCGAGATCTGAAACAGAATGTGGCGTCACAACACATACATCTTCATCGGTTCCAATTAGTCCCTTTATAGTGTCAATTCTTTGTGTTTTGTTACAAGTGTTAAGAATATTGTCAAAGTTGTCAAACAAGTGTAAAATTTTTGAGTTTGGCTCGTGTTAGATAATAAAAAATGCTTCCTTCCAAAATTATGCTAGGAGCAAACCTACTATTGAATTTATAAATATGCCAAAAGATGCGAAGAAAAGAAAATTGTGGCTGGAAGTAGTAGGTCGAAGAGCTGATAGTTGGGATTTTACGTTTAATTTTACCTTAACTCTTTAACACCCCTTATTTCGGCAGCAGTAAAACAATCGTTTTCTCATATAAATTCAGCCACCATACAGCTATCGACTTTCAGTAAACTGTCCGACTTAGGTTGAGTGTAGTCCACATTAGCCATTATTACTTTATTACTCATTTATAATAGAAAATGTTAACGTCAAATGTAAATTAGAAGTTTGTTATTAACATGTGACAAACTAACGCCTACGTTTATTTATCTAAATAACAAAAATGAACGAAGGTGATGGAAAAACTGTTTTTCTATTTGCTGTGAATGACGTAATGTATGTGCTTCTACGACATAGGAGTGGGGGGTTGTTTTTCATGACTATTTTTGGCGCCAAACTTTTAATTTAATTATTTACGAAAATAACGACAAAATTATTTAAAAAATAATTATTAATAAGACAAATATTGCATAAACTTTCATTTAAAATACTTTTTCAAAGCAGGCTCATTGTTCAAAATGACGACCACCAACTTCAATGCGAGAATTGCACCCTCGGACATATTTTGATACATACATTTAAAAACGCCAGGATATGTTTGAAATTCTTGTAGGTACTGCCGTACACTCGGCGATACAAAAATATCATGTAGCGTAATTTTGAGTTTAGAATTCAATGCTAACAGTTAAAATAAACAAAATAATAACAGGCGACAGGTCACAGCCAACTAACATTACGGTAGATAATTAATCTTTATGCGACTTGAAAGGTAAGATATTTTTTCAGTATATTAAAATTAAATTACGTAATATTTGGCTGTTCAGTTAGTTTTTATATGTGTACCTAATTTTAACCAATTTTATTTACATTGCTTTTAATTTTTCGGATAATGTAAATAAATCAAATCAAGATATCTCATTAATAAGCCAGAAATTATGGCACTTTATAACAAGATTATGGATGGACTCAACGAGGTAGACGGATTAGAGTGTGTGCTCCTTTGAAGGTAAGTAAAATACGTAAACCGACGTTTATCGATGTATAAATATTAATTTAGAAATTCCAGGAAACAACTCTTCGGAACAGTTAAAACTTTCACATAAATTTTTCGATAAAAACGATTAGAGAAATACTTTGAATACAAAAGAGACAAGTTTGTAGGCATGAACATGGACAAACATTTATATGTTAGTAGTTTAGTAATATGATGTTTTGTAATTCTGAATATATATTATACATATATTATAATATATTTATTAAATGTTTATGAATTTCATTACACTAGATCCTAGTCTTAATTTCCAGACAAAGTATTTATAAATTAATTTATTAACTATTAATAATATAATGCAACTGAAAATAATTTATTATATTCACATATGAGGAATAAATAAATTCATATATTAACTATTAAACTTTGTGTTTATTTAAAAATGTATTATAAGAGCAATTTTTTAAAATGTAAAATGATTTGCTTTTACAATATTCTTTGAAAATTTACAATTAACGTCATATTTTATCAATTAAAACTAAAATATTAATGGTTTACTGAATAAATTTATTCAATGTTAAAAAAATTATATACTTTAGCTATTAAAGTATTTATTGCTTGATTTAAATTATTATAAATTTCCTTAAAATATAGTATATTTGTATATTTTAAACCTATAATACTGTAGCGTTTTTATTTATTTGGGTGAAGTGTAAATGTTAGACAATGATTATGAATTAAAATAAGTGTTTATTAAACTATAATGAAAATGACTATTACTAATATTAAACAATTATTAAAAACTAAATAAGACTAAAACTATAACTAGATACCACTAACACTATTTATTTAATCAATTAACACTAATATTTATTTCCACAATATTACTTGTTATTTATATCACTACGCGTTCCAATCTTAGACTGCCGGTCGGTTGCATACGCGTGTAGACTGTTTACGCGATATTTGTACCACAATATTTATTTCACTATATACTTATATCACGTTCAACTGTCCGCCTACCGGCCTCCACAGTGTCTATATACTTGATTGACTCAACGTCTGTATATTCAACTGCTCGGATAGAAGTAACCTCTTCACAACACTATCTGCCTATTTATGTAACTCTCTGTCTAACTTCCACAGCCTCAGTATCACCAACTGTCCGTATGCCACAATTCTTCAACACCACTGCCGAGTATTCACTTACACTTGCCGTTACTGTCCCCGTATACCTAGCTTCCCAATACTCTTCAACACTACCGAGTATTCTCTTTAACAGCTATCCCGGTATACCAGTAACTTTCCGACTCGTCGTTACTGTCCTTGTACACTATAGCTTCCCAATACTCGTCAACACTACCGAGTATTCACATCCACAGCTATCCCAATATACCAGTAACTGCTCGAGTACCTACTCGACACCAACTGCATACGCTCACTAGGATACTGCTGTGCTTCCCACCAGTGGCGTACCTAAGTGAAATGGTGCCCAGGGCAAGGGTCGTAATTACGCCCCCTGTCAACAATGTAAAATCAATATTACTTTTTTCTTGCTTTAGTGTAGTAAGATGTGGCATTTGTATTGTTGTTGAAATTACTTAAGAATATCCATGAAATAACTTCAACCATGAATGAATCAGCACAATAATAAAATAACTATCAATATACGGGTGTTCCGCGACTCGACCGACAAACTTATACCATATATTCCGGGGGTTATTACGATCATAAAATTACGATCGAAATCTATCTTTTCAGTTTCTTCTCTTTCAACGCTCATCAAAGCAAGATCACTTAATCGATCTTGACCCATGGAGACTCTCAGATAATTTAAGATCAGTTTTAATTTGTTGAAAGATCTTTCACAGCTAGCGATGGAAACTGCAATAGTCAACATTATTTGCATGGTATTCGAAGATTTTTCGCCGTTGGCGTTTTTCGGTTTCAACATCCCAGTTTTGACAGAGCTTCAGTCACCAAAGTTTCTCTTTCACTGCGAAAATAATCTCTTAAACCTTTCAAATCTAAGGCGGCATCATGAAAGTTCATATTTATAACTTGCAGTCATTTTTGAACTTTATCAAGAGGAATGAGTACTCTCGTCCAAAATCCAAGTAGAGTCAGAAAATCGAGTGTCAAAAATACGGTTGTACAATTGCGTAGCATCACTTCTTGTTTCACTCGTTTCATTTGCATCATCCATTATAGTTTCGAGAACTTGGAGTATGCCGTCAAGGTAGTTGTTTATAGGCTTCACAGCTTCCACTTTTGCACTCCATATTGTTTTAGACTCAGATTTAATAACTATGGGCACAGCGTTTTTGAGTATTTCTCAGCGTTGAGTAGACGATGAAAAAACAGATAGAGAGCTTAGTTCCGCAAAATGTAAATACGCACAGTAATCAACAGTTTTAACACTTCAAATTCTGGTACCCAAGTTACATACGGATACCAAGGGCTCCAAACGGCGCCCCCTTGGTTCTGGCGTCCAGGGCACCTGCCCTGTTTGCCCCACCCTAGGTACGCCACTGCTTCCCACTAACACTTTACTCTGTAACACTCCATGTAACTAACTCTATGACTGTATGTAACTAACTAGCTCCCGAGCATAGTTACGTCCCTTTTATACAGCTGCCATTACCTTCTAGAAAAAGCTCTAGAATGTTCGACCTCAAAATAGGAATGAACACAAAAGGTTCAGGCGACCGGAAGTAATTAAACATGTCGCGACTCGTCTGTTTACGACGCCCGACTGCTAGCGTGATTACGTCAACGCTATAATTAGACACTCGCTTACAGCGCCGACGACGGCGGGCGTTCCACGTTATAATCCGTTACTTGCAAAGCTTTGTTCATTCCGCCACAGTCAAAGTGGTTATACATTAATAATAATAATAGTATAAGTAAGGCTATTTTGCATCCCCTGCATATTCTATATAATTGTAACACGTATTCATACTGGTAGGTCGAGATCTCCAATACATCCGATGCCGGTAGAAGAGCACTTATTGACCGCAATGCTTTTTAAGTTTCTTCGTTTCTTGCACGGTCGATACACAAAATTAAAAAAAAATAAGATTTGAAAATTATTTGGCATATCTATTAAAAATTAAACTGTACTATATAATTATATTATAATTCTGAATATTTAAAAAGTTTTAAAATAAATACATATTTTATTGAGTTGTACTGAATCCAGTAAATATTTAAATCATATTTATAGCATCTACTTTATAATATATGACATTTCATTTAATTGCTATATTGTCAATTTAAGACAAGGTTATTATCTAAGTTATGTTGGTGGACCGACCATAAAGTAAACTTTTTTTGTATGGTAAGGTTATACGACTATATTGTACAATTTAATGGTCGTAGAAAAAGTATAGTAGGTACATAATGCGAGATATAACGCTATTACCCATTAAAAACAGGTCGTTACGCTACTCATGTGAATTTTTACATTCGTACATATGCTTTTTTCTCACTACGTAATATACGATTAAATTTTGTTTTCATCATGCTCTTAAGCTGTTTTATATACTTAAAATATTAAACAATAAAATTATAAATCGATTTATGGTATCTTTAAAATGTTTAAATATTAAGGTAAACCTGAAAGTGATTATTTGAGGCACAAATGTACTCATTTTACACGGTTATTATAATATACTATATTAGTTCATTGTAAAATAAATAATTTTTTTGTTTCGTTATCACAGCTATTATTTTTACCCTATAAATTTTATAATTATACCGTTTTTGCTGTTTGAAATAAATGAACAGAGATAAATTCTCGTACATTGTTGGAAAACAAAAATATATTGTTTTCAATGTAGTAATTTTGGATAATTAAAAACATTAAAAATATATCACGGCGTAGTATCTATTGCTGAGTGTGCTAAAATAATTAAAATTTGAATTTACAAATCAAAAATTTTATATTTTAAATATTTAACCCATTAAGGCTTACGATTCCCAAATGGGGATCAAGTAGTGCTTTGTTTATAAATATTATTTAAATAAATATATATTTTTTTATATTTTGCGTTCATAATGAAGTCATTACGATACGCAATTGCGTATCGTAATGACCTTCATTTCGATACGTAATTTTTTGTTTTAGACGGTTTGTACTAGATGACGTTTCTTTAACCCATTTTTACCTAATTTATTTTTAGTTAGTTGACAATTCATTTTAATAATATAATGTCGAAATTATTATTATTTTTTTTTTTTATTTAGGGAAGATTATTTACATGAAAATGTACAAATGGTTACAAATATAATCACAAATTGAGTAAGTAAATGTTGTTGTAAAAGGCGCAAAATATAAAAAATAGTATAAAGAACTCATTTTATAAGACTTTCTTTCGCACTTGTCAATTAGGAAACTCGCTAACGCTCGTTTTCTAAATTTTGACGCGTACGAAAAAAACATGTCTTATAAAACACGTTCTTTAATATACTAATTTTCTATTATGGTTCTTTAATATGTACTTTATGAAACCCATTTGGATGTCATAAAGTACTTCTTTATGACATCCAAGTGAGTTTCATAAAGTACATATTAAACAACCGAAATTGATATTCCTGGACATGAAATAACGTATATTTTTTTTAAAAATGCCCAAAATAGAAAAAATAGTATAAAATACACGTTTCATAAGACATTTTAGCGCACTTGTCCCCTTAGAAAACTCGCGGCAAGCCGCTCGTTTCTAAGAATGACGCGTGCCCTAAAATCATGTCTTATGAAACTTGTATCTTAATGTACTATTAAATCATTTTAAATATTTCTGCATGTTTAAAGGCCACAAATTTACTGTTTATTTGATCACATGTTCTTATATATATTTACAACGAAATCGGAAAATATACTTTAACTGAATTCGTTTTTTAAAAAATTAATATTGTAATTATTACTAGTTATTCTACTAATTGTATATTTTTTGCATAGTTCTATGTTCCTATATTATTCTGTTTATTTGTATTATTGAATAATAATTAAATAATTACCGATCTCCATTTGGGAATCTTGGGCAATATAGTTACGAGTACCATTATTTCACGATGTTATTCAAAACAATGTACTTTGTATCGCCCGGGAAAATTTTACTCATATATAGTTACATATTTCACATACATCCTGTTAAAAAAAGGTAAAATCTTTGAGTTTAAAAAATCGTGCGGCATGTAAGTGGTTTCAAAATCAAAATAGGTGCATGTAATGGCCAATTCTTGCACTAGTGCGGCAAATAATTAAAACATGAGATTTTTGTTTTGTTGCCATGAAAGCAATTGTCATAATTGCTGAAAAATACCATTCACAACCCAAGTAATAGGTAATAACTTGTGATGATATATTTATTTATTTAGTAATGAATAATACGCGAAAAATTTAGTATACATTTCAACTTTAAAAAAAAAATATTTACTGCTCTCGTTTCGAAAACTTGCATTCGTTACAGAATCACTAATTTACTACATTTTCTCCAAACATAACTATAACATGATTATTTTGCGCAGTAACAACGCTAAATCAATAATATGAACAATTTTTTGTTGTTACCAATAATTTAATTGAGTTTGTCTATAATAATACGAGTATTTAAGTTTGGGTTTGTTTATTTCTTATGTTAATAAATTAAAATCTATGTAAATATGTCCCCGGATTGAGTTTACAAGAGGGAAAAAGATCTTTGTTTTTGAATTGACAAAAAAGTCTGGTGTGGCACAACACAATACCTCCCGCCATTTACAGCCCGAGTCACAAAAAAGATTAAGTTAATTCTTGTTTTTGGATTAGCGAATTTTACCCTAATTTTGGCAGTTTATTTCTTAAAATATAGTCAAATCTAAAAAATGAAAATTAGCTTAAACTTTTTGGTGAATCGTTAATTTTTATTAATCTGAATACATAACTACATACTTATGCTGGAAACTCTATTGATTTCCTTTCCTATTGTTTTTTTTTTCTTTTTAAAACGTTACTATTATTAATTTAAAATATGACATTTATCAGTCAGTTACATATATTTGAATAACTGCGTAACCAAGGAGTTTTGTTTGTTTAAATCGTAGGCTCCGGGATTTAAATTACTTTACATTAATCTCGAAAAAATAACATTTAATAATAAGATATTTTTCCAAAAAAACTATTTTGAGCTTCAAGTAAAATGCCATTTCCGGTAATCCGATTTACAACAAAATCTAATGGGATCTTTGCATATTAGAAAAAGGTCGAAATACAAGCTGTCAAAATTTTCTGAATGATAGTATTTGAGTTTGAGCGGAGGATCCACACCAAAATCTCGATATGCGATTTTTAGCACGATCCCTATACCTCTCTTACTAAGGGTAGCGGGGGGGAGGGGAGGGGGAATGTTATAGGAAGAACTTCTTGACTTTAAAGAAACGAGTCTGCAATTGAAAGTACAATAATAACTTGGGGCAGGTTTAGTCGAGTCAATAAAGGTTTTTACTTCTAAACCCACTAAAACAGATCCGATTTTCATGATTTTTTTTAAATGTTTGTTATATTAAGTTATTCAAAATCAGAAACATTTCAGCTGGGGCGCTCAATTATTTATACAGGCTGCCCGGATTTTAAAAGCCACCATTGGGGTCTCGGGAACTATAGGAGATACGATTTCAGTTATATGGGACTTATTGTGCGCCTTTGGGAGGCCATCTTAGATATGCTTTTGTTTTGCCAAAAATTCTCATAGGTTACTAGATAATGGGGGAGTACTAAAGTCGGTCGATTTTTTTCATTTCTAAATTATTCCTAAACTATCAGTAATCGAGAAAAAAGTTTCAAATAGAAAAATTAGGTAATTTTATTGTCTATCCAGTGGTGTACGAAAATAATTTTGCCATCGGCAAATTTTCGAGATATAACACAAAATTACATTTTTTTAAATGGAAGCCATATTTGATTATTACTTTAAGAAGACACTTATTTTTTATTTCTTTCGATTAGTATAAAGGTTGTTGTATTTTAATTATGTTTCACCCTTCAAACCTTTGATTTTTTGCAATTTTTTAAAATAATATTGTATTGTTAAGAAATATTAAATATAATGGAGCAAAATGTTTTTTGTAATATTTACTTTCTATCTTTATGTACAAATATAGGCTTACCATTTCGATATCGGAAAACCCCAATACTCAGATCTGGGTACAATTTTTTTTTTTTGTTTCATAATATGCTTAAGGTTTGTCTAACATAGTTAAGTCAACGAAGCGGAAAAAGCATCAAATCTTCTAAACCCTCAAAAACAGATCCGATTTTAATGAATTTATTTTTAAATGTTTGTTATATTCATTTATTCAAAATCAGAAACATTCAAGCAGGGGCGCTCAATTATTTATATAGGATGTCCGGATTTCGAGGGACACTATTGAGATCTCGGGAACTATAAGATATACGACTTCAGTTATATGGGACATGTGGTGCGCCTTTGGGAGGCCATCTTAGATGTGCTTTTGTTTGGTCAAAAATTCTCATAGGTTACTAGATAATGGCGAAATACTGAATTTGGTCGTTTTTACCTTCCGTCACCTTTAGGTAAGGAAGGTATTGTCTTTGGTCAAAAAATTCGGTGGTGAGTTTTTGATGAATAAGCACGTTTTAGGGTCCCTAGAATACGATTTTACTATTTTTACGATGATGTCTGTATGTGTGTGTGTCTGTCTGTATGTATGTGTGTCCGGGTGTGTGTGTGTGTGTGTGTGTGTGTGTGTGTGTGTGTGTGTGTGTAACAAAATTTTCGTCTACGATAACTTCCATACTACAATTCTAAAAATTATAATTCTTTCGTATTTCTCTTCGTTACATCCATGCGAAGAGCTGATTAGATTTTGGTTAGAATTGGACAACCGGAAGTACCCTCATTTAAAGATTTTAACAGTTTTTCTTGAAAAAACTATGTTAAATATCATTTTTTCACATTTAATGTTATTATAAATATTAAAGAATATTTTATTTTCTATACGATTTGATTGAATTTTATACCTAATATTAAATGGATATAGAGTTAAAAAATTATAAAGAAATTAAATTTCATAAAGTAGCCATAGCTGTGGAAACAGCTACTATATTAAGAAAATTTTGATTGAAAGATGTCAGTGTCAAGTGAAATTGACATAGTGTGTTTGTCTTATAATTTTACTGGAAATAGGTATAGGATCTTTTGCTTTCTGTATGGAATTTGTACAAAATACATACAACTGCTTTAAGGTAATGTACAAGAAATAATAATAATAATAAATCTTTTATTTCTGGGATGGGAAAATTATTTTCGTACACCACTGGATAGACAATAAAATTATCTAACTTTTTTATTTGAACAATTTTCTCGATTATTGATACATTAGAAACAATTTAAAAATGAAAAAATCCCAAATTCAGTATTTCACTATTATCTAGTAACCTATGAGAATTTTTGACAAAACAAAAGCACATCTAAGATGGCCTCCCAAAGGCGCACCACATATCCCATATAACTGAAGTCGTATATCTTATAGTTCCCGAGATCTCAATAGTGTCCCTCGAAATCCGGACATCCTATATAAATAATTGAGCGCCCCTGCTTGGATGTTTCTGATTTTGAATAAATGAATATAACATTTAAAAATAAATTCATTAAAATCGGATCCGTTTTTGAGGGTTTAGAAGATTTGATGTTTTTTTCGCGTCGTTGACTTAACTATATTAGACAAACCTTTAGCATATTATGAAAGAAAAAAAAAAATTTGTACCCAGATCTGAGTATTGGGGTTTTCCGATATCGAAATGGTAAGCCTATAGTTGTACATAAAGATAGAAAGTAAATATTACAAAAAACATTTTGTTCCATTATATTTTATATTTCTTAACAATACAATATTATTTAAAAAAATTGCAAAAAATCAAAGGTTTGAAGGGTGAAACATAATTAAAATACAACAACCTTTATACTAATCGAAAGAAATAAAAAATAAGTGTCTTCTTAAAGTAATAATCAAATATGGCTTCCATTTAAAAAAATGTAATTTTGTGTTATATCTCGAAAATTTGCCGATGGCAAAATTATTTTCGTACACCACTGGATAGACAATAAAATTACCTAATTTTTCTATTTGAAACATTTTTCTCGATTATTGATAGTTTAGGAATAATTTAGAAATGAAAAAAATCGACCGACTTTAGTACTCCACCATTATCTAGTAACCTATGAGAATTTTTGGCAAAACAAAAGCACATCTAAGATGGCCTCCCAAAGGTGCACAATAAGTCCCATATAACTGAAATCGTATCTCCTATAGTTCCCGAGACCCCAATGGTGACTTTTAAAATCCGGACGGCCTGTATAAATAATTGAGCGCCCCAGCTGAAATGTTTCTGATTTTGAATAATTTAATATAACAAACATTTAAAAAAAATCATCAAAATCGGATCTGTTTTAGTGGGTTTAGAAGTTTTAACGATTTTTCCGCTTCATTGACTCGACTAGTTAATAATAAAAAACAAACAACATAACATTAACGCTAGTACCTTCGTCGCTACACAATTCAATTCTCCGATGCAGCTCTTTAAAGCTATTCTTTCCACATTAAACTACTTAAACTATATGAAAGATAACGACACATGTTAGAATAAACATGACAATTGACATATTGCAAGTGGGTTAAGCAAGCCATGTATCAAAGGCACTTTCCTAATTTCGAGGATGGAAATAATAAAAAATATAATTAAAATATTACTAATTGAAGTTGTAAATGACAGAAGTAAGTGATTTAAGTCAAGCAAGAAAGTTCTTCCTTTAACATTTTAGTATAATCAAAAATAATGATTTTTTCCCTCTTAAAAACTCAATCCGGGTACAGTACGTGATGCATACCTAACCTGTATGTATATGCTTGCTTCATTGCCCATACGATCCCCAAATGGGGATTCACAAAAAGGCTGATATTTTGCAATAAAATAAAACATTTTTACCTTCCGTCACCTTTAGGTAAGGAAGGTCTTGTCTTTGGTCAAAAAATTCGGTGGTGAATTTTTGATGAATAAGCACGTTTTAGGGTCCCTACAATACGATTTTACTATTTTTACGATGATGTCTGTATGTGTGTGTGTGTGTGTGTGTGTGTGTGTGTGTGTGTGTGTGTGTGTGTGTGTGTGTGTGTGTGTGTGTGTGTGTGTGTGTGTGTGTGTGTGTGCGTGTGTGTATGTATGTGTGTCCGTGTCCGTGTGTGTGTGTGTGTGTGTGTGTGTGTGTGTGTGTGTGTGTGTGTGTGTGTGTGTGTGTGTGTGTGTGTGTGTGTATGTAACAAAATTTTCGTCTACGATAACTTCCATACTACAATTCTAAAAATTATAATTCTTTCGTATTTCTCTTCGTTACATCCATGTGAAGAGCTGATTAGATTTTGGTTAGAATTGGACAACCGGAAGTACCTTCATTTGAAGATTTTAACAGTTTTTCTTGAAAAAACTATGTTAAATATCATTTTTTCACGTTTAATGTTATTATAAATATTAAAGAATATTTTATTCTCTATACGATTTGACTACATTTTATACTTAATATTAAATGGATATAGAGTTAAAAAATCTGATGTGGCCAGCACATTACCTTCCGTCAGTTCTATGAATTTTATACAAATTTCATACAGAAAGTTCCTTGCTAAAGATTATATTTCTTGTACTTTACCTTCCGGCAGTTGCATGTATTTTATGCAAATTCCATACAGAAAATTTATAACAAAAGATCCTATATTTCCAGTAAAATTATAAGATAAACACACTATAGGTACATTCCATCGGTGTCAGAAATCTTACTACTTCTTCTAGTAGAACCTCAATGATCGTTCTTTTGCGTCAAAAAAATCTGAATATTCCTACGAATCATTCCAACTTCAGAGCTGGAAGCGCTGGTTGGAAGATATATAGATTGGAGATAAATTCAAAATTGTACTAGCCGACTGTCGCGCGTACCTTTCTGTTACATTTGTCAATGTTCAGATTAGACTGTGCTCAAAGAAATACCTCCTTTACATTTTTATTATTTAATATATTTTTATATAATTATAATCTCTGTAATAACAACATTTTGAAGATCCAAAAAAAACATACAAAGTTAGCTTTAGTTGCTAACTAACAATAACACATAAACACTCCCACTGTTCTATCGTATTTATTTTTTACTTGACAGTTATTTGCCACTGAGCGTTCTATTGCTTTAAGAATATTCTTATTCTAGTAGGAATATTTGTGACACCGATAGAACGTACCTTATGTCAATTTCACTTGACACTGACATCTTTCAATCAAAATTTTATATAGTAGCTGTTTCCATAGCTATGGCTACTTTATGAAATTTAATTTCTTTATAATTTTTTAACTCTGTATCCATTTAATATTAAGTATAAAATGCAGTCAAATCGTATAGAGAATAAAATATTCTTTAATATTTATAATAACATTAAATGTGAAAAAATGATATTTAACATAGTTTTTTCAAGAAAAACTGTTAAAATCTTCAAATGAGGGTACTTCCGGTTGTCCAATTCCAACCACAATCTAATCAGCTCTTCACATGGATGTAACGAAGAGAAATACGAAAGAATTATAATTTTTAGAATTGTAGTATGGAAGTTATCGTAGACGAAAATTTTGTTACACACACACACACACACACACACACACACACACACACACACACACACACACACACACACACACACACACACACACAGACACACATACATACACACACACACATACAGACATCATCGTAAAAATAGTAAAATCGTATTCTAGGGACCCTAAAACGTGCTTATTCATCAAAAACTCACCACCGAATTTTTTGACCAAAGACAATACCTTCCTTACCTAAAGGTGACGGAAGGTAAAAATTATAAATTAAATTTCATAAAGTAGCCATAGCTATGGAAACAGCTAGTATATTAAGAAAATTTTGATTGAAAGATGTCAATGTCAAGTGAAATTGACATAGTGTGTTTGTCGTATAATCTTATTGGAAATATTAGATCTTTTGCTATAAATTTTCTGTATGGAATTTGCATAAAATACATGCAACTGCCGGAAGGTAAAGTACGAGAAATATAATCTTTAGCAAGAAACTTTCTGTATGAAATTTGTACAAAATACATAGAACTGACGCACGGATCACCTCAACTACAGATAGGACAGCTAATGTATTTTTCGAAATACAAAATAGTGACATCTACAGATTGCTTCCATGAACTAACACACACTGTGATGGCTTGGTCGGCTTGGTAGTTTGTGACATAGGAGACATGTCATATATAGATAAATTGAAATTTTGAATTTTTAAAATAAAAGACATAATAAGAAAATTGAATATAAGTACATACATATATTTTAAATAATCACAATACAATAACTATAAATTCATTTCTAAATAAATTTAAAATTACTTGTCAGATAGACATACACTTCTATTTTAATTTTTGTTTTATGTAAGATAAAAGGATATTGGAAATGGTACGACATTTCATCATTAAATTTAAAAGTAAACGGCTATTTGCTTCTTTGCACTGCACTTTATATCAAACAGTACCACGAATGTTCATCAGCTTGTTGAATTTCAATTCCGTATTACGTCAAAAAATAAACACAGTTAATACACTTTAAAACTGGAGAAATCACGAAATATGTCACTACTGGCACTATAACTAAATCTATAAACTATTACAAATTGGATTACCAAATAATTAAAGAGGTTAAAGCGTACGTTCAATGACATGTGTTATGACTTATGTGACTTTACAATTCAAAATATTGCAAAATGTTTTGAACTCAAAGATGACAATCCATTTTCTTAAAATTTAAGCACTGTTGCGCCTCTACAGTTTGCTTCCTGGAACTATGATAGTGTTTTGGCACATCCATTTAGCTGTCCGGTGCCTGAACTGACGGAAGGTAATGTGCTGGCCACATCAGATTTTTTTTAATATGATCTACCTGTTCCTTATATACCTATTTGGATAAGAATATAATAAAATCATTTTTTAAAAATTGGACGTTAATGGTTTAGAACAGAAATCTACGCGACCGACTTTTGAATTGGGATTCATATTATTTAACGTTCTTTTAATAAAATAATCGAAATCTTTATATATTCGCTATATTTTCTGAATATCATACGCAGTTTCAAAACTTCCCTAAATATAAACCAATCTTCACGAAGTCAATTTTCTGTACCTATAATAATTTATTTAAGTTAGTAATTTAATAGCGAATAACTTTGGATAATGAAATACAAACTTTACATTAAGTTAATTCTGCATTTACAGCAAGATACACTTCGAAGAACCGTAATGTCATTTCAAGAGTAATTACATCTTAAAACGACGCGGTAGTGTAAACGGTATCTTTATACTAATTGTTCGCTACGTTAACGGATTAAAATTTTATTTCCACTCTTGTAATTACCTAATCCAATAACAAGAAATTTGAAATTAACTTTAAATCAACATTAAATTCTTAACTCCATTAAGAAGTTGGTGCTATGAATAATTTAAAAAAAATCATTCTCTATAAAATTTTGTTCTTAATATAGAAGAATTGTTTGACAATAAATGCAGTTTGATATATTATTGTATAGCAAATGTATGTATATATATATATATATATATATATATATATATATATATATATATATATATATATATATATATATATATATATATATACAGGCTGTTAATTAAAAAGCGGCCTATAGACGTTTAACATGGGAAATCAGTTTTTCCTTGCGCAAAAGTTCCCAGTTAATTTTAGCCCAAAGTATTTCGAATAAAAGTTGTAGATAATTAAATTATACACTAGCACCACTAAACAGATTTTATTTTGCATGTTTAGTAACCTGTAAAATCCAAATTGAAATTCTATAAATATTGCTCATTTGTAGTGATAGCTATGGAATATAAACAAAATTACAAAGAAATGCATATCGTTTGAACTGTCAGAAATTCGATTTTCAAATAAATATTACTGATAATTATATTCTATCGTAAGTCCTTATAAATATTTTGTTTTTATAATCTACACCTAAATTATTGCTTAGATTTTATGTATTTTTATTTTGTAACCTGCAAAATCGTAATTCTGACAATTCAAACGATATGCATTTCTTCGTAATCTTGTTCAAATTTCATGGCTATCACTACAAATGAATAATATTTATAAAATTTCAAATTGGATTTTACAGGTTACTGAACATGCAAAATAAAATCTGTTTAGTGATGCTGGTGTAGAATTTAATTCTCTACAACATTTATTTGAAACATTTTTGTTTAAAATTAAATGGGAAGTTTTGCGCAAGGAAAAACTGATTTCCCATGTTAAACGCCTATGGCCCGCTTTTTAATTAACACCCTGTATATATTAATGTATATATATATATATATATATATATATATATATATATATATATATATATTAAATACTATGTAAAGTTTAATTAGTAACTTAATTAGAAACTTTTATTAAGATACGAGGCTGGATTGATCAGTATGAGCACGGTCAGCTGACCGAGAGACTGCATGATAGCCCACTGGGTGGCGGAAAACTGGGCGATAAAATTATAGGTGTGTAGAATTACTTGACTTCACTCTTTGAGTAGGGCCAATTGGTATATCGGTCTCAGTATAAGGAAATGCAAAATAAAAATCGGTTTTTTCATAGTATGTAGTTCAATGATATGGGAACCTTAGCACACTTTTGTTCTCACTAGAAACGCTGGTGGCCGAGGGGTGACTCACTATTTTACATTCAATGACAGGAATGACAGTTTAGTCTTAGGTTTTTACAAACAAAATCAAGATACGTAACTGTTGTGTTATTAACTTCGGCGAATTAAACAAATATCGGTTTAAATATCCGTTTTTCGTCCTGTACTATGTCTCCACTTCAGTTATCGTGTTATATCTTCGTAGCGTAGCCATAATTCATCTTACGCGAAAGATAATTTGATTTGATTTTAATAATTAAACCGAAAACCGGGACCAAACTGATATATATATATATATATATATATATATATATATATGTATATATATATATATATATATATATATATATATATATATATGTATATATATATATATATATATATATATATATATATAATTATTGAGCTGGAACGAAAAAATAAAGGTTCGAAGCTCTGCTTTAACTATACATACATATATTTCCTGTTACAATAAAACTACCAATTTATACGCTTGTTAAGCGTGCAAATTTATTATGGCCATCGGCCTGTTGACCGTCTTCCACTAAACCTTCGCCTACTTCACTATCGCTCAGTTTATCATCGCCTGGTTTGACTGGATTTCATTCCGATCAGCGAGTTGTGACCGATTAGCTTTTATGCGTTGGATGTGCAGTAGTCTGGCCTTAAAATTGTGGTGGGGATTTCATTCGCTTGCTAGCAGCCGAAGTGGTAACATCGTGAAACATTGAACTTTTTGCACATGGTATGGATACAACCGTTGCTTTTTTAAAAATTGTCATATGTGACACTCCGTATTGTGATAAAAATGTACAAGATTAACAAATGTGCGAATATTACGAACAGAATGATTTGGTGATGATTTGGAAACGCTCCGTGTAAATGCGTTGGCAACTCCATGACACTGTCTTTATGTGAACCGTGATGTCAAGTAAAATGTAGTACAGATACGAGTAAAAAATAAATAAATAAACCATAGGTAAGTAATTACAATGTCTGTGTAATCGCATTTTGACAGAATTTTACCTTATAAACAAGTTTATTACTAATGTCAAAATTTAATTGCAACAATTGACAGGACTGTCAATTGCTAAAACAAAATTTTTCATAGCTATTGCTGCTGCATTCAATTATCACAAAAATATTTGGAACGACTCGTCAATTTACGGGGTGGTAAAAATGCTAAAAAAATATGCGATTTCGAGAAAAAGTTATTAAGAAATATTGTTGCTCTCGATGAGTTATACTACTGGTCAAATTTAATGCACTTATTTCATTTACACCCTGTATATATATATATATATATATATATATATATATATATATATATATATATATATATATATCAGCATTTATAATACGTGTGAACATCCAAAATTTGTATAAATCACAGAGTTTAGTACTGGAAACTTGTGACACGTCACGTAGATAACCTGTGTTCTCTCTCTGCACACTACTCATTCCTCCAGCTCACGACTCGGTGGTTGAGGTCTAGTTGTCCATCGCCCAGTTCTTGCGTACTATGAAATGTATTTTGAGTAAGCAATGAAAAATTTATATTTTCTTTTCTAGATAACTATCAAACCTTGCCGGCCGATGCGATTACTTTTGCCTTCTTCGGAGGCAGTGAGAACCATGATAAGTCTATTCTTAAACTAAGACATATAATAATGAGCCCACGTTTCGTCCATGATGACAAACCGATGAAAAAAATCTGTTGAAAAAAAATCAAAAACTGACCGACTTAATATAAAACCAAAATAAATAACGGAACCAAATAAACTGTCAAAGTTGAAATAACGAGAAATTACAGTACTTGGACTTTAGTACATAATGCATAAATAGGTTCGTCACTTAATGGTCATGTTATCATGTAAATATGAATTCGCACTACTTTTCATCCCACCCTCATACTAATGTATAATACTAGTATCTATTTTTATACAGTCAAGAAAATATTAATTCAATATGATAAGATATCCATTTATATAAATTGGTGCTATCAGTTTTTATAATAAATTTCTATAAAAATTTTGTTACATACATGCTTGATAATATTAACAAAAGAATGTATATTGTGTGCATTTTACGATGATGGAATAACAAAAGAAAGTGAACGCTTACGTTCCCTTTCAGATTATTTGGGGAAAACCATTACAGGCTCACACGTTTCGTATTTTTATTAACCTATTTACCCAACTTTAAAAGTTAAATCAGCGTTGAAACACATTGAATTTTGTATAAAGAGGGTTGCATATTTGTCTACTGAAATGAAAGAAGGGGTGTGTAGCAATGTGCCAACAGTGGATAAGCCTTAGACGAAAACTTGCAATCGATTCCGATATATATATATATATATATATATATATATATATATATATATATATATATATATATATATATATATATATATATATATATATATACGAGAATATTGCAGGAATTAAGAAGATATCCGATGGTCAACTTTTCTTCATTTCTTATTCTTTCCAACGGGTCCGCTGACCTCTGTTTACTAACATCTATGTTCTTATGTGGCAAAAGATTTCGTATATATTAGGGCGAACTAATTCAAAAGAATGGAATAGTATATTGAAAAACAAGTATTACAATGAATCTTAAGAGTACAGTTTGCGTAATCTAACCGTAGGCGAGTTACGCAAGATACGAGTATTTCAAATAGACATTGTAATATTTTGCATTAATTTACTTTTATTTTAAAATTATTATTAAAAGGAATATTAAAATATAAAGATTGATAACATTGACAGTTTCAATAGAGTACGTGCACGTCACCTTAACAACCATGTCAAAATCAGTTGATTGGAAGTAAACATACCCTACTATGTGATTGACATGTGCCATTGTTTTGACTTTTTGATATTTGAAGTAATTTATTATATTATATTAAGTTCATTTTAGGTACTACATGATTTTAATTTAGTAGAATTGTTATACACAAAAATTATTTTTATAATGAAACGTCAGAATCATATCCCACGTCAGATCTACCTTGATTCTGAAAAATAAAATTATTACTTATTAGCTGATGTTTTCTTCCACTCAGCTGATTTTGACATGATTGACAACGTGATGTGCACGTATTCTATAAACATTTGAAATTTAATTTATTTTGACATTTTGACAACAGTTACTTTACAGTTAGATTAGAGTTAAAATTTATACTTATTATTTTATGAAAGTACAAATAAATACCTTGAGTTTTAATTTAAAAGAGTGCTTTACTATTTGATATAAATATTTTACTATAGAAAATCTACTTTCAGTAATTTTTCATGAGTAATGACAACAAAAATTAAAGATATTTATTTGACGCAGACTAAGTTACCAACTTCACAATTACAAAAATCCCCAAAATACATATATACAAAACTGTTCATTTTAACTCTGTTTTTGAAAAAATAGGTACAAAATTCACTTTGTATACGCGAAATAGGAAAAATTTTAATATGTTTGTTACACGAAATTATTAACGATGAAATATAATTCTGTGCTTCATTTATTAGCATATTAAAATGGTAATTGCATATATAAAAAACACTATCAGAACCCTTTCTTACTCGATATAAGATTGTGGTTGCACTAAACGAATAACATTGACCGAGAAAAAAACAAACTATAATATGTAGAGTGTGTTCAATAAAATTCCTAACTCTGAGTAGGTCATGAACAGAGAAACGTAAGTCTGATCATTATTCAATTCAAAAGTCAAGATGTCAAAATTAATCTCGAAATGTAATTTTAAAGAAAAAAAAAAAACAAAAAAGGATACAGTATATTTACATTCGCCGGATTCTAATTTGTTTCCATTTCTAAAATAAGATACGAGAAAAATTTTGATTTCTTTAGATAATATTTTTGACAATATCTCATGTCAAATTGACATTTACTTAAACATTTTTAAATTGACATACGTTTTTTTGTTTATAGCCTACTCACCTACTCCGAGTTAGTATTTTTTTTGAACAGATTGTACATATTCAAGACTATTTGAATGTTTTTCAACAGTGAATTTCTGTAACTTAAGTTTCTATGAACTATGTTAGTGTTAAGAGTTCAAATTAAAGTATATAAATAACGAAGACGGATTTGTAAAAAAATCCTGGACCTCACTGGAATTTGAACCAACAATAATAACAAACGCGTTTCACTATTAATTTTCATAAAATATTCGATGGTATTTCATGTCGATTAGTTTAGTTATTTTATTCTACATTTACATTTATGTAAAGTATACGGTGTCTTTTAAGGTCGGGTCAATTTTGCGCTTAATCCGACCACATGGGGTAATTTTGTACCCCAGGCATAAATTTAAAATATTAGATTTTAACTGACTAATTAAAGAAATAGCAATAAACATTAATTCAAGTCAAAAAATAAACATATCAAAATGCAAAACCTCGTGTAAAATAAATGCAATTATGGATAATAAAAATAACGCCCGCACGATATGAATATGTCATCATTATTACCGAAATCTGTGTACAAAGCAGATTGGCACACTCAACAATGGGTAATATGTCGTGATAATATATTTATTTTTATTTATAAGTATATAAAATGTAAGATACATTAATTTACGCAACTATTACAAGTTTTAACTTTACTAGAATTCTTTTGTACAAAACAAATAATGAACATTGGCATTCATTGCATCTTAGGCGACATTTCCGGTCTTGCTTGCTTGAACATAATGAACACCTACCACTAGTAGTTTCAGGATCGGGTGCTTTTTTTGGGTTTCTAGAGTTGGTACAACAGTTACCATATTAGACTTAATACGATTAGATAAATTTCAGGAAATGTTCATATCTTCTCATTCCGCCCTATTTTGTAAGGAAGTTGTTAACAAATGTAGAGCCTGTCATTTCCATGTTTTATTCACGAATAATATTAAGCCGGAGCCATCTAGTGGCAAAATAAGAACTATTTGTTGTCGTACTTCACTGAAAACGCTATTTGGGCTAGTGTTATTTTATTTAATTGTTGTTTGTGAACAGTAAGCTTTTATTTTATTATTTCTATTTTACGTGCTCATTCGCTACTTCAATACATAGATATTGTCTAAAATCTGACTTTTTGAAGACTACTTTCCAGTTTAAATCTGTTTCATCCTTAACCTGCTTTACACTTTCCTATTTAAAGACTGTTAGTTTCCTGATTTTTTCTTCATTTACTCAATTTCTACTTAAAATTCCTTGAAGAATTATTGGAATTTAAAAATTTAAATAATTCTCTTTATAAGAGGTGAAGATTATTTCCCAAGAACATTGTCATATTTATCTGCAAATAAACAAATTTTGTAACGTCCATGCACAAAATTGAAATAATAACATTGAAACTTAATCTTCAAACTTATCAGTCAGTAAAATAAAACTTGCCTAAATATTTTAATACGTTTGAAAATGATAGTACGACAATCATCCGACATCTTGGTTGATAACAGCGCCGCCACCGGTGATTTTATTCGCGAATTCAGTGTTCGCAATTATTATTGGTTATTTGCTATAACAATTTACTTACAAAATAGGGCTGATTATATGTTCCTTTACCAACTTTTTCGTTAGATCTAAAACCACTAAATTATAGCCTTCTAACTTCTAACTGATACTGATCCAGTCAGCTAGAATCCAAAGGTTATACTACATGTTAAAGAGTCATAATACACAGCTCGATGCAAAAATTATCGTGTTTAGACCTGCAAACTGGGCACCTATAATATGGCTGTCGCAAGAATTTTAATATGACTTCTAAATACAAAATTTTAAAAGATATTGGCTAGTAGCACGAGCGTGGTTCTAACACCGGTTTTAACTAAAACCATACCAACGACTTGGCACATACTTCAGGGTTATTAACAAAATCAGTGTTGCCAATATACTGAATAAGCCGAAAATGTATTGACAGCTATAGTCAAGAAATTTGACGGCATTATTTAAAACTGTTTAATATGATTTTCGTCTTGCCTTCTTTCTGATATAAAAAATTTAAAATCATGAAGCCAGATTTGTTGAATATGGTTGGCAATACATTTTCGAGTTAATCAGTATATTGGCAACACTGATTTTGTTAATAGCTTTGAAGTATGTGCCAAGTCGTTGGCATGGTTTTAGTTAACACGGGTGTTAGAACCACTCTCGTGCTACTAGCCATTGTTTTTTAAAGAGCCTCAAATTTGAAAATTTCACGAAATATCCATTAGATATTTTAAAATCATTATTGAAATTTGTGTAATATTTTGAAAAAGTCACGTTATCTGAAACAGAATGTGACATCAGAGCACATATACTTTAACATGTGACAAATTATCACCTAGGTACTTTTATTTTTATAAATAACGTAAACTGTTTTCCTATTGGCTATGAATAATGTACTGTATGTGCTCCGACTTCACAAGAGTGGCGGGATGTTTCTCTTGTGCCAATCTTTTTATTTAATTATTTACGAAAATAACTATAAATTATTAGCATTTTTTTATATTAATATGTAAAATATTGCATAAACTTTCATTTAAAATAGTTTTAAAAAATGTGAAACCGGCTAATTGTTACACTAGGAACAGGGTGAGGTAATTTTTGACATTGTATTGGGCTAAATATATTACAAGCTCTATCTTATAGTATATAAACTACGCCTGTCTCTGGGCATGTAAATTCACCTTATTCCCTGTTCAGCTCAATTTCACACAGCAACAGCTGCCATTGTGTTTATGGAGTGTTTGTGGTGGTTGTATGTGTAAGTTGGGGTCACAAAAACCCCAATGTGTCATTCACGTACACTTTATATTTTTGCGAATTTTGTTTTTTGCATTATTATTAACATGGGACAGAACATAAAATATAAGCCACATCGACAATTGAGCGAAAGATAATTGGAAGAAATCGCCAACAGCTTATAGAATAGCGACGAGGAAGTTGAAGATATTTTTGGGGATTATTCAGTAGACGAAGAAGATTATTTAGAAGTCCTATCACAGTCGGATAGTGCACAGGAGCAGGAAGAAGAACCGGCGGCAGGAAGAAGAACCGGCGGCAATAAAGGACAATATAGTGCATCATCTACCTGGACCCAAAGGTTTCCAGAAGCCTATTTGCAACGAGAATACAGTACTCGTAAAACTGTTAAATGCTATAATATAATATAAAATATGAATTTAGGTATTTCATTTTTGCTTCTATTGTAATGGTAATTAGGATAAAATGTGTTTTATTTTTTTCTGATATATTTTTTGTTTATTTTTTTTCTGTTAAATTTTGAAATTCCTTTTTTGCCCTTATTATTCCCAAGACTTAGTCAATTTATTTTCTGGGGCCACTGCGAACCTCGTGTGCTATATATGTTATAAAAATTAAGTGCACCCGTCCAGGATTAAAAAAAAATTTCACTGGGATACAAAAATATTTCGCTTGACATTAGGACGGTTAAAATAACACTTCTAATAATAAAATGATAAATTAATCTCAAATTTAATGAGATTACATGCAGTTTTGAAACCGTATTCAAAATGTTTCTAGTTTTGAAAACGCCATGTATACAGTGTCAAAACGATTTTGAGTTATCTCAAACCAAATATAAAATTTATGGGTTTGACTTGAAAACTAGATTCAAAATTACTCATGTAAACACTTAAATTCAGTTTCAATATTGCGCAAGCGTACAGAGCCTACCGTTTTTGCCGCTTTGTGTTTGTAACCTACAACTAAATTGACAGTTCTGTATGTAGTTAGAGTGCGTGGTGGTACGAAATAACAAAAATAATTGGAATAATAGCAAAACGTAGTATTTGTAGAGAAGAGGATCAAGCCAAATGCGCATGAAACGAAACTGTTTTCAAATCAATCTGTAAATTGTTTTGAAAATTGCACGTAAACAGTTTCGCATAATATTACTTCTTCTATTATAAATAAATTCATAGTAAGCAACTTCTTAAATTATTGAAGTCGAAAAACAGAAAAAAAAAACTCCCGATTGGTTGACTAGTATTTAATTTTACATATTCATCATACAATTCGAAATTCGAAGCTGGTCAATCGGTCGATGTCAATCTATGAGTGGGTGGATGTGAACCCTTATATAAAGCGGTCAAATTGTGAGGTTCTTCTTACTTCACCTATTAGCTCAACTCATAGTTATTTTATAATAACCATTGAAAGTATTGTAATCGTTTTGAATTACTCTGCATTTCTGTATACAAGCTTTCAATTTTAAAAAGTTTACCGGTTTCAGGATAGGTATTAAACCTATGTGTAAATGTACAAAAGTAGGCTGGTAACTAGGTAATAACTGAATCTGTACGGTAATATATTATTACCATACTGACATGTCAACAAGTCTACAAAATGAAAATAAAATGAAATGAAAGTATAATGCTCTTGACTGATACATACAGACAATGTTAGTGTATCGTCTTTTTATTCTAAAATATGAAAAGAGGAATAAAGCACAATATTTGAATATTTGTCATATTGACATATGTCGAAATAATTGTACTGTATCATAGTATTCTGAAAGTATCATTAATGAAAGAATTTCAAAAAATGATATTTATTAATGTCTATCTTTTCTGAAATCGATAAACTATTGAGCAAACCACGGATGTTATGAATCATAACAAGCCTTAAAATCCTCGCTCTGTGAGCTCGAATTTCAAACCGACATCTGCGGCAGTTATGATACTCATAACACTCCTAGGTATGTTAATATCTATTACTTTAAACAAGTTTATGTAATAATTTTAACGTAGTGGG
Organism: Harpalus rubripes; assembly: GCA_963082715.1. Lineage (NCBI taxonomy): Eukaryota > Metazoa > Arthropoda > Insecta > Coleoptera > Carabidae > Harpalus > Harpalus rubripes. Next base: position 46,130,748 of record OY720449.1, on the reverse strand, counting down.
AATTATTAGACGTTACTTCTGGGGAATAAAAAACTTATATCGAATAAGGTTCGCTTTCTCATTTCATACGATAAATAATTAACTAAAACAGATTTGGATGAGGAATACTATTATTCATTAAAATTTTAATTTTGTTAAAATGTGCTCTTCAATAACAAGTTTTAATATAGAAATATGTCAAAAATTAGTATACGATTTAACATTGAAAAAACAAGCACTAATTTACTTTTATGGACCGGTGTGAAGTTTTTCTAGCAACGGAAAAAGTTTTGTCCATCAATTAGTTCAGGGGATGCATATCAGAAACGGATTTTACAACAGTCAAGTGTCGTTGTTAGTATACGAGTAAAAGTGATACATCGCAGTTAGTCGTACCACATCATAAAATCCGTTTCGATATGTTATCCTCAAACATTTTAAAATTTCATTTTAATACTCCGATGTGTAAAGTTAGTACTTTACACACTGCAGATAGTGGGTAAACTAAACGATTTTCGAATGTTATGTATTTTACACATTAAAGAGATTTTACCATCACTACACCTGTGGCATTTAAGTTATCTAACTTTAGTTTTTTTCTGTACATTAATGTCGGTAACACTGATAGAATTGCAGTATTCAACTTGAGATCTGTTATCTGTCAAATGTCAACTCGCTATGTTGTGTGTTCAAACTACTGTCGTCAGCGTAGTGTTTCATCAAGACAAGAAATCTTGTCTTGATGATCATTGCTTGTCTTGGCTTGATTTTCAAGACAAGAAAATAAAAATTTCTTGTCTTGCTCATTTCTTGGCGACGTAATTCTTGTCTTGTTTCAAGAATTCTTGATATTTCTTGTTTCTTGATATTTTAGGGGAATCCCCTTTTTCTATCGCTTTATCCAATCCGAACGCTCAAGTGTAGCGTTGTCGTCTGCGTCTGCCCTTACCCTTTTTAGTTAAATAATCAAATAATGTTACTTTGATGTTGGGTGCGCATGCATTGTATTACTAGTTGGTCATTGGTTATTTTTTGTGTTATTTCGATATTCCGTTCTTTTTATTTTAAACAATGAGTGTCCAAAGAACAATTAATCAGATTCGGAATTGGTTTTATTCCAAAATAATATTTCTTCCTCTCAAATATAATAAAAATATGATGTGGCCAGCACAGCACAATACCTCTCGTCATTTAATTTTAATCATACTTTATTTCACGTAAGAAAATAGCATCGGTTTAGATACGGATATAAATTATGCCCTTTGATTGGTCACAGTGAAAATCTAATACACAAAAACGAAAAGAATATCACCTGCCAGTTGTCAGTTGAAATAACATGCAAATTACACAGTACATCTTCAATATCATGACATCATCATTTTATGTAAAAAAAATAACGATGGGAAGATAAGTACAGTTTGATCTTGTTGTTTGATTGGATAATCACCCCTGTTTTGTAAGAAAGTTATTTCCTAGCAACATTGCTACATAGCAAGTAACCAATAATAATTGCGAACACTGAATAAAATATGAATATTACAGGCTTTACATTTGTTATTATTGATTAAAATTTACAGTCAACCTCAAAAACCAGGATCTTGATTCCGGGTACAACATGATTCCTGAATATTTTCATCTATTTCGAAACAGATTGACATTGAATTATATGACATTTAAAATTGACACAACCTAACAAAATTAAAAATGAACCAAATGAATGATAACGTTAAATATGTCAATAAATAATGTTTTAATACTTACATCTATAATAATTATTAGTAATACCACTAATGCGATTTAGAAATTTGACGTTGACGTACATCGTTTGATTCTGTTATGATGATATTTGAAAGTAGCCGTAGTGGGGATGAAAATACCAGAGAAACTAGATTTATTTCGAGGTTGCTGTGGTCCGACTTTTTACCAACCTTTTTCAGGAACCGCGTTCTGAATAGAAACCAGTAAATAATTTCAGGACTTATGGAACACTAAACCGTAAACCTGATCGAACCGGTTGTGTTACGGAACATACTAAAAATAGGGCATAATATCGGGTATTATCCAATCAAAAATCAAGATCAAACTGCACCTACATTCCTACCACTACGTGAAATGAAGTATAGTTCAATTATACACATTATAAACAAAAAAATAGTTCAGGTTCAAGTTCAAAGTTCAACTGAGCTGAAGTTAAAACCGCCACTGAAAAACCGGGCATTAATGTAGGCATTATTACCATTTCATCCCCAGAATCTTATCGTTATATTAATTCAAATTTATTTATTATAGTGACGTTAATATCTTTTCAATTACAAACATAAGAAAACTGATTTATTTATTAGATATTTTATAAATTCACATCCTAATATTTTCTTCTTAAAACACTACCATTATCAGTTTGAAATGACTAGTTTTTTGAGATAAACTTTTATCTGTCCTTTACATATATTTGAATATTTCAATTGTGTAACCAAGGCGTTGTGTTTATATTCGTATAGGCTACATGACTTATTAAAATAGTTAATTTTATAAATTAATTTAAAAATATACAGAAGTATCAACATAATATTTATACAAAATTTTATAATCCTTAATTTTTATTATAACATAAATCGCGAAAAAATACATATAAAGGTTGCTCTATTTGCACTAAAATCTAATGGCGTCTTTCTTCTTTTCATATTAGAAAAAGGTAAAAATACATGGTTTCGAAATTTTCTGAATAATATTATTTGAGTTGAGACACATAAAACATACAAATGTAGATTTGCAATATTAATTGTCAAGAAATCTTGATTCTTGATGATACTTTCTTGTCTTGTCTTGGGAAATAAAAAATACTTCATGTCTTGGTATTGTCTTGATTTCAAGACAAGATCAAGAGTATATCTTGATTTTTGTGAAACACTACGTCTGCCCGTCTGTAAATTTCTAATTTGTTTTAGGAATGTTATTCAAGTTCGTATAAAAATCTTGTATAGAACTCAAGTGACCTCATTTCGTAAAGCATGTGTTTACACTCTTGTTGCATAAAAAAGCTATGACATTTGTCTTTATCTGTTGAAGTACAAAGAACATTATATAATTGTTATATTGTTTCCTAAGTTACGAAAAATAATAAAAATGTATATATTGAAATGTCAATAAATATAACGCCAAGTTACATCTAATGTGCATTTTTACATCGTATGAATGATTTGCGAGGATATAATGTAACAAGTTATGGGTACAGAACGCGTCCCTATGCGCCAGGTGTAAAATATATTGAAAACTAAGAGAATTCATATATATTCATAGTTAAAATTGAGTGCCAGTTCTAATTTAAAACTGGAAAAATTAAAGAAAGCTACCAGAAATCTATTTCTATTCCTGAGATAGATAGAAGGAAAATTTAAGTGGGAAAATTGGAAAGCAAAAAGTTAGAATGGCCTTTTGCTACCAAATTTTATCAACTATATTAATGAAAAATTTACACTTCCAGAAGAACCTGAAAATACGGGAAAAACGTAATAAGAAATTATAAAAATCAGTTAGCTTTATTTCATACAACGCACAATCATGCATTGCTCTTGTCGTCAAACAACATGAAAGAAGAAATGTTGGAGAAAGTGATAAGATACAAAACGAAAAGATCTATGTGGCTTGGATTGTGTGAACTTTTTGATACATTTTTTCAAAAGACCGAATATTTGATCTTTATAACAACTTCTTTGAAGCTAAATGGATGCCTCAGGATGAATCAGTGAGCTTCATAGCAAGATTATCAGATAGCTAGAATCAACTGAAGCAAGAATTTGAAAAGCAACCTAATGATAATCAGGATATTCTATTAGTATGCAAAATTTTAATATCATTACATCAAAAATTTAATTCTTTCACAGCTGGTTGAAGAAGAAGACAGAAATTTAAATAATTTTAAGCAAAACATGTGCATGTGAAAAAAAAATATCAAAACACGTCGAAGAAGTTCTTTATGCAAAAACAAATATCGTGAAAAGAATTTATGAGAAAGGTCAAAATATGAAGTCGCAAAATAAGAAAAAGTAAGTTAAATGTTTTTATTGTGAGAAAAAAGAGAGAACCCTTCATTGATGACGGAGGCCGGCCAATCTCTTTAACTCTCTCCAACTCTTCTTCAACTGTCTCGCCTCTTTTTCCATTGTTCTCTTCCACGTTCCTCTCGGTCGTCCAACTCTCCTAGTTTCTTGAGGATTCCACTATAGGGTCTTCTTTTCTATAGCACCGTTTGGTTTTCGCAGGGTATGTTCCAACCAATTCCACTTTATCTCTCTAATTTGTAGTTCTGCGGAGAGTTGCGGCGTACGCTCCCATAAGTCTTCATTTGAGACAGTTTCTGGCCATCTTATGTTATGAGGCGTAGAAAAGAACTGATTTAACATTAGAGTCGAAGATTCGTAGTTTAGTATTGAGAGAGATGTTCCGATTTCTCCAAGCGGGGTATAGCTGTACAAAGGCCGCGTTGGCCTTCCTGATACGGCTCCTAATATCATCCGCAGCTCTTCCACAATTCGTCACAATTGTATTGTGACAAATTCGACGGAGGGATCTACGATTATAGCACTCAGTAAGCTTTTGTGACAAAAAGAAATGAAGAATGTTTATTCGCAGATAATGGAGCAACAAACTACATTAACAATCGTCGAGACTGGTTCAAAATGTTTGAGTATTTTCAGAGCGGGCATGATATAGGTACCACAGATGGAACTCATGTTGAAGCAGTTGGTCGAGGAACTATTGCAGGCTGCAACGGAAAACCAGTGGAAAAACTTTGAATTAATAAATGTTTAGTATGTTCCAAATATGGCCAAAAATTTATTTTAGATCTTAGCAGCTCAAGATCGAAGACTACAAAGTAAATTTGAGTCGACATTTACGACCTATAAATTAACAGATGGCAAAGAAACACTTATTACGAGAGTTCGTCAAAGGTGTGGTAGCCTTATTAATTATCAATTAGAACTTCGCAAATAAACCAAAAAGTTAATGCCAACTCTACCATCTACCAAGAAGATAAACAGCTGCAAGTTTCCCATGAACAAATGGGACATGAAAATAAGCGACATAGGTTAAAGTGTGGACATCGAAAGAGAGTTGATAATCCAGGAGAATTAATTTACACATATATATGTGATCCTTTTATAGCATCTAAAAGTGGATTTAAATATTTTGTAGTATTTAAAGACGACTATACACAATTTAGCAGAATATATTTTATAAGAAGCAAAACTGCAGTGGTAAACAAATTTAAAGAATATCTAGCTGAAGCTAAAACTGCTGTAGGCCAGTCGTCAGGGAGTTCAGCAGATGTAAACATGGTTTTAAATCGGGAAATAGATTTATCTCTTTCAAGGGTTTTTTGTAGGCTTATTTTAGATACTCATTTTCCCCCTCGTGCACCCCCCGGAACACTCCCAATTTTGCTTAAATATGGGTCAAAAATAGTTTCTTTGCCAATATCTTGGTTCTGGATTCGACGAATAAGGTGAATATTAAAATTAAAGATAAATAACTAATCTTTCAAAAGGGTTTCTACACATTTTTACGTAATATCAATATCCTACGAGCTACAGGCAAGAGAATTCGCGAGTCAAATCTAGTCCTGATGTTATGAGCGAAAATTTGCCTTCACCCTGCATTTTGTGATGCAAACAGCTGTTTGGTTGATATGTTAATGAGACCATGCCCTACCGATTAAGATCTCATAACTATTAAACCAGCCGATATTATGGAGAGTTTAGAAGCAACTTCATAATAATAAGAAATTAATAGATGCGGCCCACTTTTTAGAGAAGGTGAAGCATAGAAACGACAGAAACTAAAACTAGTCCGGTCGAGACCAACTCATTAAAGTAGGGATGTTAAGTCGTTATATATTTGTTCAAAAAGACAGATACGACGAGTATAGATAGACAGCTGGTTATAGCTAGCTATAACTATCTCGTTCCCTGCAAGTCTACACGTCTTCTTTGCTTTTACCATGCTCACGTCACATATCCCTTCCACAAATTTTTAATAATTATTTTCTCGTATAGCATTATTAATTAATCGATTTAAAAAATACGGGCATTTTTTTGTCTAATATTATATGATGTAAAAAAATCTGATGTGGCCAACACATTACCTCCCGTCAATTCCATGTTTGAAATAGCAATGAGGTTTAAGTAAAGTATCACTTCCAGTTGATCGTATGTAAACAAAATCTAATTTTTTGTTCTAATAAATAGAAAAGTCTGTAATCCCAAATTTTGGATTATATTTTATGTTTTTCCTCGAAAATCTGTTAAGAGCTCCAAATTAAATACCACTTCCGGTTTATCATATAAGTATAATCAAAATCTAATGTTGTTTCAAATTATACACGAGTTTAAATACCAAATTTGAGAAGTTTTGAATCATGTTTTAAAATATTTTTTCAAAAAAATCTGTTTTTAGCTTCTTGTAAATTACCTAGTATATTAATTTTAGAAAACATCTAGTATGTCGTGCTCATTAATATAAAAGTATAAAATACCAAATTTGAAAAGATTTGGATTGTATCAATTTATTTTCCTCGAAAATCTTTTCAGAGCTACAAATAAAGTATCACTTCCAGTTTATCAATTTTAGCCAAAATCTAATTTGTTGCCTCCCTTTATATAAAAGTCTTAAATACTAAATTTGACAAGTTTTGGAATATATTCTATTATATTTTTCACGAAAATCTGTTCAGAGCTTGAAGTAAAGTATCATTTCCGGTTTATCATAATATATTTTTCACGAAAATCTGTTGAGAGCTTCAAGGAAAGTATTATTAATTGGCACACCCAGCAATGGGTAATATGCCATGATGATATATTTATATTTATTTATTTATTTATTTATTTATAAATAAAATAAATAATAAATATATCCTCACGGCATATTACCCACTGCTGGATGAGCCAATTTGCTTTGTACACACAGATTTCGGTATTGATGATGACATTTGTACCGTGCAAGCGTTTATCAGGCGTCACCTCACAGGCACTCTATGCCGAGCTCAATGCTGGTGTGGAGAGTCCACCACAGGTGTCAATTTCGTGCCATTTAAAATTCGAAAATATTTGGGGTCGGTCGGGATCGAACCCGGTTCTCCAGATTTGCGACCAGACACTCTAACACGCGGCCGCGAGATCCTGTGGCATTGCAGTAATTACATTGTAAGGGAAAAGTTGAAATTAATTACAAAAGTAATTAATTACTGTCCAGCTTACCGTCAGTTTGACTCGAGGTATTGTCAAAAATGTTATTTAGAAAAATTAAAGCTTTTCTTTTTAAATAAATTATTTTGAAATAGGAATAAAATAGAAAACGGCGAATGGCAATATACTGTATCCTTATTTATTATTTTTTCTGCCTACAATTGTATTTCAAGATCAATTTTGACAATTTACCTTCTGAATTGAATAATGATTAGACATACGTTTCTCTGTTCATAGCCTACTCCGAGTTAGGATTTTTTTTGAACATACTGTATGTACTTATTCTGAATGAAACCCTGACTGACAAGTCAACTCATCTGCGTTGTGTATAGCCTATCAAATCAAAGTAGGGTGAATAAGGACAATGTGCCGCCTCCTCTAAATGATGGACAGAACAGTTTCCGTTGATAGAAAAATGTTGTTGACTCCCAAGTACCTAATAGTAAGTATTACAAATTTTAATATTTTTCTTACCTTTTTAAAACAAATTATACAATGTCCATGTATAATATTCGTACTTTGTGTAACTTTCCTACAGCTTGATTACGCAAAATGTATTCGTATTACAATAACGGTTATTATAACATTTGTTTTTTAATATCTGATTTATTTAAATCAATTTTTAAATATGCTACTCTGCTATGTTTAATTTATGCCTACTTTGGGCAATGAGAAAGGGACTGGGTAAAAGCATTTTCACTCACTCGTTATCTTAGGAGTAATTTGAGTGGATAAAACAGAAGTTTTTAAGTTCGACACCCAAGTAAGAAATTACCTCAGAAATAACAAGTTCAACAGCAGAATTTAAAAAAATATCACTATTGATATAATTTATTTTTAAAAAACAGTTACATACTCGTTTTCTACATTTGTCCGGCGTATTTACCCTTATACACAAACCAGTTGCGACAAATTAATGGAATAATTATTTATAATTATATTCGGTTTCCTAATTATCAGTCATTTGCATTGAAAGTTCATTACAAATTCCTAGTTCCAATTTAATGTATGTTGTATGTTGAATGTCAACAAATTGATTGTTTAATTTATTAGAAATAATTTAACAATGTCACTAACAATGAAGCTCAATTAGATGAGCCAATATTGATTTAACATTACCATCACTATAAGTAATTAAAGTACATTGAACATTAGAATTAATACTGTTTAAATTTAGAACTTGATCATGAATTTCAAACTGTTCTCGTATATAAACAGAAAGTATAGGGTAAATTAAAAAAATATATAAATAACTATTAACAATGATTAGTAATAATAAATAATAATAAATTTTTCTGTAAATATTTACATATTTGTACAAAATTAAAAATGATATTTACAAAATTGTGACTAATAGTAACTGACCGTGAAAAATTTACTTTTTGCACAATCGGGTGTTTTTAAACATTTACCGATAGGGTGTCCAATGCAGTAAGGTTTATGTTCAAAATTACTGATCGGTGAGTGATGTGGCGCACTTAGGGCGCATGTTTTTATTCCGCAGATATGTATCCCTGCAATATTAACTTGCAGATACTCGTTTTTTTTATTACATAGATGCATCTGCTATGCAGCTGGACAATGTTTTTTTTTTATTTAACTGCAAAGCAGTTTTGCAGGTTGACTGCGCCCAGTTATGCATTCAGCTTTGAAGAGGTTGCATTGGATGTACGCATGTGCAGACTGTATTTGAAAGATATTACGAAACGAAAATCAACATAACCAAAGATATTAATCTTCAATAACTACTTTAGTAGCATTTCTAGCAATAAGCATTTTGAATAACTTTTAATAATGTCTGATGAATTGGCGTTTGCCAGATAACAATAAAAAAACGTACCCTTACTGATCAGGAGGCGGAGGCGGTAAGTGAATAAAAACAACAGTCGAAGCTTACTTTAAAAATGACAACCAAAAATTTTTAATATGTGAAAATAATTATCATATTTTATTTATTTTAATTTCGGGCGTCGATCGTACAAAAGTCTAATAAGCATTGCGGTCAGTAAGTGCTCTTCTACCGGTATCGGATGTATTTATTTTAAAATAATCCTCAACCAATGGAAACACTTACTAACCTTATTATTTAAATAACTATATTATACATATTTAAAAAATAAAATTGTTAACGTATCATATGATCACCGTTGACTAGAATTGTATCAATTGTCTTCTGCTCATTTGTTGTTTTTCGATGCCGAAAATAGTACTTTATAAGGCCTTGAGCGAATTAGTTTTCCTATTAGTACAATATAGAAAAAGTGTTAAAATTATTCTCAGCGCATATATCCTTAACTTTCTTCACTTATACATAAGTAGATATTTCCCACGAGCACCAAAAATTATAGGGTCTTGAATAGTTATCTTTCATGAACCAAACTATACAATAATATTTTTCTACGTATACATATAATCTCATTTATAACATAGTAGTAACAAGAGACGGTTGAGTTATATACCAAGGGTCATTTTCACCAAGCCAAGCTCAGTTAAATAAATTATTATTATATTTAAAATAACCAGAGGAATAAATACTACATAACTAGTCTTTTACTTCACCAGTCTGTTACCTTTAACAACGGTATAAATGACACGATTAAATTAATTTAAGATGAAAATGATATAGAACACTATTATTATAGTAAGTTACAGAAGGCAACGTATTCTAGCACGAGTTACAAATTCGCTTAGGAGCGCGCAGCGGCGAGTGGGCGAGCGAACGTTTTATACTATTTTCTCTGTTGAGGCTTCTTTTTACGGGAGATTGGCAACATTGTTCGCAGTGAAAAAATTGCTTAAGTATTTTGTATTTATAAAATTTTGGCTAGCAAACATAAATTATATTACAATTATAATAATTCAATATAAAATAAAAACTCGCGGTATAAAATAAAATATAAATTTCAGTGATACACGGCAGTAAATCGTTAAAATCAATTAATCTAAGTGCTGAAGGTCAGTGTTTAAGTCAACTCGAGAAGGTCGTGAGCCGATAGACGCGCGAGAATTATCTGGATTAAATTTAAAATAGCAGTGTCCCGACCATTTCGACACAAAAACCGAACACCATGGCTGCAGTCGAACAATTTAAAGTATTACTACGGCTAATTCAGGAGCAAATAGAAAATTTAAACGAAAATATCGACAATTTCCAAATAACATTAAAAAATATAAACCAGATTACTACCAGTAATACAAAAAATTAATAACTTGGAAGAACAACTGAAAGAGAAAGATAAAATTATCAAAAACTTAGAAACGAGCCTAAAAGATAAAATTCTAGTATTTTCCGGGGTCAAACAGGAAAATAATGAAAATACAGAAGAAGATATAATTCAGCTTTTAAAATCAAATCTGAAATTGGACTATCTACGCAATGAACATATAGAGGAGGTAAGAAGAATAGGAAAAGTCAAGAACAAACAATTTTTAAGACCAATGTTAGTAGACTTTGCTTCAAAGAAAATAAGAAAAGCAGTTTTAAACAACGCTCGCCTGCTGAAAGATACAAAGATTCATATTGAAGAAAACTTTCAGCATATCCTGACCAGATCAAGAACTCAACTAACTCCAAATCCTAGCAATTCAAAAAAATTCAATTAAACGCTAATAACATTATGTTCTAGAATTTACAAGGGTCAAAAAATCTATACAGAATTAATCAAAACGAAAAAACAATTATCATGAAATACAATATAATATGTGTAACGGAAACGTGGGCAAACTTTGAAGTAAAAAACCTTCCACCTTTCTTAAAAACTATTCAATATACCAACACCCAGCAATTAAAAACGTAAACTTAAGCAGATCAAGTGGAGGAATAATTATATTAATTAAAGAGGAAAAAGAGAAAACAATAACCGTCGTAGAATGCCAACCACACTGGATAATATTAGAAATAATCACCCCGAGAAAAAATTATTTTTAAGGAATATATATTTTTCACCGTCTTACAAATATGAAATTCTCCTTGAACTTTTTGCTGCCTCGATACAGGACCTCAGAGAAACTTACCCATGCCACGCGGTTATAATTGGTGGGGATTTTAACGGCCGCGTAGGAAACCATAACCAAGGAGACAATTACCACTACTTTAATCCAAACCTGACAAATACCCGTGAAAGTAAAGATTGTCTAGTAAACAAATATGGACGAGAATTGATCGATATTATGGAAAATGAAGACTTGATCCTATTAAACGGGAGAACAAGCAATGATTACCCTGGTAACTACACATACGTAGGACCAAGAGGTAAATCTGTTATTGATTATGTATAGATAGACATTAACGCAACACCCATTATAAAAACTTCACTATAGAAAACGAATTACTTCTATCATACCATATGATGACAATTTACACAAACGGAAAATCACCAAATATTATTGGAGTAACACCAAAATATTAGAATATAGAAATGAATTAGACAAGATCTTTAACCAGAAAGGAGGAAAAATAAGCTGTGCAACAGAAGGATATGTGAGTTTGATATCTGCAATTAAGACAGCATTCAACAATATAGATATATCAAAAGAAATAATAATTAGTAATACATTTAAACATTCTAAACCCCGGTACAACAATGAATGCTGGAAGCTAAAGCAAAAATTAATATGTAAATCAAATAACTTCGAAGGGGATAATCTTAAGAATTTCCTACAAGCTAAAAAAGATTATACAGTAAAACTACAAGAAGGAAAAACTAAATGCAATAACAAACTCAAAAACAAATTAACAAATCTGCACAACCAAAAAGATTTTTGAAAAATTGTTATGTCCTTACAGAGGATAATGTACCAAAAAATCTTGAACAAATTAAACTTACTAGGATACACAAAAAAGGAACTCCATCGGACCCCAACAATTATAGATGAATTGCTCTAATTACTACTTTAACTAAACTGTTTACATTTATAATCAGTGCAAGATTACAGACGTGGACAGAAAGTCACAATATTCTGCCTGAGGCACAGTCCGGATTCAGGAAAAAAAGATGTGTTGATAACCTCCTTGTTTTTAATTCAATAATACAAGCAAGAATGCTCACTACTAAAGAAAGAACATATGCAATTAAAAACTCTGGACAAAGATATTCCAACTAGGAGTGAGCGGTAAAATAACAAGGCTTTTACAAAATTTATATAATCAAGCGACAAGACAAATTAACACCAACTCAGGACCCACAGATTATATTAATGTTTCAAAAGCCGTGTTACAAGGAGAATGCACTAGCCCTATACTATTCGCGTTTTACATAGCAGACCTCGGAACAGCGTTTCGTCAACTTGGATTGAAAGGAATGTATATGAACCATAGTACAGACATGCTATCTTTACAATATGCCGACGATTTAGTACTATTCTCATACTATCCTATCGATGTCCAGAGAAAGTTAAATGCATTACAAACTTAGTGTAGCTCTCTTGTTTTAACAATAAACCCTGCCAAAACTAAAATTATGCAATTGCATCAAGGAAAACCGCGTAAACATAAACTGAAATTTATATGTCAAGTAAGGAAATTACCTTCACCAATTGTTATACCTACCTTGGGATAGTATACAGAACATAGGAAATATTCACTGAAAATGCTAAAGAGGTAGTGAAAAAATCCAAGAAAGTTACAGCAAGTATAAAAGACACACAACTAAAGTCTAAAACATTTGATTGAGGTGTAATACATAAACTTTTCGAAATTATAGTTTCACAAACATTACTATATACGAGCGAAACTTGGGCAATTAATAACACAGAAATAATCAAAAAAGGGCAAACCCATTATTTTGAAAATATTTTGGGATGGAAAAAAACAACGCCTAATTATATTGTTAGGCAAGAAACACACCAAAATTAACTTGAACTACTAGTAATTAAAAGCATGTTACGGTGCTGGTAGAAAGTTCTATTAATGAGTCACTCTAGATATGTAAAACTATGTTACAATAAATTGCTACTTTTGAGCAAAAGCCGAACCATATCAGCTCCCTATTAATAAAAATATAACTGGACAAGACAGCTCCAAACTAACTTACAAAAAGCCTACTTCACACACATCTGGGAAAATAAAAACTTCCTAGAAGTTAACAAAGAGATATTTCAAGAATAGACCTATCTTCTTATAACCCAAACTATAAAACCTACATTTTTACTAATGTCTTTAAAACATATAAAGTTCCCTTTAACGTCCTAAAAACTGTAAGTCAATTACGTACCGCTAACACTAACAATTTTCAGCTCTTTAAAGATAGAAAATTATTCAACTTCACCAACAAGAAACTTGTACAATATGTACGTGAGGCGTACATATTAAAGTACCTGGTCAACATGGATCCATCAAACTACAACAAGGCCGTATTATCTGAATTTGCTGTAACCAAACTCTTTGATATTTCAAATATCATAAACAATGCAATAAAACTAAAAGTATTTATATTATATATTTGATGTATGAGCAATGTTCAAAATACAAATAATGTGTTATATACCACTTGTCAATTCTTTGTATGAGATTTTCTCTTAAGCAAATATGCTATATTATTATTGAGGCTTCTTTTTACACTATTTCTTTATATAAATATTTCAAAGGTAAATTTCTGATAGAATTATTAGGCTGGTGACGGTGAATTGTGTTCTTTATTCTGTCCGTTGCCTATATGTATATTTATTGTATTTATTGCAGTCATGCCAATCTAAATAACAAAATATCACCAAAAATCGTTCAAAAATGTAGTTCCTTCTAACGTCAATATGCGTTCTAGAATGTAGTACTCTAATTCTAAAACAGAGAAAAGTTATTAACGTTTCGTTTTAATTAAGGCTCAATTGTTTTTCATATCCCTACTAAAAAACAACTATAACAATAAAATGCATTTTAATTTCAATTGAATTTTTCTCAATACTTTTGTTATGTATGGATATAAAATGAAAAACCACTGGAAAAACTATTTTCTTCTCTAATCGGATGTCACCTCTGGTCTTCTTTAAGATTGTCTTATAGTATTTCATTTATCTTTAATAATAAATTATTTGAAGTAGCTCGTTTAGTTGTTACACAGTGTACTATATCCATATCGTTCTTATACATAATGTATCACAACTTCAGGCTTCAGGTACAAACTTTAAGAACATATAGTACTGACCAAAATGAATAAAAAAGCTCAATCAACATGGTTTCTATCTTCGATAATTTCCGAGGTATAAGACAATGAAAAATGAGTTTTTACGGAATTTATCTCTGCTATTTCGAAAACTATAAGAGTTACGACTTTGATAAAATTAGACTTTATGTTTACTTTTGAGAGGTTAAATGTTGTTGCGACCTTGGCCAATATTTCATTTTCAAATAACTTCGTAACTATTAGAAATTGAGAAAAATGTTTCATATAAAATTTTATTGTTTTTTTTTCTTTCTATCTACTGACACACAAAATTTTGTTCAATCACTATCTTTGTCAGTTTTTACCTGAAGTTGTGGTACACGCTGTATACTATACTGTGTATATTACTATTCCTACTCGAGTAAGTCACTAATATAAACATAAATGTGTTTTACGAGATATTTCGAAAAGTTCTCAACCTGACAGAGATGATGTCAGGAATAGAAAATGTCAATAATTTTTCTCAAATTTGATATATGAAAGTTGTATGATAAAGTTTCAGATAAATTCGTTTGGTAGTTTCATTATTATATTCGTAATCGGGTAAAGCAAACGAGTTCAAAGATAAATAAAATCAAATGTCGCGAAGTAATAAAATACTTTGTTTTGAAAGGTTTAACACCAAATAAATGAAAAACAAAATGGATTCTACTCTAGAATACTCTTCACCATCGTTTTCAACAGAGCATAAATGGGCTGCTGCATTCAAACGTGGTCAGTTGTTCATATTAGGCTATGCAACGTACAAAAACCGCAACAACTGAGAAAATCGTCGAAAATGTCAACAAAACCGTCTTAAATGGTCGTGTTCACAATATCTTGCAAGAACATTTGAAATTTGTATACCGTCGATCAGAAACTCATTGAATGAACGTTTCTCAGAACTGTTTCCAACAGAATTTATGCGATGATTAATCACTATTATTTAAACATAGATACACCACTACAAGTCAGAAACGAAACCTTATTCCAAAAAATAGGTAAAAGGGGCTTAAAGTATTTCAAGTGTTAATATCATTAACGAGCAGTATTATGCAGCATGACTGGAGGAAATGAACGATGCAATTAATAACAAACGTTATTATTTGACAAAGAAAAATGTGCCAGTTCATGATGACAATGCAGTTGCAAAATCCCATAAATAACGCTTCGAATTGTTGCCACTCGTAGCGTACTCGCCAGATTTAGCACCCAGTGACTTTTTCTTGTTCCAAAATATGAAGAAATTTTACAAAAGGAAAAAGATCCACTTTAAATACAGAGGTAATAGCTGAGACAAACGCATATTTTGAAGAGTTAGAGCAATCTTATTACACTGAAGATGTAAAAAAGCTAGAATATCGTTGGTCACGACATATATTGAAAAATCAAGAAAAGTTACAAAACATTGTTTGTTTCGTTAGGCTACGAATTTTACATTATATAATATATTGAACAACAATCGGTTATATAATGCACTCAGCTACGCAACCTCATTAGAATTTTAATAATCTAGTCACCTTAATAATAACTTCTTGTTTGTGCAACCGCACGCAAACTAAACATTTCACAGACGCAATACAATCCACGAAATTAAATTTAACGGCCGTTACTATAGCAACGTCTGTTAAACTAAAAGTCACTTTGAGAGTTGAGAGAATAGATAATAATATAACAAGGACAGAGGCTTTTAAAATATGACTACAATATGTTTTTTTTTTATTGGTTTTTAAAATAAATACAATAAACATTGTAAAATAGATATTTTATGCTATTATGCTCCATCCAAAAGAGAAATTTTAGAGCCGAACCAATAGAGTGACTTCTCTGTTTAAGAATTTGTTCCAAATTCTCTCGCTATCGTGAATGGAGTATAGAAATTATTTAATTTTTTTTACAAAACTGAATGTTTAAATGAATTCAATTGCTTACAAAGAAATTAAATTTGTAATTACATATTTTTTACGGATGCACAAAAAATAGTGTGTACATTTTTCCCGCGAAATCCTTTAGCGCGCTCCATCTTCGAGACTGCCCTGCCACGGTTGCAAGTGATCTCGGCAAAAAAAAAATTCCCTTTATTATTGTACATAAAGAGAGAATTCGCAGTCTTAATGTTCAAATTACTATTATTTGAACATTTTATTGTTCACGACACGATTACAAAATGTAAAGAATATTAACAAAAGAAATCCGTTCGGAAAATTCAAGACCATAAAATTCAGACGAATCTAAGTAAAAAATACTCATCAGCATGGAATTTTCTTATTTATTATACTACTCGTACGTCTGGAGAAAAATGAATAAGACCAATGTTTAAATTAATGTTTTATTTTATATTTTTCACAATATAGGTAAGTAGATACTCAATATGCAACACAGTCCCCCCTCATTTTGTAAAGAATTTTCATACTTTTTCAACAATTTCTGATTTTAAACTAATAGTTTCACTGATATGTTCTATTCGTTTTCCGTATTCATAAATTACTCTATCCAAGAGTAGATAAACAATATTTCGTTCTGTAAAATTTTATGTACAGGTCCTATATTACGAGCATAATAGCTAATTACTAGTGCTGTTGATTTTGAAAAAAATGGAATTCGAAAATTCAGTTGAAAAATTATTCGAAAATTCGATTTTCGAATTTTAATCAAAATTCCAGTTTCGAGTTATAATTACACATTTTCAAGTGTAAGTTAATTGGCATTTATTGCACTTTGCTTTATCATTATTAATTTTAGACAAAATATTTCCAAATTCTACTTCGCGGCGACATATTAATTAAGAATATTTTACTTTCAACTATTAAGCGACAAATCTCAGTGTTTGGATTTAAAAAGCAAGTTTAAATAAGTTATGTCATTGTAAAACACGAATAAATAGATGACGGCATCAACTATCGAATTACAAAATTCGAAAAATATTCCGAATTTTGACTTCGAAAAAGTATAACGCTTATTTTTCGAATTTCGAATATTTCAAAATTCGAAATTCGAAAATTCGAGTTTTGTCAACAGCACTACTAATTACATCATGTGTTGTATAAAATTTTAAAAGCAAATTATTTAGAATAGTTGTTATGATTTAATCAAAAACGTCGTGTTTGTTTTGAATAAGTTTCCTGTGATGCGTAGTTAGGTAAAATTTATTAAACGCATTTTTATCTATTTTACAATTTACAAATTATGTAATAGTCAATTTTGAAATACCTACCGAACGTCGTCAAGTTCGTTACTGTGTACTACCGGTCTAGGCCGCAAAAACATACCAACCGGACTCGTTGCTAAGAAAGTAAAGAGATGTTCACAGTTGAGTATACAGAAACAGAAATTTACGTCAATACACCGGTAGCTGAGCATTTACAAACGAGCTAGTACTTTATGAGTCGAGCTCGGTTTGGAGAGACACGTGAACTAGTGAGGCTGTAAACGAAACTACCGACCGTGTGTCGTATAAAATATGTCTATATACTCAACTATTTAGAAAGTAAATTATTTAGAATACTTGTTATTTAATCAAAAGTGTCGTGTTCGTTTTGAACAAGTTTGCTGTGGTGATGCGTTGTTGAAATAAGATTTAGTAAACACATTTCTTTCATCTATTTTACTATTTACAAATTATGTAATACTCAATTTAGAAATACCTACCGGACGTAGTCAAGGTCGTTGCTATGTACTACCAGCCTAGACCGTAAAAACGTACCTACCGGACTTGTTGCTAAAAAGATAGATATCAGTTTATAGTATACAGAAAATGACATTATGACTACATCGTGTAAAATGTAAAATAACTTTGAAGGCTTGAAAGAGCTGCATGTTTTTGTACAACAAAAGCTTTTAATTTTAATATTACCGCAAAAAATCCTTCGCATTACACAAGCCATATTTGCTTTGACTAAAAATGCAATTAAATTTTAATACATACCGCAGTCTATTCTTTAACTTTGTATTGTGCTGTAACGTATACGGTTAACGTAGTGCCCGTGTAATGCATAAGGTTTAAAACTTGTTTAAAAATATTGCCCTTTGTAGTTACAGAGTAATTAGATGTCCGGGTCTTTTTTATTTTACTAGTCCAGTACTTTTACATCTGTATTAATGAGGTTTTGTCAAATCTCGAATTACGGCTGAAATACGTTTGGTTTTATTGGCTCTGTACTTTCATAATCTGATAACTGACCAGATTAAACATACATATTCGTATGTGTATGTGCCTTCGCGACGCTCAAAATGGGATATTGCAATGTAGTAAAAGTTTAGGGTGAAAATATTATTTACTATTGTAGCCTATGCTAAAAAACGACCAAATAATATTTGAAAAATTAAAAATAATTGTTTCTTACGTGAGTTTTCTTGTAATTTCTTTTGTCGCTAAACATGTATCACATGATTTGTAATGTATAAGCGACTGATGACATTTCTAAAAAAAAGTACATACAACTGTACCTTTGATAGAGGCATTAGTTTTTGCGCCATTTACGCGGGGTGAACTATCTTGTTCAATTTAGTTTTATTTTGTTCTATTTCTATATACATATTTCTAAAGGCCATAAGCTACTCTTACATCACATCTGGACAAATTAAAAATTTTCTCTGTATTAATGAATATACATACCACCATATTTCGCTCAAATGAAATAATAAAGAAAATAAAACTTAAGTAGAATATTGAAAGAAAAGTATTATAATGACACTTTTTAATGCGTAATTTTTATATGAGTCGTCATTAGAAAACGGAACAGTATCAGTTGATTTTTCATTACTCAACGAAGAACGAGGAATAAAACTGAGAGCATCGCGAAAAATCAGATAACCGAAAATAGTACTTTACTTGAAGCTCAAAATAGTTTTTTTTAATACCTTCAAATGTTATTTTTTGGAGATTTATGTTATTATTATGTATAAAGATTATTAAATTTTCTACAGATTAAATACTTTTTCTATATATTTTATGGATAAATTTATAAAATTATCTACATTTAGATGCTAAATTTCAAATATGCGCACTCCATTCAGCTATTGTTTCACTTTGCTTTTTATTTTAGCTGCGAAGTATGATCGTACTGGATATAAATGCGTTGACAATAATATCTTTATTGTTCATAAGTTTTCACTTCCTGTTTATCCGGTACACATAAATTTGTTAAAATTTGTATGTTTCTCCCGTTAATGCACTTAGAAGAAACGCACGTTTTTTAGCTTAGTCGGTAATTTCATTAACTATAAAAAATTGATTTAATCTAGCATTAAATATTTCATAATCTGAAGTTGAATGGACAAAGTCTTTTAGGTTATTTGCGCCTATCCACATTGTTTTATTTTCAATCACTTTTAATTTATATTTATTTATTTGAAGATAAAATTCTGATAGACATTTTATTTAATTTTTACCTCGTCGCCAATGTTGTATCTTTGGGAGAAGAACGAATGATATACGTGATTTACACAATTCCCGTTTATTCACAAACAAAACGTAGAATGAGTACAAGAATATACGAAAAATATATTTCACCAAAAGACGGTCTGTGCGCAAGACTTTATTTAGCACAGAGCCTAACTTAGAATACTATAAATATACAAGTTATAACCTTTATTTTTATTAATACTTACATAAACATTTTCAACCCGTGGAATGGGAGAGTTTTTAGTAATTTCCAAGAGACTGTCATTGCAGTTAGGAATGACGCATTTCCCAACCTCTAAAAGATTAGAAATCGACATATTAGTAAACCGATTGTAAATAAATAAATAAATATAACAATGGGTAATAAGCTATGATGATATACAGGATGAGTCTTTGAAATGACAGTCATCGATATCTCCCTTGTCGTTAGAAATACAGCACAAATTTATAAATATAAATTATTCGTCTATTCAAGGAGCATATTCTAAAATTATTTTCACATATACAGGATGTTGCATTACGGTTGGGCAAGAATTGTTTGTCTTTTTTAAATGGAACAACCTATATATTTTCATATATCTTGAATTGCATTTTATTCACCTATACGCACATATAAATTTTGTTTTAGTTTTCCTTGAAGTTGCCAAGTTATTCCGTTTTTTCTCTAAATAAGACCCAATACGCGCATTGCTTTATAAAGGCGTACTAAAGTTATTTTAATAGTAAAGAAGAAGAAATTTTTTTTCTGGACAACTATAATTATACTCTACGTTCTCATACACTATAACTCGTCATTTTCAAATGGAACGTCCTATATGTTATAAATGACGATTAAATATTAGCGCTGAAAATTAGAATATTAAAACACATTTATCACCCAAACCGGTATATACAGTATTAATACAAAAATAATAACAAATCTAGATGGCCGTCGCCTGGCCGAACCCGGTCACGCGGAATCCTCTTTCACGCCGTGATTATTTCTGTAAAAGAATTAACACATGAGAAATACTCAGTGAGGAGGCAACCATTTACAAAAGGTTCAGGCATTCACACACCGTACACACATGTTGGCAACTACGGGCAGTACCGCTAGTTACTACGGACCCTCTGCCGCTTCGGTGGTGATCCGGAGACATTCCTCTTAACCAACTGGATCAGATCACTACAGCCCTAACTGCTGCTACCGTTGGCGACACCAGATGTGGGTCACTACAGCCTTCCCTGCTGCTACGCTGGCGACCCTCGGGTTCACACGAGCGGCCACTACGGAACCACTGCCGCTTCGGTGGTGATCCGGAGACATTCCTCTTAACCAACTGGATCAGATCACTACAGCCCTAACTGCTGCTGCCGTTGGCGACACCAGATGTGGGTCACTACAGCCTTCCCTGCTGCTACCGTTGGCGACCCTCGGGTTCACACGATGCGGCCACTACAGTACCCAGTACTGCTCACACGCACACTCACAATCATACACACGCTAGATTAACTCTCTCACCTGAATCACTATAATATCGATGTTCTCACACTGAAATCTAGAAATAAACTGAAATAAAATACGTGAATACCAGTATCATTAAATGTAGCTCTTATCCAACAGCATCGGTTACGTACCTAAATAGCTAATTAGAGACAAAACATAATAAATTTAATAAAAATAATCTTACGCAAAATAATATCTGTGACATATATTTTGTATTTATAGGTGTTTTTTTTGTGATATCTGTCTATGTTATTAAGGGTATCCTATGTCTAAATTTATTTAAATTAAATCTAGTATACTATGGAAATTGTGTTTTTAACAAGAAAGAATTGCAATAATGGACAGTAGTTTGCAATAGCCAATAAATAAAACTGTTTATGAATAATATTAGTGCGATTAGGTAATAATAATTTATTGATATGAATATTTCGCAAGAAGAACTATTAATACCTTATCGCACTAATATTAATAATAAACAGTTTCATTTATTGGCTATGCAAACATAAAACTTTAACATATAAAATCATACTTTTGTAATTTTCTGCTTCCCTAATTATTTTAGATAAAAAAGCTTCAAATAAATGTTGTAGAGCATAAAATTTTACATCTGAAACAATAAGTAAAATTAATTTTTATGGTCATCCATAAAAAAATAAAATTGGCATCATAACTCGAAACCCAACAGTGATAAAAAATCATCATCGCCATTCGAAATAGCTTAAAAAGTGCCCTAAAGAAATGCAAAACTAAATTCAGTATTATTTCGTACTTGCAACTTATTTGAAAATATAAAAAACTGCTAAATTTACACTGCCTGTAACTAGTGACTGCTTAAATATTAAATGGATTCCTAATGGGAATGGAGAATTTTATCTAATTTAACCAACTTTGTAACTTTTATAGTTCTCCAGATCTCCGTGTTGGACGAAGCAGCCCTAGTGTTTACTGTCATATATTATTCTATTTTTAATTTTTTCAGCATTGTTCGTATACACTCTATATATGATGTTTTTATTTCTACATAAAGCACGGACCCTATTATAATTTGTTATCTCATTTTTCTATCTATACTCGTCTTGCTTGTTTTAATCCATAGATTGCTTTATTCACTTTAGATACATGGAGTAAAATAATGGAATAGTATATCATTATCAAACAAAACACAAAAAATATTTATTATAATATTTATTATTGTATTGTAAAATATAAACTATTTGATACCAGTGCATGCATTTAATATCAGTCTCACAGCAAGGTATATAAATACTTGAAGATAAAATTTAAATAACATGTATTTTGTACATGTATTTATCAGTTTTTCAATATTAATAATAATTTAATTGTCTTCTATTTGTACAGGTACTACAAATATTTGCCTGTCTTACCATTCTACTTATTACTGAATAATATATTACATCTTTATTCAATTTCAAAAGTATTCAAAATGTAATAATATTTATGAAGTATCGGACAGATTGCTAGATAATTTTTTTTTAAGAAACTAGAGAGACATCTATTCTCCTAATGTTTAACCTATCTTTCTACTGCTTGTATTTTTTCCCTATGTAAATCTAACTTTGCCGAGAAGACTCGAGATGAGTATGACTTGTGATAAGTATGAATTGTGCAGAGTATGAGTGTGAGAAGTATGGATTGTGATATGCTCCCGTTTAGTCGCCAGAGCGCCGAGGACCCCGTAGATACACGATGTCTTCCGAGTGGAAAATTAGATTCGTTTGTTAAGATATTTTTAACAATTCTGAAAATAATAATACCTAACGCACAAAACTCGAGTCATACTTGTTTTTTAAATAAAATAAAATAAATAAATATATCACCACAGCATATTACCCATTGCTGGGTGTGCCAATCTGCAAAAAAACTAAACTTATTTTCAAATCTAATATAATGCCCCGGGTAGTGTGGGCGCTTAGAACATACGTTGTGTTGCTTCGGGGTTCTCGGTGCTCTGCCGACTAGACTCTTCTTAAATTCAATGACAAGTACGATGAAGTATAGTAATTGAGAAAAATTAATAGAATAGATTCCACATTTCACTGACATGGTGACATGAACAATGACAGTAATCTTTTACAGTTTTTTATGTACCAAAAAATAGATGTGATCAGCATATTACCTACCACTATTTTAACTTTAAATTTATGTAAACTTCATACTTAATAGTTCTAACAATTGCAAAGATTATTTTCACATTCCTATCCTAGGCACATTCTGCTTTATTAAAATGTATTAAAAATATAATATTTTTCTTCAAAACACAATGTTAATTTATTTATATATTTTTGACAGTGATATTTAATCGGCAGTTATATCAAGATGTCAAATATGTACCCAAGAAAGTATTTATATCTTAAAAACAGGCCGCAGAATTTTTTTTACTATATTAATATATGAATCTATACTTAAATTATTTTGGGTAAATATCAGTGCATTCTAGTAGAAAATTTAATAATCATGATAACATAAATAAGGAAAAAAAATACATATAAAGCTATTTTTCCAACAACTACTTGGAAAGTAAGTAAAGCAATATTTCCAGTTTTCAGTTTGCCATCAAATTCTAATTCCCTATTCCCATTTTACTACTGACTGAATAAAAAAGAATAAAGGTTTTCATACTTTTCAGATTTGTAGAAATTATATGCACCTATAAATATCATCGTAAAAATGTTAAAATTGGAATCTAGGGACCTTAAAATGTGATTATTTAACAGAATTTCGATATGTGATTTTTAACATGTTCCCTACACTCTTTCCAGCGTTTCTTAACCTTTTCTGAAACGAGAACCCTTTTGTATTAACTTTTGATATAACTACTGAACTCAATATATACTATATATACTATAATATAATATTGAGTTCAGTGGTTATAACGGATGCCTTAGATATCTCGGCTGGTTCTTGAGTAGGGTTACCATAATTGAATAGCCAAAACTGCCAGAGGGGAATTTTTTTAAAAAAAAGTGTGGTCCAATTTTATGAATTTTTATTAGTATAAATACTATAAATATTGGCATAAAAATATAAATACTTAGATAGGTGCATGTACAAAACATATATAGGAAAAAATATACTGGATTTGAAAAAAGATCACAATTGCACTGAAAATTAAAAAAGATACCAGAAAAGAGAACATGTCCGGTGAAAAGAGGACGTCTGGTATGGTAATCCTATCTTGGGAAGGAAAGGACAAAGTTTATATGTTTTATTATAATGCACGTATAATTATAATTAGAAACGACGCTCGTTATCAACCTGTCAGTAGCTTTGGTGCTTCTAATATACCCCCCCGCCCTAAATCCGCCAATGGCTGCAACACAATCGCTAAACGGACCCAGTGCGGCTGTGCTGCCCCATAGTTTAAGTTTGAGTAGCGGGAAGTGAAAAATTGATATGTATTTACACGGAATATATATATATATATATATATATATATATATATATATATATATATATATATATATATATATATATATATATATATTGTTTACGTCTGTTAGAAAAGTACAACTTTTTTCATTAAAATGGTTTTATGTAGTATATATATTTTTAATACACGAAAGTCTGAAAAAAAGTGTACTTTTGTTAACGCTGCGGAGTGAAATAATGAAACGCTATGGCACTTTTTTCACACTTTATTGCAGATGTAACAAAATTGTATGCCACCCGTGAGTAAATTATATCTTTTTTCTTCTCGTGAAAATAGATATACCTGACTCACTTGTTACATAAATAACTATTGTTGACCGTTTATTAATAGGTTATGTTAATATATAGAAAATCAATCATTAATGACCCTGTTAACGCAAGTTTTTTTAAAATAATAAACGATTGCCAAAATTTATGTGTCAAACGTTACTAACCTAATTTTTATTTGTCATGAAATAAAATTAGATTTTCTAATTCAGTAATACACTGTCAACGGAAAATATTGTAACTAATATCGTTTTCATTTATGCACTTTTTGCACTGAGTGCATAAATCGTTTTCCATTCATATTATCAGTGCGCAGTTACTGAGTTTTATGTGTTCCATTTATACTTTTCGAGTGAACTGAACCTTACTCAGTGCGCACTTTCTAATACTTATTACGATCGTCATTTTTTGCCAGTGCAGTCGCACGAGTTGTAACAACAACTATGGGGCATTACGTGGTTGCTTGCACTCAGTGCAAAACTAACAGCGTTTACAATTTACATATTTAGTTTTTCTCTCATTGTAGGCAATGACGTCATGCCCGGCACTAGTTGTTGATATAACACGTGCGTAGTGCATTTTAAATGAAACGTGATACAAAAGTCGAGTGCAAGTTTATTTGTTAGCTTTCACTTTCAAAACAGAGGTTATGTAAATGTAGCTATAGATATCACTACACAATATTCGTTTCCAATAATTCTTCTATTTTCACAAACTTACATCCATTGTACTTACATAGACCCTTTTTACAACTCAAGGTTCAGTTCAGTCGAAAAGTATAAATAGAATACGTAAAACTAAATTAGTGCGCACTGATTTACATTAAACGGAAAACGATTTATGTAGTCAGTGCAAAAAAGTGCGCACTAAATATGTAAATGGAAAACGCTATAAATATATAATTGGAAAACGCTATAACACGTTACATTACATATCTAAAATGAGTGCAGTATGTTATACGGTGATACATAATTTTTTTACGACATTCGTGGGATACTATATTGTTAAAACACTTTTGTAATAACACTTACTCGCCCGCGGACTCGTAGGGCAATTCACATTACGTATGTTAATAATGTTATATCCCACTTATACCGTAAATAACTATTATCTGCAATTGTAATAATATACGTACATTTTGCGCGTATCCATAAATATAAAATACATCTCAGATTCTACATGTGGAATATAAAATATTCATATTCCACGGCAAGACCTTTTTCAAATTAGTGGGCTATTTTGTATTATTGATACATTTATAAATCTCAGTAGGTAAATATTGATTGGCAAATTTAACATATACTAGTTATTTAAAGTTATTAATTAAGAAAGCATACTCATGTGAACATGTAATATGAACATCTGTCATATAATTGCAGTTTCCGCTGTAACGTCAAAGTCTGTAACATAACCACACAAAATATATTTATCATAGGAAAATATTCATAATCAGTAAAATTGATACTTGTAGGTAAAGTATAATATTTGACTCGCATATATACAGGGTCTAATCATACTTCGAAAAAAAAATTAAAGGGCATATAGTACAGTCAAAATGAGTAAAAAAGGCTTAATCAACATGGATCCGATCTTCAATAGTTTCCGAGATATAAGGCTGTGAAAAATGAGTTTTTAAGGGGTTTACCTCTGCTATCTCGAAAACTATAAGAGTTACGACTTCGATTAAATAAGACTTTTTGTTTACCTTTCAGAGTTCAACTTAGATGTGCTGTTTTTCTTAAACAAATCAAATAATTGTACTGTAAATGTTGTGGCAACCTTGGCCAGTATTTGATTTTCAAATAACTTCGTTACAATTAGACATTAAGAAAAATGTTTCATACAAAATTTTATTGTTTTTTATAGTCTATTTACTGACAGACAAAATTTTGTTCAATCACTACTTTGTTAATATTCTTCGATTCTAATAGTACATGGCCTCTTTCTCGGAAACAGTTGAAGATCGGACCCAAGTTGATAAAGCCTTTTTTACTCATTTTGGTCAGTACCACGGTGTAGTATCTATAGGTGAGAGCACGAGATGCATTGACATGGCTAAGTAACTGGGAAACAAAATGGCGCTAACGCGACCCGTTACCATTTGACAAAAAATGTTTTGCTACAAGATGCACAACAGGGTATGGATCAAATAAAGAGAAATATAGTCTTTTTAAGGTGCCAAAATGTGCAATTTAGCGGCAGCCAGCTACACTATAATCACAGAAACAGGTACTAAGATAAATTTTTGATTGAAAGGTGTCAATGTCAAGTGCATTTGACATATGTTGTTTTATAATTTGGTGGAAGTATAGAAACGTTTTTGTATGGAATTTGTATAAAATACATACATAGAACTGACAAAAGATAAAAGGTAATGATTGAAAATATAAAATATTATGCATTATATATGAATACTTTAATATTTTAAATATTTTGTGTAAAAACCGGGTCGCAACAAAACCTGACATCTAGCGGCACACTGTATGAACTAGCCCAGTTAGTTCGCCATTCTTCGTAATGCATTGGAATACGTCGTGCACTCACCTATAGATACTACACCGTGGTCAGTAATAAATGCTCTTTAATTTTTTTCCTGAATACATTACACCATATATATCTATCTGTTCATTTTAAGTGGTACACTATTGCTAACTCGAGAACTATATATAACGAGCATATAGAGTACGCTATATTACACGAGGATGAAATTTAGAGTGCTACAGTTGTGAAACCATACGGCTGCAAATTTTGTGTTCTACATTTGAAATCAGTTTTACAAATTAATATTTATCAAGCCTGAAGCCTTCAGTAATGTGTGTTAAAAAAGTGATACTTCCATCTTACGTTCGTTGCTCGACAGTTAAACCACCATTAAATGTTTAAATCTGAAAAATACATCGGACAGTGACTTAAGGTTATTGGAGAAAGTCAAATTTATCTACATTAAACACGTAGTGACTTTTGTTTCCTGACGCTTAGTGAATTTTATTTTATTTCATTGCACGAACAATTGACAGTTTAAAAAATAAACAATGGCAACAATCAAGGTGATATACTTAACCGTATTCTGAATAAATTAGAAAAACTCTCATGGGGGACAAGTCTCTCAATAAAAGAAACGTGACCAATAAGTAACTTAAAATATTTCAGCTATGAAAAACTTCTTTAAATAATGTTTGTGCGAAATTTTGATGTGCTGTAGCAATATTACTCTCCCTTTATTCTTCAATAATTACAAAATTATTTCACATAGTTTAGTGATACAGGAAATATGGATCTTGACATTGAATATGAAGAGTTACGGAATACAAACTAAAGGTTTATTTTCAAAATCGAATTTTATTTTGATAAATACTTAAAACCTGAACTTTCATGAACCTTAATAAAGAGAAAATAGACCTTTTTTAAATTATATAATATCTGCTATGGCACATCGAAGTTTTTACATAAATGAATAAAAGTTTACCTAAATACTTAAATTTCTTACACTTTCTCTGGTACATTTGTAATTTATAACCCCTAATTTTTATAATGGTATTAAATTGTTAAAATTGTACTATTTATTAAATTATTATTATTATTATTATTATTATTATTATTATTATTATATTGAATTAATAAAGGCATAACTATCTAAACTTTTTATAACCTCTATATGGTACTTTTGTAATGTTAGTAGGTACCTCTATCTTGTCTTATATTTATGATACTATTAATTTGCTACTAATATATTATTATTATTGAATTATTATTATATGTATATTAAATCGTTTTAATTATGTATATTGAATAAATAATGGCATATCTACTTTTTACACCCTCTACGACACATCTGTAATCGTAGCGAGTGTCTCTGTACTTATTATTATAATATCAAATTATTATGTTTGTCTGTCTGTCTATCGAAACTTTATGGGTTAAAAGAAATCATTTATTATCTGAATATAAATTTTGTATTAAGTACTCAATATTTATATGTATATATTTGTGTACCAATGTATAAAGCTTTGCTTTAAAACAATAAAATTATTATTATTAAATTTAGAATACGAGCCGTAGGCCAGTATTGTAATCATTGGGAGTCATAAAGCCATTATATATATATATATATATATATATATATATATATATATATATATATATATATATATATATATATATATATATATATTTCATCATTACCGATATCTATGTACAAAGCAGATCGGCACACTCAGCAATGGGTAATAAGCCGTGATATATATATATATATATATATATATATATATATATATATATATATATATATATATATACATATATATACATATATATATATGTTCATTTTATGTGTTCCACTATTGCTAACTCAAGAACTATAAGAGCTACGAGGTCGATTAAATTTGGAAACAATTTCTATTTTATTAGACTATTTCAATGAGCGTAAAATTATTATTTTTTCAACCAGTTGTTTTCGAACTGTGGGGATTAACTTTGTTATTATAAATAGGATCACATATTTTTTTATATTTATTAGATAGAGAATTTTATTCTGCATTCAATGAAATATATGCAAACTCTTACATAACGATTTTTTGAAAAATATGCATATAAATTTTTATAATAACATGATTAAAATATTACTATAATGAGAGTGCCACGGATAAAAAAAATGAGTACATGCTAATTAGTTACATAGAAATTAAATGCCCTGATAAAAAAGAGTGAATATTTTCTTTTGTGAATTGACCATAAATGTCATCCGAGATGTCAACGCGCATAAAATATTCGTGTATTTCTCTCATGGCATTCTAATTCTAAGAAAAATAACATGTCTTTAGTTTTATATGCACATTTCTCAAAAAAATCGTGATGTGAGAGTATGCAAATATTATATCACTGAATTTAGAATAAAATTCTCTATGTAATAAGTAAATAATATATATATATATATATATGCGCACATGGTACGTTGTCACTTCATATACGGGAACTGGCTGGGCGTTGTGGCTTCATATATAACGTTGTGACTTCCGAAAATGGAAGTGACAACGTTTCCTATGTAATTTTATGTTTTTCTACCACTACAAGGCTAAACAAGCGTAAATACGAAAATTGTGTTGGAAGTCAAATATACCCCCAGTACCCTTAAATTTGTCACTTTAGTACATGCGTTTACCGCTGGCGTTGTAATCGCTATTAGTGTCAGGTATGCTCAATGCGATGTGACTTCCGACGTGTATATAGCATTTGGAAGTACTAAGTCACTTCCAAAACTTGGCAACAGTGTATTGTAGTATGTAATTGTAGTTGTTTTTTCCAAAGATGAGTGGGACTGGAAACACTATTTATATAATACATTTTTATTAACAAAATAAACAAAAAATATCATATATTAATAATGGGTGAAAAATTCACAAAAAAATTACAACTGTTATCTGTAGCACATACGGAGTATTTCTGTGAATTAATGATTATTTTTAACACACATATAAAATGTTTAACCAATAAGTATTAATAACAATTAAATTTCTTCTTATATATCAAAATTTTTCATTTGTGATAATTTAATAAGTTGCTAAACTTCAATCGTGGTAATACTGTTAAGATGATTAATTAATTTTTCACAACTTTTTGAAATTCTCTAGTAATAAGCAATAATATGTCAGGTGATAATTTAATTTTTTTGTCATATGTTATCATTTGCTATTGGTGAAAATTTTTATGTTACTTAAGTTTGACAACGAATGCCCGCTTTCAAAAAAGTATGTTAGAAAAATATCAACAAGTAACATTTTAATATTTTATAAAGTACAACTTAATTTGATTGAATGAAAACTTTATTAAGTTATTAATTCTTGAACAAACGGTTATGAAACCGGACATATGGTGCGATTATGGTAACTTCTGTAAATATTGTTAAATTTAAATTTAAATAGCTCTTTAAATTTGAAACTTAAATTATGTAAGTGTTATTATGGTCAAACAAATTTAAATTAGGTTACGAATGAAATAACATGTGTGTAAGTTTTCATATAAATAAAATAAATAGTTGTGTTATTCATTTAATATTAATTTTCATATAGAACTTGTATTGCGCAAAAAAAAAACTCCGAGGCGCCAATATATCAAATGAACAATATGAAGAGTATGTTTAATTCATTGAAAAAGATTTTGTCCACAGCAGAAATTATAAATCCTACACTTCCAGATGGTTACGTAGAGAAAAATGGGAGGAATCAACAATTGATAAATGGAAACAAGTCAGTTTATATTTCTGTAATTGAATTATTACTTTTAAATATACAGGGCCCACTTGAGGCAGGTATGAACGTTGCAGCCGCACTAAGTCCCGCGATTTGCCGATTTGTAAATAATTCATATTTATTTACTCCAAAATCAAATTATTGTAGTATTAAAAAGCTGTCTATTCGATGGCGCAGATGCTTAGATGTAAAGGGAAACTTGCAACTATATAGAAAAATTACCTTTAACTGAATAAAGAGTTATTAAAAAAGCCGGTTTATATTTGATTGACCCTCAAAAAATTTGATTTTCAAATGCCCCGCGCTAAAATTATCGAATATCATCTTCTTCGCCAATCATTTGTAGAATTATTGGTATGAATTCCACATTAAAACAATTTTTTGAGTGAAGTAAACATTTAATATAACCTCAAATTTAGTGTTACGGCGAACATTTTAGGGATGTAAAGTTACAGAGGAATTTACAGTAAAATTTAATTTTAAATTGTGACCATAATAACTTTGAGATTTAAATTATGTTACCTTGGTACTTACAGCGTTAAATTTTTAAATTTATTGACCATAATCGCACCATTAAGTTGAAAAAGTGTGGATATTAACTATAATGCACAATAACATCTTGATAAGTAAAACTAATTTCGTGAAATATGTGTATAGTTAAATATTAATTCTTAGTCAGGTTGTTCTTTAATTGACTGGTTCATTTTTCCACATTCTCCGTCACTAATATGTATATGAGAAATCCCGCCAATCCACCTGCATAAGAAAGTAAGATAATGTTTTCGGTCTAAAAATTCGATACTGAGTATTCAGTGAATAAGCACGAATTAGTGTCCGCACAACAAATTTTTCCTATTTCTACGATGATGTTTTCTATATGTAACATTTACTTCTCCTACGATAATCCGGAAGTGGTACTTCACTTAAATCTCTGAACTAATTTTCGTAAAATAAATATATAAAATTTAATTGAAAACTTTTCATGTTTGGTATTTAAAACTCGTCTAAAATTGGAAATATCGTATTAGATGTTGACTATACATGATAAATCGGAAGTGGTGTTTCACTTGATACTCGACAAATTTTCGTGGAAAAATATATTAAAATACATCCCACAATTTCGTATTACATACTTTTCTATTTATTGGAATAATAAATTAGATTTTATCAACCGGAAGTGATACTTTATTGAAAACTAAAATATGGAATTGACGGGCGTTAATGTGCTGGCCACATTAGGTTTTTTTTGTAATATAAATTTATTGTAGTTATTGTTATTTTCAGAAAACACAATGGCCCGTATTTCGAGCGCATTTTTATAATAAAAGCGATTTTATAGAGCACACTCCTCATAAGAATATAATGTAAAAACGCGCTACATAAAAGCGCTTTATTATAAAAGTGCGCTCGGAATATGGACCAATGTCTAAGAGTGATCCCAAAACAAAAGTTTAGATTTCTTGTATTTCATTTCACAGTTTTCTCACTTATTTTCTAAGGTATATTGGTAATTTATGTTTGCAGGATTGGGTAACTAATAGTAATTTTGAAACATGTGACACTGATTTTTTCGCGGAAAATTGTGTATATTCTAAACCTGAATCAAAAATTTTAGAATACACGAAAATACCGCTCCAAACCACTCAAGTTCAATTCTGAATAGTCAGTGAGAATATATGTATTATGGGCTAATTAAATGCTCTAATATCGAATTTTGGACTATTACATTTATGTTTTTAATTAAAATTTTGCTAACGTAGTGCCAACCTTGTTATAGAGTAAATAGGTTTTTTTTAACGTCAGAGAATCTAAAATTCTGGTTCACCGATTTTTGATGTCAGTTTTACAGTTAATATCATACCTGGCCATAAAGTTTTACGTTATAAATGTAATAGCCCAAAATACTGTGTAACATCACTTAATAAGCCCGTAAGTCGTACATTATCCCAGGATACTTAAAGTAGAACTTGAGTGATTTAGAGCGGATCTGCTGACTTACAAGCAAAGTAGTAATTTTTTTTATCTAATTTCGTTTTAAAAAATTGAATTTTACCTAATTTTTTGTAGTTTTGAAATGTAATTTTTTTATATAATTGATACGAAATGAGTTTTGTAAAATTCTTTTTCTATTTTGGTTCTTTAATATGTACTTTATGAAACCCATTTGGATGTCATAAAGTACTTCTTCATGACCTCCAAATGAGTTTCATAAAGTACATATTAAACAACCGAAATTGAAATTCCTGGACATAAAATAACGCAGATTTTTTGAAAAATGACCAAAATAGAAAAAATAGTATAAAATACACGTTTCATGACATTTCAGCGCACTTGTCCCCTTAGAAAACTCGCGGCAAGCCGCTCGTTTCTATGAATGACGCGTGCGCTAAAATCATGTCTTATGAAACTTGTATCTTAATGTACTATTTTGTAATTTGTGTCTGTAACAAACTGTTATAGCACTCAAAATAGTTCGTTAATAGCTTATGTGCGTGCTGTAATAAACTACTACAATTTATTTTTATAAGGTTTTATAAGAATGTCAAAGAATACCAAATGTCAAATCTCACTCAATGAATGAAGACAAACGTTTGTTAGGAATTTTATTTTACGTAATTTTGAATATAAAACTAAGAATAAGAAGAAGAGAAGAAATAGAGTAGTAAAGTTAAAAAGAAATTGAAAATTCATATATCACCGCTCATTTTTGTAAAACCATACAATATTTTTTATCTCTTTTTAACTTTACTACTCTATTTCTTCTCTTCTTATTCACACATTAATACCACGAAGTAATAAAATTCCCTAAATATTGACATTACTATTTTTTATTAAAAAGGCATAAAAAGCGTAAAATACAAAAAAATAATATAAAGAACTCAATAAATAATTTTCGATTTACGTAACTGAGTAAAAAAAATCTTTACGTTGCACAATAGTTATTTATGATATGTGTTTTAACGCGTATATCATACTCTATTTTTTCTACAAACACTATTTTTAATTTAAATTTGTATTTCTAATAATTTTTTGACATTTACTTTTAACGCTAGTGTCACAAAATGATATATTTAACGCTAAAAACAAGTACTAAAAAGCCCACTTTTAATAAATTTGTAGAAAAAATAATTAAATTAATTTATTTTCACGGCAGCACTTTGTTAAATTGATTTTCAAGTATATGTTGAGCTGTGATAGAAAAACCTAGAATTTTGTGCATTTTTTAAGTTATTTAGTGGAATTAGATAAAGTTTTGTACATAACACATTACGAAAACGTGATATTGTTGATTCGCTCGTTTTGGCAAATATTGTGTTCATCAAACAAAATCACTCTTTTCATAACGAATTATGTAAATAAGTAATATTTAAAAAAATATAATACATCAAATTCAGAATAGCACATACATCATAATTTTTTGTGAAAAAAACTCAGAAATAAACTTGCATGGTTTGGAGCGGTTCCGCAGACGTACAGCTAAGCCAACAAAATTATGATTTTTTAAACAAAGATAATAGCTCAAAATTCGCCATTATGGCGCTTCGTTAACACAGAGTGAGACCTGTACTTTATTTGATGTTTTGCTGATATGTGGTTTGGCTGACATGAAATTTGGCTACGTTGCGGAAGTCAGTCATACGCTTCAATATCTTGTACACAATTACAGTGATGGAAGTGACTTTGTATTTTAACTATGTACAATTGTATATTAATTTTTAAAATAATATTTTTTTACCCCTCTTTTGAAAACCTTCATATAGAAGTTCCCCTAAGCCTATATATGTGTTTTTCAATAATATATATCCATTAATTAATATGGAAGTCAGGACGTCTTATAAACTTCACGGAAGTGACTCCTTAACAAATGCCAATATATATATATATATATATATATATATATATATATATATATATGGTGTTCATTTGAAGTGATACACTATTGTTAACTCGAGAACTATAAAAGCTACGATGTCGGTTAAAGTAGCAAACAATTTCTATTTTACTAGAGTATTTTAATCAGCGTAATTTTTTTTCAACCAGTGGTTTTTGGTCTGTGTGGAGTAACTTTGTTATTTTAAATGGGATCATATATTTTATATTTACTTATTAGACAATGAATTTTATTCTAAATTCAGTGATATAATATTTGCATACTCTCACATAACGATTTTTTTTAAAGAAATATGCACATAAACATGAAAACTTGTTATTTTTCTTACTTAGAATTAAAATGCCATGAAAGAAATACGTGAATATTTTGTGCGCGTTGACATCCCGGTTAACATTTATGATTAATTGACAGAAGAAAATATTCACTCCTTTCTATCAGGGCACTCTAATTCTATGTCAAAAATTCTAAATTTCATCCTCGTGTAGCGTACCCTATATATGCTCGTTTTATAAGTTGTTACACTTTTTTTTATTATATCATTAACTGTACCTCAGTTTCCATAAATTATAAATATAATAATCATAAGAGAATGATTAAAAGACAAAAAGAATAATAAAAGTTCATTTGGATGCAAATTCATTTCCGTGCATATAAAATTCATCGGATGAAACATGAAACAACTGCCAACAGTAGATGGTGAAAATATGACCACGAATGCGTTCTGTTTCCCAAGCCAACTGGATTTGCATGTGACGAAAATAATTTGAATATTAGAGGAAAATGAAATTAAATTTTTCATAGAAGAAACGTGCTTAGAATATCAAAATCGTAAGTTGTATTTGCTGTGGACAAATGAAATTAGCGAGGCAAGATATTTTATGTGAAATTAATGTGCGTTTGCTGTATTTACCTCGATTAGTTTATTGCTACTGTAAGAGAATATTAATGTATTCGTATTTGAAACATGTAGATATTTATAGCATAGCGAGAAACAGTTTAATGAAAAACTTGTATGTATTTATAAGCTTTTAATTAATATTTAATACCAATGCAGGAATTTACCTCAGATGTGCTTATTTTTATTTACAATTACAAATAAATTTATATGGAAATGAAACAAAATAAGAAACGATTGAATTTTATTTTAAATTAAAAATTTATATTCTATACCAGCTAGATTTTATACAACACATTTATCATTATACAAGGTGTCCCCACAACCTGTTCTTACTATTTTTACAATGATGTCTGTGTGTCGCGTGTCTCTATGTGTCGATTTTCTCTTCTACGATAGTCCTTATATCAAACTTTCAAAAATTTCCATTTTCCGTATTTGAGCTTTCTGCGTTAAATATAAAGTTGATTAGATTTTGGGTAAATTTGGTCAACGGAAAGTGGTACTTTAGTTGAAGCCCATAACAGTTTTTAATAAAGAACTACATTAAAATATAATCCAAAACTTTTCAATTTTAGTATTTAAGACTTTTATATCAATGGGAACATATTTGATTTTGGCTAAAATTGATAAACCGGAAGTGATACTTTACTTGAAGCTCTGAACTTTTTGTTAATTTACATTGCTTACTCGAGGCTGATACAAATAAAATAAATAAAAGACGCACACAACAACCATGCTTTATCGGGGAATCGAACCCAGGACTATTGGTTCATGAAACGATAACATTGCCGTACCGCTATGCCACTTGAGCCGGTTGGTAATCTAAGAAAATATTTCAAATAAAAATGTTAGATATTTTTATTGTTTATTCAGCGGCGAACTTAAATCTTACTTATTTTAAATAAACCGTATGTGGTTTTTACTTAAAAAATACTAGCTTTTCTCCCTTTTCCCCGAATAAAATAGTTATTGTATTTTAATGGCAACACCTCTATATCACCAATACTGATAACGTTTTCTTTTTTCAATTATCTGTAAATGTCATATAAGGTATGGTACTAAATATTGATATATTTGCGTCATTAGTTTACGAGATATCGCCGAACCATACTGATTAAGTCCCCCATAAGAAAAGGAAAATCCTCTTAAATAAATGTCAGCAGTTTCCGGAAACTCTTGCCCTTGCCATAGGGAAACTATCATTTGTATCATAAGCAAGGAAAACGATCTCCACCGGGGCCGTTATCAAAAAAAGTTGAAAATTTTATAGAGAAGTCCGGCAATCCGGACAAAGAAACAATAGCTTCCTATAATGGTTGGTGAGTATTACCTACAATCATTTTGAATATCCTACTTCAACATCGAGAGATATCAAAAGTGAATGCAAGATGGATGCACAATACTCACGCACACCCTTTAAAACCGGAAGTGTGGTGAATGTTCCGACTGTCTGCGGATATAAAGTTTTGACCGTAATTGTTAAGGACATGGAATTTGGGTACATCATTATGAACCTGACTGTCTGCGGATATGAAGTTTTGACCGTAATTGTTAAGGACATGGAATTTGGATTCATCATTGTGAACCTGAGTCGAACAATCTCCTCAGAGTTTGAATTTATCGCAATCGATTGGGAAAATAATAGTTACTGTTTTCTTTAGAATATAGATGGGAATTCTGTTAATTTATTAAAAAGATAAAGGTGTAACAGCAAAATATTACGCTGATCTGCAGAAACAATTAAAAGAAACAATAACGCGTGCGCAAAATCTTAGTTTCTTCACTTGTACTGAAACATACTATTATGTCAACGTAACATACTATTTGCATACAAATACAATATTCATTGCTTTATTTGTTGACATATTTATTTACTTTATATAATTAATTAAAAGTGCTCCAATATTTATTTTGA
The DNA here is from genome assembly GCA_963082715.1 of Harpalus rubripes. NCBI lineage: Eukaryota > Metazoa > Arthropoda > Insecta > Coleoptera > Carabidae > Harpalus > Harpalus rubripes. The sequence goes on along the minus strand of OY720449.1, from coordinate 46,092,835 downwards.
TTTCCATTTTTAAAGCTGCTACAATCAGTTTAAATTTAAAATTAAAAGTAGGTACTACTCATACATTTGTACAAGTAATGTTTAAATTTAACTGGTTAGTAATTTTGTTTTACCTTATTAGTTCTAATGAGAGTTTAATAATAAACCGAAAAGTATGCGATATAACTATATATTTTTTTGTTACTACAATCCGAATCCTACAATAATAAAAAAAATAATTTTATGATTTCGGGTCGACCCATACTTAACATTTCTATGCTTATTTTACCCCATGTGTTTTAGCCGTATATCTTTACATTGAAATAATAAATTTGCTCTTGGTACAGCACAATTTCACCCAGTAGTAAATTTTACAGAAATTACCCCCAAACAACCATAACTATAATAGCCCATTGTATTCATCATCTGTAAATCAAGGAATACTTAATTATCCAGGGCATCAGTTATTTATACCTTGCGATTAACCACCTATGCATACACTCTCGGGCACCATAGCTTAGGGTCAAAGTGCATTGTATAATTAATGGCACGGGATGATATTGACCAGCAGAAGCTCCCGCGTCCGGTTTCATGGACGCATCCTGCATCGTCATTGGGTATGTGCAGTGGCAACGAAAGATATTTGTACGCGTTCATTAAATATAGCGGCAAGTTTATCCACCACGTGGATTGAATGCGGATTGAGGTTACCGACTAAAGCCTACGGGTAATTTAACAAAGGTATACAGGGTGTTCATTTTATTTTGTCCACTATTGCTATCTCGAGAACTATAATAGCTACGAGGTCGGTTAAATTAGCAAACAATTTCTATATCATTAAACTAGTAAAATGAGCAAAACATTTTTTTTAACCCAGTGGTTCCCAAAATACAGTATGCAAATTTGTTAATTTAAATTTGACATCCTATATATTTTTATATATTTGGAATCTACGTAAAATTATGACTTCAAGGATATGCTTAAAGTGAATTTTTATTGAAGAAATAAATTACAAAAATGTAAGAGAAAATTATGAATAATTTACGATATCAGGTAGACTGTAATAAATTGATTATTTTTGTAACAAAATACATAATTTTACAAAAATAACTTAATATTTAAACAATTGACTTCAATATTACTCGATATTATCTTAAATGTTTTTACAGCCTGCCTGATATCATGGCTTAGCAGGTTAATTATTCATAATTTTCTCTTACTTTTTTGTAATTTATTTGTTCAATAAAACTTCACTTCAAGCATATTGTTGAATTTGTTATTTTATGTAGAATCCAAATATATAAAAGTAAATAGGTGTCCCATTTAAGATAAGAACGTTGCATCCTACATTTTAGGAACCACTGCTTTTAAAAATATTGTTTCTCGCATTTAAATAGTCTTATGATATGGAAATTGTTTTCAAATTTAACCGACCTTGTAGCTCTTATAGGTCTCAAGATAGCAATAGTCGACAAAATAAAATGAATGCCTGTATATATACGATGTCCTAATTTAATGGGGTTACCATTGGGATCTCCGAAACTATAAGAGCTATGAAGTCGGTTAAATGGGCAATGTTGTATGGAGTGCTCATTTAGATTCCGCTGAGAAAAATTTAAAATTCTGAACAGTTTGTATTATTAAAAAAACTGAAAATCGCGATTTTGGAAAATGTCAAGTACCTTTCAAATTATAAAAGATATAAAAATGTTTTATATAAAAGTTTCATGATTTGATGAGACAAACTTAAAAGTAAAAGATCAAGATGGCGGTTTCTAAGATATTAATAGCAACTTTCTTATTTTAAATGGGCGCCATATTGGATTTTTCCTTTTAAAAATACTATTTTTTTCTTCTTTCTAATGGTGTAAGAAATAATGAGTTTCAGTTTTGTTTTACCCCTAAAATCTTAAATTTTTCGTTATTTTTTATTAAATTTTTTATTTTTGTCAAACGTTTATGTAGTTTTCCTAGTATTTCATTTTCCTCAAGTAACTTATTCCGTACCTATCCTGCTCATAATTTAATTTTGATTCCATATTTTAAATTTAATGTATGTGTACCTCAATCAGGTATCTGATATAAACTTATTATTGAAACAGATTATTTTTATTGACCATAATATTTTGTCATAATCAAATAATTTATTTAATTGAAATAACTAATATGACATGTATATATTACTTTCAAAAAATAAGAACTTTCATGAAAATAAATTTTTGTAGGTTACTAGAAAATGGCGGAAAACTGAATTTGGTCTATAATTCCATTTTCAAATTACTTCTAAACTATCATTAACCGAAAAAAATGTTTCAAAGTTCGATATTCTTATTGTCTATCTAGTGGCGTACAAAAACAATTTTTCTATCGTTAAGTTTTCGAGATATAACACAATTTTTTTTTATATAGGACCCATATTTGATTTTTACTTTTAATCTGATGTGGCCAGCACATAACCTCTCGCCAGATATTTTACCTGGTTGTACGCATAAAACGAAAAATATTTTTAAATACAAGTACATATATTCATGTCTCCCTACAAAATAATTCTCACATATATTTGCAAAATCTATGGGATATTTTAATATAAATTATGTACAATACATACATTTTCTTTATATTCAATATCCTGAAATTTTCTTTTTCTACTTTCCTTTTCTTTTTCTTTATATTCGTCAATTTTTCGCAAATTCCTCTTATATTCTTTTTTACGTATATTCTTTTACGTTGTTGACTTTTTTTTTATTTTCATAATAATGTACAAATATTTTTCACAGCGGCATACAAATATTTTTGACAGTGACATTTATGTGTCAATTACAAACATTTGAATTTCTTGCCTTGTAGTAGTTTGATCTACGAATTTTTACATCAAATTATTTTATATGCATTTCTTTATCTCTAAATCTATAGAAGATATAATAATGAATTTATATTTATCGAATAAAGAATTTAACGTTCTTTAATATAAGTATTTGCATAAATTTTTGATAAATAATATTTAGATGATTTTTTCTTGTAACTACTACTTCCGGTTGTCCAATTGTTACGAAAACTGACTCGACTTCCCATTATTGTTAAATTGAGGAATCCGTAGTTAAAAATGTCTCAAGTCTTATAGTATTTGAGTTATGGTGAATCCAACATCCACACACACACACACACACACACACACACACGCACACGCACACGCACACGCATACACATACACACACACACACACACACACACACACACACACACACACACACACACACATACGGACATCATCGTAAAAATGTTATAATCGGATTTTAGGGACCTTAAAACGTGCTTATTCACTAAATTCTGGATATGCATTTTTTAGCGAGAGGTAAAAACAAGCATTTTTTGAAGCAAAAATCAAATATGGGTTCCATTTAAGAAAATGTAAATTTGTGTTATAGCTCGAAAATTACGGATAGAAAAATATTTTCGTACGCCACTAGACAGACAATAAAAATATGTAACGTTTTTATTTAAAACATTTTTCTGTATTACTGATAGTTCAGAAGTAATTTAACAGTGAAAATATCGACCAAATTCAGTTTTCTATCATTTTCTAGTAACCTATGAGAATTTTTGTCAAAACAAAAGCACATCTAACATGATCTCCCAAAGGCGCACCACATGTATCATTTAGCCGAAGTCGTATCTCTTATAGTTTTCGTGATCCCAATGGTGCGTACGTCTCGAGGCGAAAGTGTTAAACGAACGTCATTATTTTCTATTTTAATAATATAATACCTGTCTATCCCCAAAATAAAAAGCGAATATAGTATTCTAGACTCTAGAGTGCATGCTACCAAAATTCGCAAAAGTAAAATCGCCTTCGCCTGTTATCTATGATAGAATTCTAAAGGGCGTGCTGTCACTACCGGTGCGAACATAGGGGTTTAGCATGAGATTTTAGTTTTTTGCAATTTACTGTTCTCCTGTTCATTTTACGGCAAAAACTGTTGTGTGCGAAGTTGTTCAGATTGAAAAGTTGTATATAAAACTGTTTTTACAATTTTTATTACGTTTCTAGGTTCTTCACAATTTTAAAAAGAAATTTAAAAATTTTGGTTTATTATTTGCAATAGTCATAATACTTGTTTTCTCTTTTTAGTTTTCAAAATTTGTCATATGGAAAATAAATTTCGTATTCTTTTGTAACTATTTTCATCATAATATTCCTTTAGGTAACGTTGAGTAAACATGCCTACATTATTTAATTAATTTCTCTTCCATAAAGCAAATTGACGTTTGACGTTTATTAATAATTTATGAAAACCAGAAAAGAGAAAACAAGTGTCAGGGCTATAGCTACTAATAAACCGAAATTTTAAAATATTTTAAAATTGTGAAGAAACCAGAAATATAATAATAAATATTGGTAACACTGCAGTGAGTCGAAAAAGTAGTGTGATAAAACAGTGATTAACAAAAACATAAAATTTATTAAAATATCAAGATTAAATTCATCTTAAAAAAGAAATACCAAAATTTAGAGTGCTGTTTTCTATACAATATAAAAGTTTTTTACCGGTTATATGCATTTAAATAAATAAAGTGAGTTTAAAATTTTATATACTTACCTGAAGGTCAACCGTAATAGTTAAGTACCTGACAGTTTATTTTCACACCAAAATTTGAAACAAAACAGTTGCTATATCTTTAAAAAATGGCCTCTATCGAAGAAATTAAAATTATATTAGACCCACTTAAAAAGAAAATCGATAAGTTACAAAATACACTCGACATATTAAATAACACGATTGATAAAATTAAAGAAGAAAATAAAATTCAACTTGCTAAATTGGAAGAATTGAAAACATAGGACTAACAAATTGAGCATCTGGAAAGGAAGGTACGTGGAAAAAAATTAATATTCTATGGTTTACCCGAAGAAAAAGGGGAAACCTAAAAGAAGTGATATTGAAAATATTAAACACTAACTTGAAATTACCAAACATTACCTATAGCGCCTTTGAACATATAAAAAGAATTGGTAAGCCATCAAATATTAAAACAAGACCAGTGCTTATAGAGTTTCTTTCAAAAAATTGTAAAGAAAAATATATTTAAAAATGTTAAATTACTGAAAAATTCAAAAATCTTCATAGCAGAAGATTTCTCACAAAAAGTCTTAAATGATAGAAGAATTCTAAAATCTCATCTTACTTATGCTAAGAGAGAAGGCCATAAAGTATCTCTAAAACAAAATGTGTTATATGTAAATGGGGTTAAATACACGGCACAAGTTTTTATAGACGACAACGTAGAAATTACAGGAAATAATGAAATTGGTAAAAGGACTGTACCAGCACAATTTAGAAGACTCTCCACGTCTCTTCAAACATTGAGCACACTGCCAGACGAAGACAATACTTCAAAGGAAGATCGACCTATTAATCAGGTACAAGAACCTACGGGTATAGAAATTAAAACTCCAAAAAATCAACCAAAAAAGTCAAACAAAGCTTCTCAACCAAAAGCTGGACCCTTAGACAAACACATCCCAACAAGACTAAGATCCAACAATTCACCAAAAAACTGAGAAGTACAAAAATAATAACGAAAGATAAAATTAGCAAAATATTATTTTGGAATATACAAGGTTTTAAAAATTTATATAATTTAAGTATAGAAGAACATAATCTCCTCGGGCAACATGATATTATTTGTCTCACCGAGACTTGGCTTAATTATGAGTTAAAAAAGAACCCTCCGTTCCTTAAGCAATACAACACTTATCAATAAAGAGCTACAAAGGTAGCTAGCACAGGCAGAGCTATTGGAGGTATTTTAATTTTATCAGTATTCCCTCCTGAAAATATTGCAATAGTAGACAATCAGTTGCACTGGATTTTCCTCAATATCCAAAATAATATTAAAAATTTAATGTTAGGTGTAACCTATTATTCTCACTCTTTTGAATATGATAAAAATAAAACTTTTCTCAGAAACTTTAACTAATACAATTCAAGAATTTCAAAACCATTCGTTTATATTAGGTGGTGATTATAATGCCCGAATTGGTAAGAATAATCAACTTGGCAAAGAATTACCTGTATGCAGCAATTGGAACGCCGTTAGGATCTCAAATGATAAATTAACAAATAAAAAAGGTCGAGATTTACTGGAAACTTTTGAAGGAGAAAACTTTATAGTACTTAATGGTAGATCACTTAGTGACTCTCCTGCCTAGTACACTTATGTAAGTAAATCTGGAAAAAGCTTAGTAGACCTAGTATGGGCTGACATAAATGCTTTGCAGATCATAAATGATTTTGCAGTAATCGAAGACGTACCTGTGTCTGATCACTGCTCTGTAAATATAAAAAAAATATTTCCCAAAGGAAACATAATACAAAATAAAAAAGCAATAGAAATAACAAAGACCAAATGGGATCCTGTAAAAGCTAAACTATATAATGAAGAACTTCAGTGTAAAATATAGGACATTAGCAAGATGACCTCAACAGAACTATACAACAAAATTAAAAAAGAAATAACAGCTGCCTCTGAAAAAACTGGTCTTACAAATAAACATAAAATATTATTAAGCTGTCCTAAGAAACCAAAGAAAAAACAATGGTACAACAATGAATGCAAAACTCTGAAAACAGCTACCAGAAAAAGCTTGCGAGAATGTAAAAAATACAACTTTATAAAAGAAAAATTAGACATATATATATATTCAAAACAAAAAACAACACAAACAAAGCATAGTTCAAGAAAAAAAGAAATTTAAACTCGACATCATACCCAAATTAGAAAATATAATACACCAAAAAGAATTTTGGAAAACAATTAATACTGTCCAAAAAACAAATTATGTATCAAACCCAATAACTCTGCATGATTGTACTAAATTTTTTCAAGAATGGTACAGCAGTAGACCATTATTAATGATCAAATATTTTTCGACGTTCATCGTCCATATTTAGATGAAAAAATATCGCTGCATAAAATAAAACTTGCACTCAGAAACCTTCAATCAAATAAATCTACAGAGACAGACTGTATAATATATGAAGAACTCAAAAATCTGTCTCAAACCTAGTTAGAATATCTTACAAATTTACTAAATACTTTCTTTTCTGTAGAAGACTTATCACAAGAACTAAAAACGATAAAACATACACCTTGACACAAAAAAGGAAACCGCTTGGATGTAAAACTATAGAGGGATAGCTCTTATAAATGCTATCACCAATTTATTTACATATACAGGGTGTAAATGAAATAAGTGCATTAAATTTAACCAGTAATACAACTCGTCGAGACCAACAATATTTCTTAATAACTTTTTCTCGAAATCGTATATTTTTTTTAGCATTTTTACCACCCCGTAAATTGACGAGTCGTTCCAAATATTTTTGTGATAATTGAATGCAGTAGCAATAGCTATGAAAAATTTTGTTTTAGCAATTGACAGTCCTATTAATTGTTCCAATTAAATTTCGATATTAGTAATAAACTTGTTTATAAGGTAAAATTCTGTCAAAATGCGAGTACACAGACATTGTAATTACTTACCTATGGTTTATTTATTTATTTTTTTATTCGCATCTGTACTACATTTTACTTGACATCATGGTTGACATAAAGACAGTGTCATGGAGTTGTCAACGCATTTACACGGAGCGTTTCCAAATCATCACCAAATCATTCTGTTCTTAATATTCGCACATTTGTTAATCTTGTACATCTTTATCACATCACAATACGGAGTGTCACATATGACAATTTTAAAAAAGCAACAGTTATATCCATAACATGTGCAAAAAGTTCTATGTTTTCAGCACATAACAGACTCCAATTTTGGGAATGGCTCATAATGTTCATTAATGAGACTGAATTTACTTGGGAAGGTGTATTTATTATGCACAATACACATCTCGACAGACGAAACTGCTGTAAAAATTTTCATTAAAAAATGTTTTGGGCGGGAACAATAAATGGACGACTAATTATTGGTACTCATGTACCTCTTTTAAATGGACAAAAGTTTGTACTTACATTTTTTGAATAACGTATTTTAAACTATTATGATTTGTCGACGATAAATAATCACATCATAACCTAACAACTATGCTTTTGCTCTTCCTCGTCCCTCCTTGTCTTCCTCTATTTACACTATTCACAGGTGATTAAAATCCTGGTTCAATACACAACTTTATAATTTTGTTATCCAAAATTTAAATTTATTTATTTTCAAAATTGTACTATTACGTATTAATTAATAATAATGTTATTTCCCTTGATTCGTTTATTAATTACTGAGACTGTAAGTGTAACCGATAACCGACAATTTTTGAGCTGTTTGTATCCCACTTGAATACGGCAACAGCCATTTGTTCTCCATGAGCGGGTAACGAAATATGCAGCAAATCTTTAAAGAATTTTAACTCAAAATCTAAAAGACTTAGAAAAAAAGTTATTAAGAAATATTGTTCCTCTCATCGAGTTACATTACTGGTTAAATTTAATGCACTTATTTCATTTACACCCTGTATTTTAAATGAAAGAATTCAAAAGTGAGTTGAAAGCAAAAATATCGTTCCAGAGGCTCAAGCAGGCTTCCGAAAAAGAAGATCCTGTGCAGATAGTAACTTTGTTTTAAACTCAATCATACAACACGCGTTTTAACAAGCAAAGGAGTCTATGTAAGTTTCATAGACTTCTAAAAAGCTTTCGACTCTGTATCGCACACAATCCTCTGGAATAAAATCTTTTAACTTGGCATTAGCGGAAAAATAACAAGATTATTTAAAAACATCTATGATGGCCCGGTCATGAAGGTTAGCGTGAACCACGAACTATCTGAAGCAAATCATATAACAAGAGGTGTGCTGCAGGGGCAGTGTACAAGTCCAATTCTATTTACATTGTACATCTCAGCCCTAGAAGATTTCACGAGGCAGGAAAACCTTGAGGCATACTTTATAAATACAAACACCGATATTCTTTCCCTGCAATATGCAGACGATATCGCTATTTTTGCTTACACTCAACCAGGCATCCAAAGAAAACTTGATGCGCTAAGTGAATACTGCAACACACATCAATTCACCATAAATGCAGAAAAAACGAGCATAGTACACTTTCATAAAGGAAGGCCACCTAAAAGGAAAATAAAACATATCTGTCAGCAGAAAGTAATAAAATTTACAAATAAATATACTTACTTAGGGATAACATTTTCATCTTCTAGATTTTCAACGAATATACCCAAGGAAAGTAAATTACTAATAGAAGAACGTCCGGAGCAATAAAGAATACTATGCTAAAAGCTCAAACGCACTCCTGGAAAACTTACATGAAGCTATATAACACAGTACTCCTACTTGCATTATTGTACGGGTCTGAAACATGGGGCTTATTTCAATCCGAACAAATTGAAAAGGGACAAACTCAATATTTCAAGTCACTCCTTAACTGGCCAAAAACCACTCCCAATTACTTAATAAGGAGAGAAGTAGGAGTCAATAACTTCGAATCTGCAATACTTGAAAGAACGCTCTCTTTCTGGTACAAAATTTTACTTATGCCAGAGGAGAGATACGTAAAAGTTTGCTACAACACCTTGCTGATTTTAAACAACAAACTATAACATAATATTTCCATAGAAAAACAGAGTAAATATAATTAGATAAGAAAAATTGAAACTGTTGTATAACCTTGAAGTTAGAAACAAAAAACATAATAAAATCCTTCAATGAATTACTGTACGAAGAAGATATCAGAAAAATTTAAAACTCTTCTTATAATCCTTATTACCAAAGTTATATAACCACTCAAAACTACCTCTCCTTAAATACTCCTCTCAAAGCCTTAAAGTTATTTGGAAAGCTTAGAACATCAAATAGTAACGGATGTTACCTTTATCAAGACGTTTTTTTCCACAGATTCAAAGAGGACGAGTTATGTAGTATATGCAATCTTTACGAAGAAGATACTCTGACCCATTTCTTTTTCCATTGTCCTATATACAATCCCATCAGACAGTTTTTTACAGAAATACATTACCACACCTGGCGACCCAGAAAAGGAATACAGAGACTTACTCGCGGACCCAACCCAAGGCAAGATACTCGACATCCTCAACTATTGTAACTCTGCACTTAAAACCAGAGCATTTATATTAAAATTGTAAATTTAAAATGTAAATACTGAAGTTTACCAATCTATTTGTATGGAGTTTTTGTATCTCTTAACAAATAAATTTATTATTATAATTTAATTATTAATAATAATAAATGTAAAAACAGTTTTGTATTTGCATTTAATTCTGTACAAATTTTTACTCTACAATGTTTGCCGTAAAATGAACAGGAGAGCAGAAAATTTCAAAAAAAAAAAAAACTGAAATCCCATGTTAAATCCCTATGTTCGAACCTGACTGTCAACACCCTGTATATGAAATGCTTGTTAATAATCAACGTGCAAAAAAAAGATTTATATAATTCAAGCATTTGAGTTCAAAATGATTTGCATGTTCCAAAGTTATTTAAAAAAATCTAATGTGGCCAGCACATTACCTACCGTCGTTATATGAGGAATTTACGAAAATTCTACCGGTGAACTGTTACCGGTAAACAGCTTTTTATCAGGTTATAGCTACCGGAATCGATATTTTAAGAACGCAAGAGGTAAACAGGATAGATCCATAATCTATGAAAAAAATTGATAATTTGAAACATGTTAGAAATTTGACATAGTTAACAAACTGAGCAGAGTCCTACTTTGAAGACATTTCCACTTTTAACGCGCGCGCTTCGCTTTGCATCACTACCTTTTTTTGAGATTAGATTCTTCATGAAGCCGGTAGATGGATCTGGTAGATATTGAACAATTTTCGAACACGGTTACTTTTTACCACTCGTGTTTTCGAACACAGTCGGTAGATGCTGTATCTACCGGTAGAATTTTCGTCAATGCGTATGTATTTTCAATAAAATCCATACAGAAAGTTCCTTGCAAAAGATTCTAAATTTCTTGTATGTACATTACCTTTCGATAGTTGTTTGTATTTTATACAAATTCCATACAGAAAGTTTCGAGCAAAAAGATATTTCAAGTGAAATCATAACACAAATATATTACGAATATGTCAACTGCACTTGACACTAACATCTTTCAATCACAATTTTCTTAATATAGTAGCTGTTTCTAGCATAGCTGGCTAATTTATGAAATTTAATTTATTTATAATTTTATAACTTTATATCCATTTAATATAAAGTATAAACTGCAGTCAAATCGTATAGAGAATACAATGTTCTTTAATATTTATAATAACATTAAATGTGAAAAAATGATATTTAACATCGCTTTTTCAAGAAAAACTGTTAAAATCTTCAAATGAGGGTACTTCCGGTTGCCCAATTATAACCAAAATCTAATCAGCTCTTCATATGGATGTAACGAAGAGGAATGCAAAGAATTCTAATTTTTGGAATTGTAGTATACGAGTTATCGTAGACGAAAATTTTGTTACACACCCACATCCACACTCACACACACGCACACACACACACACACACACACACACACACACACACACACATATACGAGGGTCGTTCAATAAGTCCTTAGAAAATCTAAGAGTTGGCACTCGTAGTATAGATAACGTTTTGTTTTTACTAAACATCATCACTCACCCGACAGCTGTCAAAGTTTTAGTTATATCCATCACGTGGTTTCACTTTTATTGTCGATTGAAGCAACAAACTTTTGCTTATTTAAAAAATCTGATGTGGCCAGCACATTACCTTCCGTCAGTTCTATTTATTTTGTACAAATTTCATACGGAAAGTTCCTTGCTAAATTAAATATTCTATTTCTTGTACATTACCTTCCGGCAGTTGCATGTATTTTATACAAATTCCATACAGAAAGCAAAAGATCCTATATTTCCAGTAAAATTATAAGACATACACACTATGTCAATTTCACTTGACACTGACATCTTTCAATTATAATTTTCTTAATACAGTAGCTGTTTCCATAGCTATGGCTACTTTATGAAATTAATTTTTTTTATAATTTTTTAACTCTGTATCCATTTAATATTAAGTATAAAATGCAGTCAAATCGTATAGAGAATAAAATATTCTTTAATATTTATAATAACATCAAATGTGAAAAAATTATATTTAACATAGTTTTTTCAAGAAAAACTGTTAAAATCTTCAAATGATGGTACTTCCGGTTGACCAATTGTAACCAAAATCTAATCAGCTCTTCATATGGATGTAACGAAGAAGTATACGAAAAAATTATAATTTTTGTAACTGTAGTATTAGAGTTATCGCAGACGAAAATTTTGTTACACACACACACACATACACACATCCACACACACACACATCCACACACACACACACACACGCACATACAGACATCATCGTAAAAATAGTAAATTCGTATTCTAGGGACCCTCAAACGTGCTTATTGATTAAAAACTCATCATCGAATTTTTTGACCAAAGACAATACCTTCCTTACCTAAAGGTGACGGAAGGTAAAAAATGGAAAAAAGTGAATTTCGAGCGGTGATTAAACACTTGTATTTAAAAGGCTTAACACCGAAAGAGATCAAAGCTGAGTTGGATGAAGTTCATGGTACATCTGCTCCTGTATTTGCAACTATTTACAATTGGGTAAATGAGTTTAAACGTGGCCGTACGTCCACAAAAGATGATCAGCGTTCGGGACGTCCTGTGGAAGTCACTACTCCTGAAATGATGGATAAAATCCACGATATGATTTTGAGTTATCGACGAATCAAAGTGCGCGACATAGTTGAAGCTACAGGCATATCGCAAGGTACAGTGTTTTCAATTTTGCACGAAAAATTGGGTGTGAAAAAAATCTCGGCGAGATGGGTGCCGCGTTTGTTATCGGTGGAGAATAAACGCAATCGTGTGGTCGACTCTGAGGCTGTTTTAGCGCTTTTTCGTCGCAATCCTGATGAGTTTTTGCGTCGATACGTAACAGTAGACGAAACATGGATACACCACTACACGCCAGAAACCAAGGCACAGTCTAAACAGTGGGTTTTTGAAAGCGAACGAGCTCCGAAAAAGGCGAAGACGATCAAATCGGCAGGCAAGATTAAGGCCACGGTTTTTTGGGATGCACGCGGAATCATCTTCATCGATTACTTGGAAAAAGGAAAAACAATAACTGGAGAATATTATGCGTCTTTATTACATAGATTAAGCGAAGAAATGAAGAAAAAACGTCCTCATTTGAAAAAGAAAAAAATCCTCTTCCATCAAGACAATGCACGGGTACACACCTGCGCTGTTTCGATGGCCAAAATTATGGAACTAAAATTTGAATTACTACAACATCCACCGTATTCACCAGATTTGGCTCCTAGCGATTTTTTTTTATTTCCAAACTTAAAAAAATGGCTCGGTGGACAACGGTTTACATCGAACGAGGAGGTCATCGCTCAAACAGATGCTTATTTTGAAGATCTTCCGAAATCCTACTTTTTGGACGGCTTAAAAAAGTAAGAGAAACGTTTAGAAAAGTGTATAGAGCTAAAAGGAGATTATGTTGAAAAATAAAAAAAAATTACCCAAAATAATTTGTTTTTCTATCTTTTTCTAAGGACTTATTGAACGACCCTCGTATATATATATATATATATATATATATATATATATATATATATATATATATATATACAGACATCATCGTAAAAATAGTAAAATCGTATTCTAGGGACCTTAAAACGTGCTTATTCATTAAAAAGTCACCACCGAATTTTTTGACCAACGACGATACCTTCCTTACCTAAAGGTGACGCAAGGTAAAAATCCGAAAGAACAAACCGATAATTGAAACCTCATCTTCGTTATTCCTAGTTTTTATTGATCTGCTTATTCCTCTATTCACTTGTGATTTAGCTTCATACAAATATTGTTATATTCTATTCTCTTTCGTTCCATGTGCGCTCTTCATCTCAGTTTTCCTTCTTGAATTTTAGTAATGCACCGGTATTCGCGAATAAAATTAAGCCGTAGCCATCTAGTGGCAAAATAAGAACTATTTATTGTCGTACGTCACTGAAAACGCTATTTGGGCTAGTGTTATTTTATTTGGTTATTGTATGTGAACAATAAGTCTTTGTTTTATTATTTCTATTTTACGTGATCATTCAATACTTCAATACATAGGTATTGACCAAAATCAGATTTTTTGAACACTACTTTCCAGTTTAAATCTGTTTCATCCTTAACCTGGTTTACACTTTCCTATTTAATGACTGAAAGTTTCCTGATTTTTTCTTCATTTACTCTATTTTCTACTTAAAATTCCTTGAAGAATTATTGGAATTTAAAAATTTAAGTAATTATCTTTATGAGAGGTGAAAATTATTTTCCAAGAACATTGCCATATTTATCTGCAAATAAACAAATTTTGAAACGTTCATGCACAAAATTGAAATAATAACATTGAAACTTAATCTTCAAACTTATCAGTAAGTAAAATAAAACCTGCCTAAATATTTTAATAATAGAATAAAACACTCTTGAAAACTGCGTTTTTAACATGTAAACAAGTACGTTTGAAAATGACAGTACGACAATCATCCGACATCTTGGTTAATAACAGCGCCGCCACCGGTTATTTTATTCACGAATTTAAAGTTAGTATTAGTATATAAGTTTCGTGTCTTATGCGGTCAAGTTTTGTTTTTCCCGCAATAACAACAAAGTATATAAATACTATAGGTGTGTCAACTAATCATAAATATTATGTTCATGAATTTGGCATCTGTCACATACATATGTCTCCGTCCGTGTGTAATGTATCCAGCACATAGGTAACTGTCATTTGTCAACAGCGTTAATTTGAATTCAAATTGCTTATATTTTACTACTAAGAATATTGACTATTATTATAAAAATTCCTGAATTAATTTTATTCATTTACCTAATTAAAAATGATTAAATATATGTCGAAAATACTGCTTCGCCGAGGGTGCTACACCTATGTACAGTATTTATGCACCGTGATATTAATAATATCAGCGTCTTCTTTTCTCAATATTATAATAAATTATGTTTAAATAGGTAGAAACTAAATACGCTCTGTTCTTTACTATATTTAAAAATATTACATTATATAATTCTATTCCTTTGAACTTGAACCTCAATAATTTAATGTTTCATTTACTTCATTGGTGTACAGGTAGAAAATAACGTACGACCTGTAGGTGAATGTGCCAAGTGACTTTAGAATTCAAACAACAAATTTTTTATAGGTATTGCATATAATGGAAAACGGAAAATAATCAGACTTGCAGTCTAGTGAAAATTATTTATTTCCTGGCCTACGTTTTGACTGTAACTACACTCTTCTTCAGGGCTCTAAAAATTATACATGAAGTAAATACAATATGAAGATTACAGTGGTTGTAATCTTCATATTGTATTTACTTCAAAGTAAATTCTTTTACATAAAATATACAGCATATACTTACAGAAATGGTCAATTATAAAATGTAACATAGGAAACCCCCATATGACCCATTGGAGATAACAAGGTGTAATATTTGAATATATTTGTACCTTAGAAAAAACTTAACAAACTATCGAAAAATTTAATTTAAAAAAAAAAACGTTTTTCTCAGGGATGTAAGAATTTTTTTAACAAGGACAAGCAAGTAAAGTTAAGTCAAGGATTAATTAACATTGTTCAATACGAAGGTTTTACAAGAGTACTTAAGTTAACAAAAAATTAACTATTAAGATAGACAAATAACTAACATACAAGCGTTGTTGGAAAACTAGTAACAGTGTGAACATTTGTAATGAATTGTTTTTGTGAAAAATTTATTGGATTTAATGTATAACATTTCTAAAGTGAGCTTTTTGTGTAAGTTGGGTTCTTTTTTAAAAATCTTGGTTTTGTCATAATCAAATTCATGTTGATTGTTTTTCACATGTTTCAGTGCACATTTGATATGTTTGTGAGTGTTATTCGAATTCTTTTTATGTTCATCCAAACGTATCCGTAAGTATCGCTTTGTTTGACCGGTGTATTGTTTGTTACAATCCTTACATCGTGTACGTTTGACAAAGTTCTCCAGGATAGTATACATGATATAATAACAGGTAAGGATGTGTAGTAAGTATTATTGATGGACTGCCAATGGGATGTCCTCTTAGTGGTTCACTAGCTTATATATTTATAGACAATTTAGAACAAAAAATTATGAATCTCCCTCTAAGTCAAAACATTATATTCTGGAAACGATACATGGACGACATTCTCTGCTTCTGGACGGGTTCCCAAACAGAACTACAAATTTTCCTTACAGAAATAAATTTCATCTCTAAAATAGAATTTACGCTGGAAATAGAACAAAACAACACTATAAACTTTCTGGATATCACACTTAGTAGAAATAATATACAAAATATAGATTATAACATTTACAGAAAACCTATACCTATTCTGATATACTCATTCCATATAATTCCTTCCACAACCCTGCCATTAAGAAAACTGCTTTTAATTATATGTTCAACCGCCTAGTTAACATACCCCTATCTCCCTAAAAAATTTGAAAAGAATTTAACACTATACTAACAATAGGCAGCAACAATAACTACCCCACCAGTTACATGTTAAATATTATCGAAAAAAATAAACATAAAAATCTTGTCCAGCTAGTTTACCCACATTACAAACTCCCGCCAATTTACTTATCCCTACCATATTACCAAACATTTTTTAATAACATTAAGCCAATAACCCATCCCCATAATATCATCACAACAAGCAAACCACACCCAAATTTAGGCAATATACTAATTAATTCTAAACCTAAATTACCCAACAGTTTAAAATCTGGCATATATAACATAAATTGTAACGAATGCAACGCCACCTACATAGGCCTAACAAATCGGAATATTCAAACTAGATATACTGAACAATTAAAAATAGACCACATTCTGATTTGGGAACCCACCTAGGAGAAGAGAACCATACTACTTCCATTAACAATCTATCACTCCTACATCACGAAACCAGGTACAAAAATATATTGCTTCTAGAATAGTTTGAAATTCTTTTACACAAAATTAATAATAAAAACTTGCTAAATGAAATAACTACATTTAACAATAACCCATTGTTCGCATGTCTACCACCCTTTTCTCAACAACATAATTTTAACTAAACTATTACCAAAAACAAACTAGATATAAAAAGGCAGCTAGCGCCATTTTCTTCAGTATATCACTCTTCTTTGACTCAAGAGCATCTCCAACAAAATTAAACTAATTTCTGCATTTATCCGTAAATCCTTTATATAAATTATGTTAAAATTAAAGTTTTTCATTGCTTAACACATTGACGGTAAGTGAAATCTAATATTTATTATAAGATTTTATGTTGTCAGTTCCATAACCTCAATGGAAAAAAACACATGTATCACGTAAAAATCAGTTAATTTTCTCTACTCTAAAGGGTTTCATGTGTTCAATTTCATATTTACTTTTTAAGTTCTGGCCTTGTCGGGCAGCAGCTACAACTATATATATATATATATATATATATATATATATATATATATATATATATATATATATATATATATATATATATATATTCATATATTTTTTATATTATTTTTTTCATTCCTAGTTTCTTTATTATCAAGATAAGTAAAATTTCGAAATTTAACATTTTTTGTAAAAATTCTACTTTGTATTGTTATACTAATACTGATCATATTATTGCTAAAAATTGTCGTGCAGCAGCTACAACTATATGTATTTTCATATATTTTTTTCATTCCTTGTTTCTTTATTATCTAGATAAGTAAAATTTTGAAATTTAACATTTTTTGTAAAAATTCTACTTTGTATTGTTATACTAATACTGATCATATTATTGCTAAAAATTGTAATATTAGTAAAAAAAAAATTCAGCTGGTTAGGCTGATGATGGGATGACCCCGAAATCGATTGCTACCTTTGAAATCGAATAAAATTATTTATTCAATACTAGTATACTTACTACACATCCTTACTTTACATCGTATATCCGTTAGATTGTTGTTTTTTACTAGTTGCATCTTTAATTTTAATGAATAAATTCTATTTATTTTATAATTGACCATTTCTGTAAATATAAAAAAAAAGTATTTTGTAACATAATTTTTGTTGTATATTTTATGTAAAAAAATATTACTTTTTTGTTTATGATTGTAATCTTCATATTGTATTTACTCCATGTATACCTGAAAAATAGTGTAGTTACAGTCGAAACATAGGCCAGGAATAAATAATTTTCACTAGACCGTGTGTCTGATTATTTTCCGTTTTTCAATTCCGCTACCAGTCGATCATCGTATTCAACCATTGCATATAATATTTCATACTTCCATGATAATGATATTTTATTCATATGTGAAAAGACTTTATAAGGATCAAAGAAATTGAAGAAAATAAAAGGCGAACTTTTATTAAATTATTAAAAAATACCTATTCTATTCTATATGATTTAATAGTGTTTATTTATTTGTAAATATCAAATGGTCTAAATTACTATTTTTTTACGTCTATTAAAAAAGTACCCTTTTCTCATTAAAATAGGTTTATAAAGTATGCCTTTTTTAATACATGAAAATGTGAAAAAGTGCACTTTTTTAACGCTGCGGAGTGAAATAATGAAACGCTACGGCACTTTTTTCACGCTCCCATTGTAGACGTAAAATAAAATTGTATGCAACTCGTGAATATATTATATCTTTTTCTCACTCGAAGGATTTGCGTATTCGCCTTCGGCTCGTTTGGCAAACTTTCCTTCTCGTGA
Organism: Harpalus rubripes; assembly: GCA_963082715.1. NCBI lineage: Eukaryota > Metazoa > Arthropoda > Insecta > Coleoptera > Carabidae > Harpalus > Harpalus rubripes. The sequence continues at coordinate 46,073,996 of OY720449.1, read as the reverse complement.
AAAAAGTATATACTATACTCAGTTGGTGCAAAAATAACATTTTTATCCACTGTTCTACAAATAATTTAGTGGCGCGATTCATACCTTAATTTTAAACACTACTATTAATGTATGATTGTGTATATCCAGTTTAATGAAATTATAATTTTTTAGGTATACAAGTGAACATTAATAAAATATTATCTTTACAAGCAGATATTTGATGCGCT
>OY720449.1:46058787-46068787 GCA_963082715.1 Harpalus rubripes | reverse complement strand
AAATCTCTATCTAGTAGACTAAAAATTATATACATAGGTTACAATTAAAAAAAATATAATTTTGTTCTACCGTTTGAGAACCACTGATTGAATTTTCAGTTTATTATTACTGATAAATTGGACTCATTACATATACCTTATAATTTTTTGTATGCAACATTTTTCTCTAAAGTCATAATGTATTGTGTCTAAAAAAAGCACTGTTTGTTTTAAAGCAGCGTTTCTTAACCTTTTCAAAGCCGCGACATAAATTTATCTATTTATAGGTTTCGCGGCCCAATAGAAAATTATTTAAAAAATAAATGTCTTATTGCCTACCTATTTATAAACAAAATAATATAAATTTAATACCATAATAAGACTAACAATTATTTCAAATAAAACTAAACTTGTTACAATTTGGTACACGAATTTGATAGAATTTAATTTAGTCTGATAGTCAAAATTTCCGAAACATAAATATTAGGTACATTCCCATATTTGTCCAATTAAACTTTCGAACATGATTCTTCAAAATTTAAAATAAAAAATACAAGTAGCTTACAAAAAATAATATTAATGTGTACCCTGAATTTGCATAAGTTTTAAAAGTTCTTAAAATCGCGGCGGTTCCTAAAATTTAGTTTTAGTAATTAAAAGAGCAGTAAAACCAGATTCGCACATGCAGATATGCAATAACTTTTCAATTATTTATTTCTCATTTTTTTTTACCAAAATGAACTCAATGCCTCTGTAGGGTTATGAAGAGTAACAATTCTGCATTGTATTGCTAACATAAGTAACATTTTAGTAAAATTTTATATTATACGTTTTAGAATAATATGATTGGCATTTAGTAATCAAAATTATAAATTGTGAATAGTTTACGGGACTCACTCAAATCCCTTCGCGACCCAAATTTGGGTCGCAACCCGTAGGCTAAATATAGTTGAACTGCTACGCTGGTTATTATTATACAAAATTGTTTATTCTTAGTATATATTAAAATGTTTTAAGATGATTTGTTAAATTAAATGTAAAAAACATTGTTGTTGTTATTATACACATTATAATATATCACTCCATAAAAATAGTGGATAACATAGTCATACATCCAACGAGTTGTCACACTTCTCGGGAACATAAACACAAGAAATACATTTTTTGGTGATGCGTTTAAGTCGTTCACTGCTAATGAGGCTTATGTTGCGTTTGCACGACGCACCTATTCCGTTTTGTATAAAGTCGATATTCGACAATGATTATACGACGGGCAATACTTCAGTAGTGTTTTGGTGATTGCCAACGTGTTTAACAGGGTTTGAATATTATATTCGAATATCTGGTTTCGAGACAGGTTGTAATGAATCCGAATCAGCCCGGTTTTTCAAAAATTAAAGAATCCGATCTTTTCCAAGCAAAAAAGCCAAAAAAGCAACAAAAACGATGTGGAAGCGAAATTTGATGAAGCCATAGATGAATTAGAAACTATTTCAAAAGATGAAGATTTTTATAAGATTTTTATATTTTATTGTTTTTCAATTTTTGAAATTTATTTTTTTTTTATTTTTTTTACATAATTTTGAATTTTTCATATTTTTAAATAATACATAACAAGTAGGAAAGAAGTGTGTTTGATAAAACAAATTCTAAATAAATTTTCGATATGCAACGCAAATGTTGCGTTTTCAGCGTTATGGAATAAAAACTTCACGGCACACTGACAACGCACCATATGCGTTTTGAGCCTAAAAGGCATAATAAAGGTCTCAAAAGTTTTAAAATCTATTTTATAACTTTTATCTTGAATTTTATAACAATATGTCAGTGCAAAGTACCTGAACCCTATATTAGGTCAGTAGTGAAAGTGTTAATACAAAAATATTAAAGTAACTAATATATAAAATAAAATAGATACATATTTATATTATAAAATGTATAATTCTGCAACAACTCCATTCTCTACATATTAGTACGATTACGAACGTTATTGTTCATACACCTTTACTTTTTGGTAAATATAAATAAATAATAAAAACAATATATTAAAAAGGTTTATATAATTAATATTAAAATTTCAACTACATAATTAGAGAAATTCGAATCTGTTCTCGAGAGTGATAAAAAAATGGACGCTTTTAGAGACAAAAGTTGAATTACGCCAGAAGTGGTTGATAATGAGTAAAATGTTTTTATTGTTAATATGTAAAATTTTCTGCTGAATTCAATATTGAAATACATAAAAAATGGCATTCCATTTAAAATAAAAAGTCTATTTTCGGTTAAACCGGGTGCTACTGCTTTAGAAATATTTAAGTTAAAACGGGCATGTCGGAAAACACCTAGATACCAAATTACGTAAATAATATGAAATAGTTTTTAGAATAACGATAGCATAAGCTCGTCTTGGGACACCTGTATAGAATTGGTGGAATATTAAACGTTAATGATACGTATTTTAATTTATAACTTCTACATTCAAAAACATTTACGATAAACATTATGACGAGGAGCTCAAATATTATGGGAGCCACTGATACATTTTTTGCTGATATCACCATTTTTCAAATTTAAAAATGCTAAATTTTGCTCATTTAACCAAACTCACGCCACATCAAATAAAAAACTACCATTAGTATGCGACCAAATTGAAAAAAACCTGTATAATGAAGAACAAATTATTATATTGTACATTTATTTATACTTATGGGTGAAGTGTAAAAATCGGAGAATTATTATTAATTAAAATAAGTTTATTAAAGGATAAATTTATATTAAAAGATAATGAAAATGACGATTACTATGGCTAAACAAATATAAATACTAATTTATGACTAAGAATATTATTAAATTTTTAATACAAAGATTGTTTATTTATTTAAACAATTAATACAACGTCCTATTTATTTACACGCTATGTGTTTCATTACGCGTTCCAATCTTAGACTGCCGGTCGATTGCAGACTGCGCGATTTTTATATCAGTATATTTATATCACTATTTATTTATATCACATTCAACTGTCCAACTTCCTTCATAAGATTTCACTCGTCAGCTCACTTCCACTGAACTTTGTATACTAAATTGACTTCCACAGCGTCTGTATACTTAACTGGCTTGCCCAGCGTCTGTAAACTAAACTGCCTTCCACAGTGTCTGTATACTCAACTGCCGTCCACAGTGTCTGTATACTCCACTGCCTTCCTCAGCGTCTGTATACTCAACTGACTTAGACAGCATCTGTATACTCAACTGCCGTCCACTGCGTAAGTATACTCAACTGCTTTTCACAGCGTCTGTATTATCAACTGACTAACTAATTCATCATAAGACTCCACTCGTCAGCTCACTTCCACTGAACTCTGTATAGTCAACTGACTTCCACAGCGTTTGTATACTCAACTGAATTTCACAACGTCTGTATAATAAGCTGCCTTCTTAGCGTCTGTATACTCAACTGCCTTCCACACCGTCTGTATACTGAACTGACTTCCACAGCGTGCAAATTCTATTAGTATCGAAAAAAGTCTGTTTTCCACAGCGTCTATTTACTCAACTGACTTCGACAGCGTCTGTATACTCAACTGCCTTCCATAGCGTCTGTGTACTCAACTGAGTAACTAATTGAACTCTCTTCAACTCTACTTACAAAACTCTCTCACTGACTGACTTCTGACAGAGCTGCGTCGCTTTTATATAACTGACCATTACCTTCTGGAGAGATCTCGAACATTCCGTACGATAATGACATCGAATTCAATAGCTTCAGATAGTCGGAAATAATTATGACGATGAATCCATTGATAACTTAGACGCTCGCTCAGTGCGGCGGTGCTTGCACGTTACAATATATTTGAAAAGAATTGTAATTTATGAAATAGTTATAGATATAATAATTTGCGATAATTGGTAGCAGATATGTTATTATACAATGCAGTTTTTAAAAACAAGCAAAAATCAGGTACCCTTTCCCTCGCTCGGTAAATTTATAAAGAAATTATAACCCCTTTTGGCTTCGGGAATGGGTGCCACTGGATTAATGTACTTTTCTGGAATTATGCAACGTAAGGCGAGCACTATTAATAGTACATGCTAAAGCAAAGTTTATATTTGCAAGTAGCGGGTCATATTTGCTTGTCTTAAATTTAGACAAAAATTAGTAACTCCATGTCATTGATGTCAAGACTACATTAATATATTGCTGCCACTTACTTCAAAACCTTTGACCATCTATTCCTATTGGGTATTATAAAATCTTGAAATTAGGGAAATTTCAGTATTCCAGGAAATTTCATTTTCTTTACTGTTCATGCTTTGTAATTTATAATTTTGTTAATTCATATTTTCAATTTCGTTCAGTTTTCAATTATCGACGGAAAATAATGATAAATATAAAAAATAAGAAATATTCATCATTACATCTGAAAGATTCAAAATGTAAAGATTAGAGCAAAATGTAAGTAAGGTAAATTTCTAAAATTATGCCTTGTTGTTTGCGGTCCCTTTAGTTTTATAGCCACTATGGTCATCATCCTATACCGCTAATTCATCAAAACATGCATAGTGTGCGATAGTATTCCATCTGCAGTTTGCTACATTATGTGGTTACATTTTTTAAACAATTTTTAAGAATCCTAACGTTTTGTAAATACGTATTATTAAAATAAAAAATGCCATTATTTCAAAAAGGATAATATATCTGTTTATGTCTTAATGTAAATGAGAATACATAATTAAAATTATAACAGTAGTAATAGTTGATAGCTTCCCGTTCGTGGAATGCAGTCTAATTGGAATACCATTAAGTAGAACGTAGAAAACGTAGTAATCCTGAAAGTTGTGAACATAAATATTCATTTAGAATGAATTAATAATCCTCGAAGAAAAACCTTTTTACATCTAGTTCAGTCAATGAAACCCCTGCGTAAAATAAAACAACACGAGATCATATAAAAGACGAATCATCTGAAACAGCAAAAGTTAATGGAAGCGTTTTTATTTTGATGCGACAAATCCAGCAGAGTTTTCGGGTGTAAATAATCTTATAAATTCCATAAAAGATATGTGAAAAGCGGAAGATATACGAAAATGGATTAGTTCGCAGGATACATATACATTACATAAACCCGTGCGAAAACATTTTGTAAGAAATAAATATAATGTTTCAAATATAAATGATCTGTACCAAGCCGTTCTGAATGATATACGCAAATTAAGGCGATACAACGACAATTACAAATATATATCAACAGTCATTGATGTCTTTAGCAGGTATGCTTGGGCTATTGCATTCAAAGATCAGACACCTTACTCAGTTATTCAAGCAATTGGAAATATATATAATGAGAGAAAACCAATTTTCTTGCAGACGGATAAGGGGTCGGAATGCATTGCAAGATCAGTACGCTCATTTTTAAAGAAAAATGATGTTAAATTTTATGTGACGCGTAATTCCGATATAAAAGCTTGTTTTTGTTAAAAGATTTAACAGAATTTTCAAAACAAAAATGTATCGTTATTTTATATATATATATATATATGTATATAATTTTTGAAAACTACAGTGTCTTTATATACAGTATTATACAAACACTTTTTATCTATTTTAAAAATTTATTGTTTTTTAATCACGTCACCCACTAGTCGAACAGCCCCTCGCATCTCCGGATTCGGGTCGGCTCCTATGGCGATAAACATGCGTCTGCTTTTTTCAAGCGGATGTGCAAAACATCCAGCAAACGGTCGTTATTGTCGTGTACATGTTTACTGCGTGGAAACGCAAAACTAGTTACTTCCGCATCTCCCAGCAACATATCCAGCCGGTCATCTCCATGCCATACTGGAAATTCCTCTTGGGGAGCTTCTTCAGGGACTTTATCATTTGTTGCACGTAGGGCTAGCCGTCTTCAGAACTAGGAGAAGAAGGAGAAGACAGTCGCTGATTCTTTTCACTTCTTCATGTTTTTTCATTTTTCTCTTCTCTAGGCCTTTTTGGAGTATCTTGCAATAACTTCGATACCGTATCGTTCACCAGGTCGTCGTCAATTACGCTGAACTCCTGGGTAGCCATCGGTGATGGAATTTCGTCGAGGTTTATAATGTCGGCATTTGACGGTCACGGTTTCTGGATTTGGATGTGACGATTAAAGAGGGTGGCAGAAGGTGCAAGTCTAAGGCGGATGAAGATGCCGTGGTGATGATAGTGTACAATACAACGAGTTAACTATCGAAATATAATTTTGAATTCTTTTTATATGTCCTCAAAATATTTCTTAATCAAAAATATCTTGCCAATTCAGCTAATTGTCCTAACCAAATATGTCTAATTCAAAGATTATTAGTAAAATATTCCATAAATTTAAAATTGATTCTTGTGGGCAATTACATTATATTTTAAGTACCTTTTCAACAGGTAGTAGAAATTTTAAAGCCTCTATTAAACTCACGATATCATCGTCATTGACATCAATCAAATAGCTAAATATACATATATATATATATATATATATATATATATATATATATATATATATATATATATATATATTTATCCATTATGCACATGCTGAAATAAGTTCAAGTATTCACAAATATCATGTCGTTCAAAACAACCATTATTACTCAAAATTCAACGTCGTTGCCTTCAGTCAATTAGCTATAAACATATTTCCATTACTTGTAGAATTTCATTATACATTAGAATTTCATTAGCAAGAATATTTCACAAATTTAAAATTGCTTCTTGTTTGCAAATACCCTAAGTATTCACTTACATCAGGTCATTAAAATGTATTTGTCATTTTTATATCATAACGTCACATATATCCAATTATATTAAGGTGACTTCAAATTACAATGTGATAACATATACATTTTCCAAATATCTTCAATATCAAAAACTAATTAACAAATTACCAAATAATGTACAATATATGTATTTTCAATTACGAGGTCATTAAACTAATGATCTCTCATTGTAATTATCTTCATTTGTTGCGTCACTTAATGAGATTTTAATAAGATTGTAACTGACTGCATTCTACAGTTGGGAAGGTATCAACTATTACTACTTATAACCCTATCTAAACATCATTCTTACAATTCGGATCTGAAGATCAGTTCCAATACACGAATGGACGGTAGGGTATGCTACTCCGGTATCAGAAACAAAGATCGGTTTTGTTACCCGGAACCGGAAGCGGAGATCAGTTCTACTACGCAGGTATCCGGGAACTCGGACAGTTTTGGAACCTGGTACCCAGTTTTGTATTTTTTCGGTTGACAGGTCTACTGTTTACTTAATGCAGCATCACAAAATTAACGGCTTTGAGATAATATGGAGTAACGTCGCCGCAAGATACTGAATGTTCTTTATACAAATTGATTGTAAAGTATTATTATTGAATAAGTATAAGGTGGAATAAAATTTAAAATGAACAATACGCATGCGTATTTTATATAGCAGTAAGCGATAAAATGAACAGGTTTCTGTGGTTTAGTGACTTAATTTTACAATTTGTGTTTTGTCGCATTCCACTTTCCGCAGTATTACAAATTGCGGCATTTTGCGGTAAGAAACCTACAAAATTATTGATTGGATTATGACATCTGAGCCTCCTGTTTCAACGGTATTTCGAACAGATCCCGACATTACTTTAAACATTGAAACAGTTTCCGTTCATACCATTCATATTCATACCCTTCCTACATTTTACAGTTCGTCCTCGTAAAATTTCAGTATATTTTGCATCTTCGTTCGTTCACAAGAAAATAAATAATAACGCAATGTAAAACAGCCATCTTCAATAATAATCTACAAGGTTGCAATGAGAATATGCAATTCTATATTATTGTAATGTAAATAATACATGTTTAATGCAAAGTTTTAAATTAGCAATAAGGCTGAAATTTTATAGTTACACGTTTTCAAGAAAAAAGTGAATAAAAGCGACATTAAGTTGTGCCGTGCCCGCCGTGCCGAATATAGGTCAGAAAATAAAATCCGCCACGATGTTTTACTTAAATTGTTCCATGGTACCGGGTTACAAACAAGGAAATATTGATAATAGACATAGTTTATATTATAATAAAATGAGAAAAGCGTACAAATAAGCACGATAACAGAGATGTAACTCATACTAACCCACAGGGTTAATTTGTATTACACAACTGATCTAAACCTGCTGATACCCCTTTCATTTCAAGTCCGTAAATTTTATATACGTTACTCACAGAAAAGCTAATAAAGCTATTCAGTTCTCACTTTGAGCACCTTTGAGTGCCATATACAAGGGTCATCAGATCTGGGTCAATCTCTCCGGTCGTGCCAAGTTACCCTGTCTTACTACCCGGACAGTAAAGGGTTACTGACGAGGGACGGGAGGCAGTATGAAGAACACCGCCTGTTTAGAGTTAGTGCACTGCAAATACAAAGAAGGATGCGACGGACCACAGTGCAACAATGCCCAAAGAGATCTAATGTGCACAGACCTGTGTTTGTGTGGTGGCGAGTGTGCTAATTAAGAATAAAAATCCATTGCTTTAAGTAGTTAAATGTGAAATTTTCGTACCCCTGTATAAGCTACTTTAGAAAAAATACGACCTGTGCCTGAACGATCGACGAGTGAAGCGATTGTGCGGCTCGGCGCGTCTCCTTATAAACCTTTACGTTGTCGGGCCTCAGATTGCCGCAGATACGTCGCAGACCACTGCATCGATAGCTACTGTAACATTTTATTTATTTGGGTAACTTATAAAAATCAATTAATTACTATTAATTAAAACAGATGTTTATTAAAACGATCAATAAATATTTAAAAGATAATAACAATGACGATTACTAATATTAAACTAATATTAAATACTAATTTAAGACTACGAATATAATTAACTAGTTAAACACTAACACTACTTATTTAAACAACTAACACGAAACACGAATATTTATTTTCACGTTATTACTGAATATTTATTTCGACTCTTTGTGTCACTATTAATTTATAACACATTTAACTATCCCACCTACCAACCTCCACAGCGTCTATATACTCAGCTGACTCAGCAGCGTCTGTATATTCAACTGCCTGGACAGAATTCACACCTTTCACCTTACTGTCTGTCTATTTATGTAACTAACTGACTAACTAGCTAATTGTCCTTCTGATAAACTAACTCTAATTTCCACAGCCTTAGTATCACCGACGATTCATATGCTACAACTCTTTAACACCACTGCCGAGTATCTACTTCTACTCCTCGTTACTGTCCCCGTATACCTATATTCCTAATACTACTCAAAACTACCGAGTATTCACTTCCACGACTATACCAGTATACCAGTAACTTCCAGAATACTCCATTCTACTTCAAACTGCATACGCTTACCACGATACTTCTGTACAACTCAACTCATTGACTCCATACTTCTATGTAACTGTCCTACTGACGAACTAACACTCTATGTGACTGTCATCGCACACACATACGCCGCTTATATAGCAAAGCTAATATTTTCTAAAAAAAAATACTCTCCAGCGTCATAACAATGTGCCGATAATTGCGCTTATCTCCCTTCTTGTTTACATAGTTGTCTTCTTACTTTGCCTGGCTCTGCGCGCAGGATCTGTATTATCGATCAGCTACCTATGCTCCACTTCCCTACTAGTACGCTTCTATCATAGTCGTCAGCTCGCACGTGTTGGCCGGGCTGGCGCACCAAATGTCGTAGGTACTGTATTTTACGTTACAACACAAATTATTAGGCTTTTTTCCGGCATAAAGCACCGTACTATCGAAGTCGATCAAGAAAGCCAAAATCTACTCCCACAAACACAAAGTATTGGGAAAATGTATTCTGTGTTTTCGTAGTCAAGTAAAAATATAATTCACTCTGAGTTAGAAAAGGCTATCTCTAGCATATTTTGAAACTTTTAGAGATGAATATAAATTATTTTTTCCCATTTTTCGAAAGCTAAAAAAGCCCATCGCTTTATTTTGAAGATGACTAATTAGGTGCCGATTT
>OY720449.1:46016098-46058587 GCA_963082715.1 Harpalus rubripes | reverse complement strand
TACATACATACCTACAACACATACATACATACATACATACATACCTACATACATACATACATACAGACATACATACATACATACATACCTACATCACAACCATACATACATACATACATACATACATACATACATACATACATACATACATACATACAACCATACATACATACATACATACATACATACATACATACATACATACATACATACATACATACAACTACATACATACATACATACATTCATACATACATACATACTCATACATACATACATACATACATACATACATACAACATACATACATACATACATACATACATACATACATACATCACATACATACATACATACATACATACATACATACCATACATACATACATACATACATACATACATACATACATACATACATACATACATACATACATACATACATACATACATACATACATACATACATACTTACATACATACATACATACATACATACATACATACATACATACATACATACATACATACATACATACATACATACATACATACATACATACATACATACATACATACATACATACATACATACATACATACATACATACAGACATACATACAGTACATACATACATACATACATACATACAGACATACATACATACATACATACATACATACATACATACATACATACATACATACATACATACATACATACATACATACATACATACATACATACATACATACATACATACATACATACATACATACATACATACATACATACATACATACATACATACATACATACATACATACATACATACATACATACATACATACATACATACATACATACATACATACATACATACATACATACATACATAACATACATACATACATACATACATACATACATACATACATACATACATACATACATACATACATACATACATACATACATACATACATACATACATACATACATACATACATACATACATACATACATACATACATACATACATACATACATACATACATACATACATACATACATACATACATACATACATACATACATACATACATACATACATACATACATACATACATACATACATACATACATACATACATACATACATACATACATTCATACATACATACATACATACATACATACATACATACATACATACATACATACATACATACATACATACATACATACATACATACATACATACATACATACATACATACATACATACATACATACATACATACATACATACATACATACATACATACATACATACATACATACATACATACATACATACATACAGTACATACATACATACATACATACATACATACATACATACATACATACATACATACATACATACATACATACATACATACATACATACATACATACATACATACATACATACATACATACATACATACATACATACATACATACATACATACATACATACATACATACATACATACATACATACATACATACATACATACATACATACATACATACATACATACATACATACATACATACATACATACATACATACATACATACATACATACATACATACATACATACATACATACATACATACATACATACATACATACATACATACATACATACATACATACATACATACATACATACATACATACATACATACATACATACATACATACATACATACATACATACATACATACATACATACATACATACATACATACATACATACATACATACATACATACATACATACATACATACATACATACATACATACATACATACATACATACATACATACATACATACATACATACATACATACATACATACATACATACATACATACATACATACATACATACACATACATACATACATACATACATACATACATACATACATACATACATACATACATACATACATACATACATACATACATACATACATACATACATACATACATACATACATACATACATACATACATACATACATACATACATACATACATACATACAACATACATACATACAACATACATACATACATACATACATACATACATACATACATACATACATACATACATACATACATACATACATACATACATACATACATACATACATACATACATACATACATACATACATACATACATACATACATACATACATACATACATACATACATACATACATACATACATACATACATACATACATACATACATACATACAACATACATACATACATACATACATACATACATACAACATACATACATACATACATACATACATACATACATACATACAACATACATACATACATACATACATACATACATACATACATACATACATACATACATACATACATACATACATACATACATACATACATACATACATACATACATACATACATACATACATACATACATACATACATACATACATACATACATACATACATACATACATACATACATACATACATACATACATACATACATACATACATACATACATACATACATACATACATACATACATACATACATACATACATACATACATACATACATACATACATACATACATACATACATACATACATACATACATACATACATACATACATACATACATACATACATACATACATACATACATACATACATACATACATACATACATACATACATACATACATACATACATACATACATACATACATACATACATACATACATACATACATACATACATACATACATACATACATACATACATACATACATACATACATACATACATACATACATACATACATCATACATACATACATACATACATACATACATACATACATACATACATACATACATACATACATACATACATACATACATACATACATACATACATACATACATACATACATACATACATACATACATACATACATACATACATACATACATACATACATACATACATACATACATACATACATACATACATACATACATACATACATACATACATACATACATACATACATACATACATACATACATACATACATACATACATACATACATACATACATACATACATACATACATACATACATACATACATACATACATACATACATACATACATACATACATACAACATACATACATACATACATACATACATACATACATACATACATACATACATACAGACATACATACATACATACATACATACATACATACATACATACATACATACATACATACATACATACATACATACATACATACATACATACATACATACATACATACATACATACATACATACATACATACATACATACATACATACATCATACATACATACATACATACATACATACATACATACATACATACATACTACATACATACATACATACATACATACATACATACATACATACATACATACATACATACATACATACATACATACATACATACATACATACATACATACATACATACATACATACATACATACATACATACATACATACATACATACATACATACATACATACATACATACATACATACCTACATACATACATACATACATACATACATACATACATACATACATACATACATACATACATACATCATACATACATACATACATACATACATACATACATACATACATACATACATACATACATACATACATACATACATACATACATACATACATCATACATACATACATACATACATACATACATACATACATACATACATACATACATACATACATACATACATACATACATACATACATACATACATACATACATACATACATACATACATACATACATACATACATACATACATACATACATACATACATACATACATACATACATACATACATACATACATACATACATAACATACATACATACATACATACATACATACATACATACATACATACATACATACATACATACATACATACATACATACATACATACATACATACATACATACATACATACATACATACATACATACATACATACATACATACATACATACATACATACATACATACATACATACATACATACATACATACATACATACATACATACATACATACATACATACATACATACATACATACATACATACATACATACATACATACATACATACATACATACATACATACATACATACATACATACATACATACATACATACATACATACATACATACATACATACATACATACATACATACATACATACATACATACATACATACATACATACATACATACATACATACATACATACATACATACATACATACATACATACATACATACATACATACATACATACATACATACATACATACATACATACATACATACATACATACATACATACATACATACATACATACATACATACATACATACATACATACATACATACATACATACATACATACATACATACATACATACATACATACATACATACATACATACATACATACATACATACATACATACATACATACATACATACATACATACATACATACATACATACATACATACATACATACATACATACATACATACATACATACATACATACATACATACATACATACATACATACATACATACATACATACATACATACATACATACATACATACATACATACATACATACATACATACATACATACATACATACATACATACATACATACATACATACATACATACATACATACATACATACATACATACATACATACATACATACATACATACATACATACATACATACATACATACATACATACATACATACATACATACATACATACATACATACATACATACATACATACATACATACATACATACATACATACATACATATATACATACATACATACATACATACATACATACATATATACATACATACATACATACATACATATATACATACATACATACATACATACATACATATATACATACATACATATATACATACATACATACATACATACATACATATATACATACATACATACATACATACATACATACATACATACATACATACATACATACAAAAAAATCATGTATTTTCCACTTAGTGTGTTAGCACAAACCCGAAACAATAATAATAGTAATAATAATATCAACCACAAAAATAATCAATCTGTCTTTCAACAATATTCTTACTAACCTCATATCCTACAACATATATTCTTCACTCTTAACATATTACATTGACCGATTTTCAGTAGCGAAATACCGCAACCGGACCATAATAATAGGAACAATTATCCTTCGCCACACATTCCTGTCTAAGCACACTGCTTTCGCCTCGACCACTTTCATAATCGCATTCATACACACTCTTCTTCTCTTCCCACTCGGAAACTTTCTTTCTTTTAGCACCTTATCAATCACATCCATCCAGTTACACACTGGACGGCCACGCACACGGACACCCTCAATTTCACCAAGATATATATTCGCTTTACAAGCCGTTCACTCTTCATTCTCTCCACATGACCAAACCATCTCAACTGGCTCATTCCTACTCTCTTAACAACATTCTTCCTAATCGTACATTATTCATACACCAAATTATTCCACACGCGATCCCGTCTTACATATCCACATACACCAAGTAAATACTTCATTTACGCGGCAGTCACTCTCTTTTTATGCTTTCCTGTCCATGTCCAACATTTGCTTCCATACATCAAAGCAGGCATTAGTATTCCATTATAAAAACTTAACCGAGCTTCTCTATATACGTTTACGTTTCGAGCAAACGTACCCACAGCACCCATTACCTTATACCCCGCACTCACTCTCCTTTCAATTTCCCTATCAATTCGACCATCCCTTGACATCATGATACTCAAATACACAAATTCATTCACTTGCTCAAGTGTCACTCCATCCACCAATACATTGCACACAGTCACCAATTTACTCCTTTCAAATACTAACACCTTGGATTTATCAACATTCAATTCCAGATTCATACTCCTTTCAACTACTTGTAGTCTCTCTATCATTCTTCTGAGTTGCATTTCATTTTCATCTAAAACAACTACATCATCCGCATACGCTAACGCAGGCACAATACTTTCACCATCCATTTCATTCAATGCTCTCCGCAACAACACATCCATATACAAGTTAAACAACCACGGAGACATATTACAGTCCTGTTTCACACCAACATTTATACGAAAGCAATTACTCAACCTACCATCTATTCTTACAGCAGCCTTACTACCCTCATACAATGCACGAATCGCTCCCAGCCAGTTTATTCACGCCGTACTTTCTGAGTACACAAAAAGTACCTCGAAGAACACTATCATACGCCTTTTTTAAATCAAGAAACCACAGACAGACAGAACACCTTCTTGTTCTTGTCAAGTGACTTCTCAACAATCGTACAAAGATCAAACAATTGAACGACACATCCCTTCTCAGGCAAAATCCACCTTGTACGTCACTAATTTTTTTAATTGTTAAGGTTCGCACCTTATGACCTTTACTTTTTAACGTATTTATTAACGATATTTCGTATTGTTCAAACATTCAAAATTCTTATTATACGCGGATGATTTTAAGTTATTTAGAACCATTACGATTGCATTGTATTACAAAATTACCTACAACTCAATCCATCTAAATGTTCTGTCATGAACTTTACTCCAAATTTAAATATAATTTCTTATAATTATCACATTAACAATCTGAATCTGGAGGTAAAATCTGTAATAAGAGATTTAGGTCATCACCTAAACTTTATACGTGTAACATACCATTTTCATAATTTGTATATTTTGTATTACTGGTATAAATTTACATATTTTTAAGCAATTAATTCGCCTGTTGCTTATGTTGTTTAAAAATCAGCAAGTAAATTTGTATCAGTATCGTCTTCAAAAATTTTAATTAATCATTTTTTAATTTGGTCTTCTCTTGGCGAGAGACGGTATTTCATTCTGCATTGAAATCTATTTGCGTGAACATTGAAATATATAATGATCGGGTAATTCACCACCCTATCGTTGGAATAGTAAAATTTGGTAAGTGGTGTATGAATCGAATCTTTCGGAGTATCTGTATAGGACTACCCAGAATAATTCTTGGAAAAATTATTCTGACGGAAATTTCAGGAAAGTGTATTCACATTTTATTGTAGTAGAAGGAATATCTTCATAAATCGTAAGTTATTTTCCTTTTGTAATTTCATTTGTTTCAATTCTTATTTCGATTTTCAGCTTTTTTATGTGGAAAAACTATAAGTAAAAGTTTGGCTACACATGGTACGCCTATACACATACTTTTGAGTTATAATCACAATTGCCGGCACCCAACAATCCTTCTGAGGTAGTAAACCATATTTGAGAGTAAATTAAGTCGCTTGAACCCACCAGCATTGCAGTATTTTATGGAGTTTCGCTGTAATATCTTCATGAGGACAATCCTGTCAATTTTGCAGGATCTGACGTCATCATCCTGTCATCATAACCTGTGAGGATAATCCAGAATATTCTCACAAATTTGAACAGGATCTATGGGTTTATAATAAGATTTACCTTATCAATTTAGATTAATTTGTTACAAACAACTTAAAATTCAACTTAGTTTTCATTAAAAAGTATATTTAAATATTTAAGGGCCGTTTTCTTAATCACTTTAACGCTTCAATTAAAATTACTTTGAGACTTTATCTTTATTTTAAAGTACTGCTACAGTGCTCCCCCTAAAGTGCTAAAGTTGTATTATAAAAATAAACGCAAGTGTAATTTTAATTTAAAACAATAAAGTGAAGATAAAGTTTATAATTAAAAAGGGCCCTTGCTATTTATTTGATCATTTAAAATTAACTTTAATTCGAGAATTAGGTACTTTTATAACTGCGTTACTCAAACAGTATATTTTGTTATTTGTATTTAATATTTTACATTTAGTAATTTTATTCAAATTCCGAAATAGTATTTTATGTACCAAGGGCGTTACGATGATGATAATGCCAGGAGGGCGACGAGGTTGTCCAATGGGCTTTATCATCTAGTAACGCTCGTGGTGCATATAAGATTTTAAGTCTCACTAGAATATGTGAAATAAGTTTTCATTTATAATAATTTTGATTAAAATAATGCTTAAGCTTTGGCGTTACTAAGGATGTTGTTTAATTGTTTTGTTTATTAACAACATTTATTTATTTTTTAAACATCAACGTTCAATATCGCTGGAGATGATGGAATGGTGATGTTTCGGAAGATATTTTATCGAAACGGTGTAAAGAAATTATTGTGAATGCTTCTGCATACATCGAGGAAGACAAACGCATAAATTTTCCTCTTTTTATTCCATTCTCGTTTGTAGAAGACGTAAGTATTATAGTTTGAGGTTCGTTTTCACACGACAGATCCCAGTTCTTTATTTCGTATGCACTTATTTCTGAATATTATTACATTTTAGAGAGTTTATACTGCTTTGGATGTGTCACATGTGACGGTAAATAATATCAAAAATGAATTCAAATGTGGATAAATATCGTCCCCAAAAAATTAGTGATCCGTCATCCGTCAAAAATTAATTCAAAACATTGCAGTCTGCAATTAAACGTACTTACTATTTACATCTGTCGTGAAAGTAAATTGCTTCTTAAGGCCCTTCTTATAATCAATTTTACGTATTATAATTAAATTAAAAATGATTTCTGTGTAGTGCTTTCAAAGCTGTTTTCGTATTATATTAATTGTTGTAATCTATTAATGTATTAATTGTTGTAATCAATTATTATTATTATTATTATTATTATTATTATTATTATTATTATTATTATTATTATTATTGTACAGAATAATAATTAAAAAGAAAATAATTTCATTATATACCGTTCATATTATTTCTAATTTAATATCCGTAAAGAATGAACGGATTATAATGAGGGCATAATGAACTATTATGCCCTCATATAATGCCCCGGTTGTTATAGATATGTTTATATACACCGTATCCTAGCAATAAACAGTTCATAATACATGAGTGAGACATAATAGTATATTATGTTATTAGGAGTAGAAAGCGGTCTTTTTGTGTTGAACCCAGCTATTGCGGCCGAGGCGCTAGCCGAGGCAAGGTAAGCTGGGTAAAACACAAAAAGGGCGTTCTACTCCGAATGACATATACTATTTTTTCTTCAAGTGTTTCAAATAATTTTTTGACATTTTTTTTGAATTTTTTATTGTAGTGTTTGCAATTTCAGCCAAAGCTGGCTGTGTACACCACAAAACAAAAAAGATACAACTGTCAAATAACAATTTTCAATATAATCTGTGTTGCCGTGACAACTGCCGGCGCCAGCAGTGAACTAAGCCACTAACATTTTTTTACTAGTATAACAATAACAACATTTTTGTACTAGTAAGACAATGAACAACTTCTATAGTGTGTGTACAGTAGCATAATATGAATATTATAATACGCTTGAAGAAAAAGTATATTTTTAAACAGTGGCTCAATCCTATTTTACATTAAGTAGTTTATTTCTTTTTATAATACAAATACCAGTGCACTGCTACTTGTTATTAGACGATCCATTTTATTATATATATTTCGGGTTTGCTAAGCTGATTTAACTCAATTGATTATTTAATACATGATTAAAATTACTTCGTATGCGCAAAAATCATTAATTATATTGATACTATTTATTATTCTTATAAATATGAATAATCTCTACATCACAACTTTAAATATATTTCATTATTTTTACCTCCCGTCATATCGTAGGTAAGGGAGGTAATGTTATCGTTCCAAAAATTTGATGGTGAGTCAGTAAAGAAGCACGAATTAGTGTGTGTGTGTGTGTGTGTGTGTGTGTGTGTGTGTGCGTGCGTGCGTGTGTGTGTGTGTGTGCGTGTGTGTGTGTGTGCGTGCGTGCGTGCGTGCGATTTTTTCGTCCACGATAACTCTTATAACAAACTTCCAAATATATATATTTTCCGTATTTAAGTTTTCTGCATTCATGTTACGAGTTGAATAGATTTTGGGTAAAATTGGATAACCGAAAGTGATACTTTACTTGAAGCCCATAATGAAAAACTATATTAAAATATAATCCAAAACTTTTTAATTTTAGTTTTTAAGACTTTTATTTCAATGGGAACATCATATTAGATTTTGGCTAAAATTGATAATCCGGAAGTGATACTTTACTTCAAGCTCAGAACAGATTTTCGTGATAAATATAATGATATATTCCAAAACTTGTCAAATTTAGTATTTAAGACTTTTATATGAAGGGAAGCAACATATTAGATTTTGAATACAATTGAATGACCGAAAGTGATACTTTATATTAAGCTCTGAACAGATTGTCGTGAAAAATAAAATGATACAATCCAAAACTTTTCAAATTTGGTATTTAAGATTTTTATATTAATGAGATCGACATATTAGATGTTTTCTAAAATTGATAAACCGGAAGTACTACTTAACAGAAAGCTATTACAGATTTTCTTGAAAAAATCTTCTCAAATTTGGTATTTAAAACTCGTGTATAATTTGGAACAACATTAGATCTTGACTATACCTATATGATAAACCGGAAGTAGTACTTCTTGCTAAAAATGGTAAAATATAAATTTGAGCTCTTAACAGATTTTCGAGGAAAAAAAAATATAATCCAAAATTAGGTATTACAGACTGTTTTATTTATTGGAGCAACAAATTCGATTTTGTTTACAAACGATCAACCGGAAGTGATACTTTACTTAAAGTTCATTGTTATTTCAAACATGGAATTGACGGGAGGTCATGTGTTGGCCACATCATATTTTTTAATACAGGGTAAGCCTGGGAAGACGCCCCCCACCCCTTTAACTTTTTTATTATAAGTAATAGAAAAAAATGGCTCATATAAAAGTTTTATTATTTTACATATACTATTTGATGGCAGATGTGGATATTTTTTATAAAGTTTTTCTCTTTTCAACGATGTATTCTTTTTTATTAATGTATTTGAAAAATATCGAGAAAAATGAGATAATTTAGAAATATTAGAAATAATTTTTAAACAAATATTATAGGTGGCTATGTGAAAATAAACAAAACGTAACAATGTAAAACAATTAAATTAATGTCAAAAAAGTATACATTTGTTTGTTACTTAATTCAACTTATTTTGTAAACAAAAAAAAAAACATTTTGAAATGTTCACAAAGAACGAATTAATTGATATGATTCTAATAATTGGTGAATCGACTGGAATCATAAGAAGAGCAAAGAGAATTTACCGGGAGCGGTTTCTTAGACATGGTCGTAATTTTGAACATTAGTTTTAAGATGTTTTTTTTTTTTTTTTTTTTTTTTTTTAAAACCTCTCAACAGGATAAATCCCAATTACAGAGAGGTTTACATATACAGACATCCATGCCTTAGTGGGATTCGAACCCAGAACCCCTAGCGTACTCATGACTACGAGCTGTTGCTCTAACCATTGAGCCACCGGAGCCGACTACTGTTACTAAATTTGTTGTTTTAGTTTGCTAAGTTGTATAGCACTGTTACGTTTTGTTTATTTTCACATAGCCACCTATAATATTTGTTTAAAAAATATTTCTAATATTTCTAAATTATCTCATTTTTCTCGAAATTTTTCAAGTACATTAATAAAAAATAATACATCGTTGAAAAGAGAAAAAAATTACGGTTTCAATTTTATTAAAATAATTATAGGTTGCCATCTGAAAAATAAAAGTTGACAGTCGTATCTTGTAAACCTGACTTTATAAAAAATATCTACATCTGCCATCAAATAGTATATGTAAAATAAAACTTTTATATGAGCCATTTTTTTCTTTAATATATAAAAGATAAAGCCGGTGGGCGTCTTCCCAGACTCACCCTTTATAACTATACACCCTTATGTACATAATTTAAATAATTTTAAATATAAATCTTCGTCCACAACAGGAAACTTAACCCCTATTTTACAATACAAAATACATTGGCGCCTTATAAATTGTAATATTTGTCGTCAAGTTTGATCTCCCTAACAATAAATTCTCAAGCATAAATCGAATAATGTCAATCTACAACGATCAAAAATATGTTATATCTGTGTTAAGTTCTGTTTGTTTCTATTTGCCAGTGGCGACTTGTCAGGAAAGGCTAAACCTCTTCATAACATATTAGGATAAAAAAAAAATCTAAAAAATTTCCTTTCATGTTTATTCTTCTGTTTATTTCGTGCGTTAGATTAGGTTGTTTTCTTTTAATGAACAAATAATACTAGATCTATAAGAAAAAAATATTGAACAAATATAAAAAAATACTGAATAATTTTTTTTTTTTTTACTGAACATAAAATACTGAAAGAAACCAAATAAAATACCAAGCCAATGGAGTCTTCCACTATATTTATTATATACTTTTTCAAGAAATTTTCATATAAACTGAAAGAGATTTGTATTTTTTGAAGTATATTGTTATTCGTTCAGCAGTAATTTTTTTTTTATGTGACGTAGATATACAGATGATTTTGTTCTCAAACAGTGGACTTCGCTAATAATTGGAGTCAGATAAATTAATCTTTCTCAGTACTTATAATAGATATTTATAACATATATATATGAGTTAAGCTAATGTTTATTCATGGAAAGAAAGTTTAAGCCGCGAGCCCATAGGAGGAGTGGGTTAAATTCTTTGAGTGAATAAACATAATATTTTATTTTGACAAAATAAAAAACTCATCAATTAATAGGATGTGCATGACAATCGTCGTTGATAGACGTAAAGTCCAAGGAAGATACAAATGGAGTAAGCATTCAATGCTAGGATACCATGACCGTTACAGCAACCAAAGTGACAGAGTTTCGTTTGATCCGATTCCGCAATACTCTTTCAGAGCGCTGTTCATATTTTATACTAATAAAATAAAAAATTAAATTATTATTATTTTTTAAAATGAATACAAAATATGTAAGAATGTGACAGTATATTTATATAAGCTATAATATCTGCATACAAAGCAGATTGGCACGCCCAGCAATGGGTAATATGCCGTGATGATATATTTATTTATTTATATAATACAGTACATACGGTAATATTCTAATATTTGTAAATACAAAATAATGCATAGTAATTACAAAATATACCCTAAATCATGTTTATTAAAAGCAAAGTTTCTCTGTTTTAGATAAATTATTTACTTTTTATGACGATTATTTATTTATTTATTGTTCAACAGGATGCACCCAATTATAGAATAATATTACAACGTATCAAGAAAAAATATCAAATGAATCAGTGAGTATATATACATAATAATATAAGAAAAATACAAAAAAAAAATACATTTAGATTATATCCAATTCGTAGTATCTTATAGGTAAATTAAGATGAACGACGAACATTTTCATCAATTCTTTCACATAAGTCTTAAGATTTTGCTTTTAGAGGACTTAATTAGAATTAACATAGAAAAATGAAGGTGTATTAAAATTTAACATAGTTAATGGTATTGCAAGTATCCAGTATATAGTATCTGAGAGATATGGTACTGCAGTATATCGTACGAAGTTGTTCAGAATTTCTTGGATTGGTGCCTTCAAATCTGCTAGTGTGTACTTTGTACTATATCATTGATTGCAACAATAGAAGTCTGCAGTTGATTTTCACACTATCTTGGGTTCGAAAAGCACATTGTTTTCTTCAAAAAGGCATGATTTCAAACATTATTTTTATGACATCTACAAACGAATAAATAAATGTTACATGTTAGTAATTAATAAGTAAATTATACTTCACAGAATTTTAAATTAATAACTTACCTCCGGGAGTTACAAAAATCAAAAGAAATTAAAAAAGATTTTTTTTTCAAAATGATTATTTATTTCTTCACTGACAACTGACAAGTTATGATCCGAACATATCACCATGACTGTGATCAAATTGAATACAGGGTTATTTCGAATTCTACCTAACCGATAGTGCCATAAATTAGTACGATCCGATTCCATTTTTTGGCGCTTCACGGTATCATAGATTTGTATATAAGTGATTTCTCCTGGTGCTCCTTGGTAAAGTCATTTATTATTTCTAACTTTATATCCTGTCATTAGTATCGTAAAAAATAATGAAAATGGCAGATCTGTCTAATAACGTCTGTGTTGGGTGTTATTTTTGTGTCTGATGTCATTTTAAATGCATTATTTGTTTGCAGAGTGACTTAAAATGCTGTGAAAGTGACTTTTTTAATCTCTAGAAACTAAACAATTATTTATAGTTGTTGCTGTTGAGTTAATAATGGCAGTTTAGAGCATCAAAATTGAATAAAAATATATAAATATGTTAAATTAACACTTGCGGCCAATAATTGGAAATACACTCTATCGGCCGATTTCACCATCAATTCCCAAACCGTTGCATAGTTAGGAATTTCCTAAATTTAAGAACTGCCTAAACAGATATTTATCGATTTTGGATGTAACAAACAAAGCAATGCCCAGCTAGGAATTACCTACGTAGGTATCGAAATATTTGTAATTTTTGTAATATTATACTTGCACACTGGATTAAATGAATAATTTTTATATTTTATGACATTTGTCAATTGTATTTGACAACATTGACATTGGAAATTATGTGGAGTTATTATTATTACGTTGAGGTAGGTATACAAAATTAAATTTTAAATGAAATATCTTTTACGATAAATATAATTTTAAAATTTGTATTAGAGAAATGGAAATTATAAGTAAAACAAAGATTAAAATGAACAAGAAGAAAATAAAAATGGCAAAAATAGAATAAATAATGCAAAAACAGAAACTGAATCCTCTGATTTCAAATAAAAATTTAAAATTAGACAACCGTAACGCATATGACACGTGGATATTAGGCATTTTTGTAAAAGAAAATTGATTTTAATTATATGTGAATGGCATTTCCAAAAATATAAAATAAAGAATAATTACGATATACTTATATGTAATATTAACAATGACTTAACAGTTTGTATATTTAAAATAGGGATTCACAAAGCCAAGCTACTTGGCGTGAAATAAAAAAGCTTGGCTTGGCTTGAAACTTCAAGCTTTTTTAATGTTAGGCTTGGCTTGGGTTTGTTGGTAACAAAGCTTGGCTTGGCTTGAAAACTACAAAATTCAAATTTTTTAGGCTTGGCTTGATTTTCAAGCTTTTTCAAGCTCTTTCAAGCTTTATAAATGCTCATGCGTACAGTAGGTATATGGGTTTTGAAAACCTGTTGTAGTATCTGTTCAGTATCAAGATTTTAATATAAATATTTGATGTGAATTAAATTAAATATGTCGATTCACCGATATATCGATGTATTGGAATATTGACGTATCAATATATCGATATGTTATGTCGATGTTTCATTGTATCGTAACGATGTATAAATCACGTTTTGTGTTACATAAATTTAGTGTGGTACAATTGAAAATATCTTCTTATGCGTAAAGATAAACAAGACGTAAAATAAAATTAATGAAACTTACACTAAGTGTTTTTTCTTTGTAATTATTAAAATATAAAAATATTATAATGTATATTTTATTTATTTATTTTAGTTTGAGAGTAAACAATCAACATAAATTTATTATTTTTTATTAAATATTTACCCTTTAATTTTTATGTTTCTTTTATTATTTTTGTTGACTGCATTCATTCATTAGGAATATGCATTAGTTGGACGTTATCATATTTTAATAACTAAAATGAATAGGACTTCATAATGTTATTTTTACTCGAAATGACTTCCCAACAATCTGTTAAAGTTTGTCATACTATATAGTAATATTCAGCCTGTATAAATAAATAAAACTCAAGACTCCAAAGACGCAAGAACAGGGTTCAAATAAATACATATTTACATAAGTATTTTGGAATGTACAATGGAATGAAACTGACTTGAGACTGACCTTTTATACCTACTTAAAATACATCTGGTAATCATAAAACCCTACAGACGGACATTTCCCCAAAATTTTGTTTATTTGTGATATAAATACCTATTCGCGTCTTTCTATGAAATTTGTACTGATTTTTGAGTACGGGATCATGTCAGTTAAATACATAAATATAACTACAGTAATTATGTCCAAATTCAAATAGCACAAAAGTAAATACCCTCAGCGATACAGATATGTTGTCATTACCGAAATTTGTAAATAAAAGTAAATTAAAAACTCCCAGCACTAGGTAATAAGCCATGATTATATATGTATTTTCTTATTTATTAACTCATATGTATGGAAATAATGAAAACTTGTATAAGGTAATATTTAAAAGAGAATACTCTCTTTGTCGGTACATTGTTATTGTCTTTTATACCTGTCACAGAGAAGATCGGTTTATTGGGGATACATTAGAGGTTGAACTAAAAATAGCATTGAAATCATTGTAAATAAATATACATATCCTCACACAAAAATTATCTCGTGTCTATGTTTCGGAAATACCAGCATAACAAAACATTGTATAAAATGCAACTTTAAAATACAATAATTATAATCATCATACGTTGCCTGTCACTCAATTTACCTTGCGGTGTTGAGTATATTATTATTTCTTATAATTTTTATTCTGCAGCAATATTATCTATTTGTAGCATTCCAATAAATACGAGTAATAAATATTGTGTTGAAGCTGATGCTTGATATATAAAATCAAGTTAGTTAAATTTTAAATGAATATTGATTAGATTTATGTGAAATCTAATCAGATAAATTTAATAATTTTTTTTTGTTTGAAAATCAAATCTAATTTCTTAAAGCTTTGAGCTTATAATTAATTCTAGTTATTTAAAAATGTAAGTATTTAATTAATTATTGTTTTTAACAGAATACGTTTAACTTGACTATAAGTATTAAAAAAATTAAATAGTTCTTTGTGTAATGATTGACATTTGCAATAAATTTTGTATTATCATTTGTCATCATACATTTTATGGTAATAAAGGTAAAGGATAAAACAAAATATTATCATTTAAAAACTTTTTCAACATGTTATAAATTTATTTTGTATTTGATTGTGTGCGCGAACTACAATGTGCGATTAGTTGGTTCAGATTGAGAAAATAAGAATGATGAAGGGTATAGTTTTGAAGCTTATACTAGACTGGCAGGTAATGCAGGCTCGTCCTTTTGTGAACTCCAATTCTTAGAAGTTCGCAAAAATGTGCCGAAGCAATGTGAAAGTACGTTACCACCGTAAAATTACGGTTTTGTCGGCCTCGTCAACATTTCTTAAGAAAAGCTTGAAAAAACTTGTTTTAAACCAAGCTACTTGACAGTCGAAGGCTTGGCTAGGATTGAAAATTCAAGCTTTTTTAAATGTTAGGCTTGGTTTGGCTTGGGCTTGATGGAACATAAGCTTGGCTTGGCTTGAAAAGTCAAGCTTTTCTGAAGGGCAGGCTTGGCTTGATTTTTCAAGCTTTTTCAAACCAATCCAAGCTTTCAAGCTTCAAGCCAAGCCCGTGAATCTCTAATTTGAAATAAATTGTGAAAAACTGTCAGCGATCGGGATTCGAACCCGAGACATCTATCTTGCTACTACGCTATTGGCTGCACTCCTCCCGATGGCTGAACAATCTTTCACTTTTAAAGTCGTATAACTGCTTAGGATATTATTAATCGTCACATGATTAGATGTGGGACTGTCAAATTACCACTGCGTTTAAACATCTAGTGAACGAGTCATTGTTTACTCAAGGCCCTACCAGACCAAATTCTAATATTAACAATGAGTTAACAGTTTGTATATTTGAAATAAATTGTGAATAATTGTCAGCCATCGAGATTCGAACCCGAGACTCCTATCTTGCCGGGATAGTGCTCTACCAGCTAAGCTATTGGCTGCTCTCATCTCGATGGCTAAACAATCTTTGACTTTTAAAGTCGTATAACTGCTGAGGATGAAGGATAACCTGCGGCCCTTTATACGATTTTGTACAGCCTGCGCTGGGAATATGTTGAAAAAGTACCACAAGATTTACAAGAGGAAATAACAGAATTGCAATCCAGTACAAATTTAAAAATTGTTTTTCAAGACAAATTGATAGAGGTTTTTTAAATAAATAAATAAATATATCATCACGGCATATTACCCATTGCTGGGTGTGCCAATCTCCAATCCGTTCTGTACGCAGATATCGGTAATGATGATGACATATTTGTACCGTGCGGGCGTTTAACAGGCGTCACTTCACAAGCACTCATTGGTGGTGTGGAGAGTGCACCGCAGGGGTCAATTTTGTGCCATTTAAAATTTGAAATATTTGGCGTCTGTCAAGATCGAACCCGGTTCCCCAGATTCGTGACCAGACACTCAGGCACGCAGCCATTTTTCAAAACTGTATCAAATCTAACCCCAAACATGCTGCATAAATTGTAACTCTTTTTTTCTACTCATATGTGTAATTATTTTCTGAAATGAATCTAGTTGAAACAAATCAATAAATCGGTTAGTGGCCGACCACCTGAAAAATTCATTGAACTCATGCCTAACGCTAATTAAACAAAATATTTCCGATGTGTTATGTAAACATCAATCTCATTATTTATCTATGAGTAATCGTTATGAATTACGGCGCAGTAAACAAACGAGTCTCGACTTGTTTAATTACTTCCGGTTGCCTGATCCTTTGTATTCGATGTTATTATCGCACCGAATGTTGGAGAACCTTGTAGAAAACGACGCCGGACGATATAAACCCATCAGGGAAGACAACCGATGCCTTCTGATATTAACAGTCATACTGAAATGAATAGTGAATTAAATATAGTGACATAAATATCGCGCAGACAGTCTATAAGAGTCTGCAATTAACCGGCAGACTAAGTTTGATACGTGTAGTAAAATAAATGGAAATAATGAAGTAAATAAATAGTTGGTAAAGTAAATCAGCCCGCCACCAAGTTCAAACCATTAAAGACATTAAACGCAAAATAATTGATAATTATTTAGTTGTTAGTAAAGCCGACAAAGGTAATAGCATCGTTGTAATGAACAAGCCGGAATATGTACAGAAGGTAGAAGAATTTATTAATTCAAGTAATATCTTCTTAACTAAAATATACCCAACCATTCAATTTCAAAACAATCTAAAATGTACCCTGAAAAACTGTACAGATATTATTAAAAAAACTGAGCAATTTTAATTTATAAACATGAACCCATCAGCCCCTATTTTATACGGACTTCCCAAGATCCATAAAAATGGGAATCCGATTACACCAGTGGTATCGTACATATAAGCTCCTGCCTATAATTTATGCAAATATTTGAATAAAATCCTGCCAGAACTCCTTCAGTTTAAACCATAATATAGTATCAAAAACTCTGCAGAGCTAGTTTTCAAAATTAGTAACTTTAATGTTGCCCCTAATAGCAAACTTGTTTCATTTGATGTATGCAGTTTATTTACCTCTATACCAATTAAAGATTTAATATTAGTTATAAAAAATCTTCTTGTGAAAAATTGCACTCCTCCTCAAACAAGCCACCAGGTTTTAGACTTACTAACTCTTTGCTTTAATCAAAATTATTTTGTTTTCTACGGGAATTACTACATTCAAAATGAAGGACTACCCATGGGCGTACCATTTTTACCCCTTTTAGCAGAAATCTTTATGGATTATTTAGAAACCGTATTGTTTCAAACCCAAAATTCACTTTTAAGCAACGTTAAATTTTGGTTCAGATACATCGATGATATTCATTGTTTATACTCTGGATCTGATAGACAATTGCAATTTTTTTTAAATTTAATTAATAATTTAAACCCACACATCAAATTCACAATGGAAATGGAGGTCAATAAATCTATAAACTTTTTGGACATCAAATTAAACATCATAAATAATAAATTCAAGTTTGCCATTTATCGCAAAAATACGTTTACAGATGTTATTATCCCAGCCAATTCTAATCATCCTCTAAATATAAAACTTTCTATCTTTCACAGTTACTTTGACCGCCTCTTGAAAATACCCATGGATCATAATAAAGAACTTAATACTATACTTAACATTGCAAACTCAAACGGCTACAATAAAGATGTTATTTATAAACTGTACAAGAAAAAACGGTATAAATCTATCAATTCATTATTATATTCTAGTAACAGTGTAGACAATAAAGAAAAAGTGTACAAAAAACTTCAATTTTTGAATGGTATAATCTATAATCTTGGCAACGAATTTAAAAAAATCAATATTATAGCAGGTTTTTCCACACGACATACCTTAAAGAATATATTTGCAAATAATAAATTAATAGACAAAGACACATTAAGTAATTCAGGAGTGTATAAAATAGAATGTTCTAATTGCAGTTTTGTATATATAGGACAAACAGGTAGAAACTTCAACATTAGATATAAGGAACACATGTCTGCCTATAAAAATAATAGATTGCATTCTAATTTAGCCCAACATTTGTTAAATAACAATCATACATGTAAACAAGATAAGCTTATTATTCTGCACAAAGAGAGGAAAGGCCAGGGATTAACTGTCCTAGAATCATTTGAAATAAAGAAACATCTGCATAAGGGAATTTCCCTTATGAACGAGCAATTGGACTTAGTTGACCATCCATTCTTGGATTGCGTGATCTCTGTCTTTTCTCCAAACCGACCAATTGTAACACCATAAAACTATAAACTTCGCAAATTCGTTGGTCCGTATAATATAAATAAGTGTTTGTCATTTCTTGCTTCAGTACTTCTGATGATGCCGTAACTGGCGAAATTGTACAATAAAGTAAATATACTTTTTCTTGTGAAACTTAACCAAGAGTTGTGTTTTTTATTAAATATAATAGTGACTAAACAGTTCAAATTAAGTGAATTGAAGGTAATTGATCTCAATACAGAACTGGACGCACGAGATTTGTACACAACAGCAAAGAAGGCAGTACGTCAAAAGGGACTGGGGCAAGCATTAATCGATACTGCTGACAATCCTGAAGATTACTTATTCGAAATTCAGTGTGATATTGTGATATTGGTAACCTTATAGAATAAAGTTCTAGAAAAGCAGACAAAAATTCCAGAACTTTAAAACAATTAAAACAGGATTTAGCAGAAAGAACTAGACATCGCCGTCAATGTCAAATTCCGATATAAGAAAGGCAGGTCTACTAGAAAAAAGGAAAGTGGTAAAACCTAATACTATTACAACAATGCACATCAAAACACCAGAATTTGTTGAAAATTCTTCGTGGCCAAACTATTCGTATATAAAACAGTTAAAAGTAGCTGCGAAAGCACATATCTGGAAGTCCGCTGAGAAGGCTACAGCGTTGACTGTCTCGTTATGTGGAAAAGCTAAGGACATCCGACAAATGCTGAGGGAAGAATAACAAGAGGACTAAGCCAACAAGTCAAGTGGTTGGTTATGCGGTACGGCAATGCGCACCTGGAGCAGGTATGTCAGATGCAACTAAGGAACCGGTATCAGAGGTCAAAAGAAAGCCTTCGACAATTTGAAGCCGGTGTAGCTCGTTTGTTTCGTCTCGCACATTCGACAATTCCTGACAGCGTTTTAGAGTACCTGGCCACTCATACATTTATCTACGGATTTCAAGATAGCGAAATTCGGCAAACACTCCTACGGGCTCCCCCAAAAAATTGTAGTTGTCGTACTCTTATATGAATTAGATCTTGAAGCTGCCAAACAAGCTTCATATAACAAATTACGAGTGCGAGTTATTAAAGCTGAAAAAAAATAAAACACTGAAGGTTTAGATGAGAGATTGCGCCGAATTGCAAGCGAAGTGTTTGCTGAAAGAAGGAAACTCCACTGTTGGAATTGCGATGAACTGGGTCATCCGCAAAGACTTTGCAAAAAACTGTAAAAGATGACGAAGCCATGCAGAAAGAAAAAAAAATTAAAATGAAAGAAACGGAAGTAGTGCCGACGCCTTCAAAAAGACTGAAGACCCCTGCAGAAAGAAAGAGAAACGAAATTAAAAGGAAGGGAAGTAATGACGACACATTGTCCAGAAGAGCATGCCAAGATGGAAGCCAATATTATATTCGACTGGAAGACAAACGTTTCACCATCGACAAGATTACAGTAGTCGATGAAAATTGGCAGCCCGATGGATTACGAAAATATTAGGAAAACGACCCGACTTTGAAAATCATACTGGAATGGAAAGCAAAAGAGAGAAAATCAGTATGAGAAGATGTTGCACCGCACTTACAGAGTGTAAAATCGTACTGGGTGCAATGAGACTGCATGGTGATAAAGGATGGCCTGTTAAACCGTGTGGTAGAAAATTCCGATGCAACTGAAAAGGTAACTTAGTTGGTTATTCCTAAGAGTAGAATCTAGAGGATGCTATTTTGGTGTAAATAAAGCTTTAGACAGATTGCGCCAGCGATTTTACTGGGTCAATTTCAAGGAAGACGTTAAAGACTGGTGCAAGAAATATGTGATTTACGCTGAAAGCAACGGTCCGCATAGACGATAAAGAGCTCCAATGCGTCAATACAACGTTGGAAGTCCATTTGACCGCATTGCGATTGACGTGGCCGGACCATTTCCAAAGAGTGGCGATAGAAGCTTATCCATTACCCAACCAGAAAACCATCACAATCAACCATTATTTATCAAAGGTAGTGGGAACGATATCTCCATCTGTTCCTGATGGTTTATTGTTCATCTGTGCACGAAACAACAGGATAAACTCCCGCGATCATCTTATTCGGGCGTGAGTTACGTTCACCATGTGACTTGGTGTTCGGCAGTAAACCTAGGGAAGACCTGGCTGAAGAAAATTACGTTAAGAACTTGAGGCGAGGGATGGAAAACACACACGAAAAAGTCGGAACGACTATTCAAGCTGCCAGTGGCTGAAATAAGGACAGTATGACGTCAAGCCTGAAAAAGGTGAATATCAACTTGGTGACATAGTGTGGCTTTACAATCCACAAAGGCGTTAAGGTTTATCACCAAAGCTGCAAAGCAATTGGGAAGGTCTGTATGAGATAGATAAACGGATAAACGACATGATATATAGAATTAGAAAAACACCAACAAGGAAGCCGGCTAGCCCGTTTCGCAGGTGACAACCATGAAGACCATCATGGAGCAACGGTTCGTCGGATCATAGCTCAGGAGCCGACTTTCGAAGATTTCATGGAAAAGTATTCCTCTGGTCACAAGGCGCGGTATGACGTGACAAAAGAACATGGAGGTTTGTTCACTGTGTCGTCAGATTATTCCTTCGGCCACTGCGAGTCAGAAGACTTAAAGATGTCCCAGGGCATAGCGTCAGTTACGACAAAATGTGAACAACTACAAGAATTGGAAAACGCTACGAATGAGGTATAACAACGCAGAACATCAGAGGAACATTTACTACCTGGTTACAAAACCACGCTTTGGAACTTACTATGCGATTTGAGGGATTATCTGCTAAAGAATGGCAGACTGAAGCTAGCAGTACCAAAGATTGGCTGCGGATTGGCTGATTTGCATTGAATGATTGTTAGGAACATGCTAGAAATCCTCTTGCGCTTTAGCAGCGTCTGTAGCTTTAACCCGCACGGGCAGAAATAACTTAAACAGTTTATTGTTATTATTAATTTTGTATTCCTCTATTTTTATCGTGCAACCTATTAGCTTTATCGCCTCGTCCAGTTGCGGTATTGTGTATTGGGGTCTATCCACCTGCGCATTGTAACAAATTGTTTAAATAAATAATCTTAGTAATTTATTAGTATTTAATTATATTACTTTATTGATAAAAGTTAATTATTTTATTATCCTTAAATAATCTACTTAATTATTTACCGTTTAATAACCTTTTATTTTAATTAATAATATTCCTCTAATTTTTACACTTCACCCGAATTAATAAAAGTTATATTATAATTATGTTTATGTTATTGTCATCAATGTAACCCATTATTGACAAAAACCATCAAAAACCATACATAGTGTACGGTATAGTATATGGTTAGTAGCTGCAGCTATCGTTATGGGTTGAAACTATATGCAACCCCAAGGTTGATGTCGAGTCTTCCTCTTTAAAAAGTCGATCCACTATCTCTGTATTAGGTAAGAACCCCTGTGCCATTCTCAGGTAGTCAGGAATATATAATGGGATGCAAATACCTACACTGGTTTATACAAATGCTTTACAGTGATTTCGAATATCCTTAACACCAATTACCTGTAAATGTATATATGTTTGTTAAAAATGCTTTATGGTCATATATAAGAAACCCTACATGAGGACATTGTAAATATATATAAAAATTAGTATTATAGTGACTAATAAACATCTGCAAACAAAATAGTAATTCATTCAAGTTTAATTCAATGTTGATAGTGTTTTAACGTTTATTTTCTTGTAACGAAATGCTAATAATATTTTGTTAACACGACTATAAATCAAATTAAATGATAATTCGTCAAATGAAATATTTTAACATTACGTATGTGCTGTATTTGTATGCAAAAAAATAAAATTATATATATTCATTTCGAAATCATACGAATGGAATAAATGAGAAAGGGAAGTACATGAAGAAAAGTTACCTTTAAAGTTCTGATTTTTATATGTCAAACATAATTTGTCAAAATGCCAGGTTTTCCTCAATGGGTACAATCCTCCTAATTTCTTAGTCACAACAAATCTACGTGTATATTACTTTGTATCGCACTAAATCAAGATGGAGCTAAAAAATACAAGAATATTTTATTTTTTATATAATTAAAAATACAAGATACCTATATATTTACTAGAATATCGAGTGTGATAATTGCGACTGGCGACAGCATAATAACAATTTAAACAAAATTTCGCAATTCTTCGTCATCCCCTCCTCTAAATGCGACACATAATACAGTTATTTTGACCAGCGAAAAAACCCTACGATTGCTGCCTTGGTTGTTGCACAATCATTTTTTTCTGAGAAATGCGGAAACTTAAATTATTCGATCACTTTTCAAGTATAATTTGCCATTTGTTTATATGCCTATAAGTTTACAGTTGCCAGGTATGTTTAATAGAGAAAATTCTAGGTTTTCTTATAATTTTATGAACATGGGCAATTCATGTTCACACATTTATTTATCTATCTTGTAACACGCAATGTATATTCAATAGTTTATTACTAATAATTGCCTAATAAGTAACGGAGAAAACGATGTATGTATGTGTGTACTAAGAAAATATAATAATATTAATTGAAAAGTTTGATTTGTACTAATAATGCACAATAAGTTATAAAACATAGTAAAACGGAACATTTTATATTATTTTTGCCATTGTTTACCTATAATTCCTTTCAAATTTCATGTGTAACATTATTACATTGTTACGTGTTATTAATGTCAAGTCCGTATATTTTATGATACGTACTGTACTCCAAATTGAACGCAGAATAAACAACTCGAATCAACCCTAAAGGTAGAAGTTTTTTCTTAACTTACAGTGCAACACTGAGGCCTAAGTGACAAATCTGCTCTACCATAATTTCCTACATTTTTCTTGTCATCAATTCAGCGACAATTGGAGTTTCATCTTTCCTGTTTCTACCCCAAAACTTTACAGTGTATGAACGAATAATATCTCAATATAACTTTTCGATGTATTACATCTTCATCTTATATATTTTTTAGAATTGTTATTAAAACATTCAGATTTAATAATGTAATTTTCTCTAAACATTAATACTTAATATAAAATTATGTTGTGCATTATCCTACCTGAAGGTGAGAAAGGCGTTGATGGGTCCGCCGTGGCCCGTGCAGCAGGCGAAGGTAATCCAAGCCAAGGCAAGTCCCCACGCAGTGTGCCCCAGCGCGGCCTGCAATCACACTGTGATTAAGTATTCCCTTAGCAATTTACCCTGCGACACTCCGGCTCCCACAACACAACATTCAGTCAAAATGTAACGACAAAATATTGCCACTCCTGCAGTCAGTAACCGACAAAGATTCCCACAGCGCCAGAGCTAACGTGCAGGAACGATACAAGTAATGCTATGGGACTCTTTGTGAGTACACGCAAAACAAACAACAGATTTCAAACAATTATTTATTTATTTAAATATATTAGTAGAAGATAGAATTTAAACTCATAAAGGCCATCGCCCACTGTTTGGAACGGAAACTACGTAAATTTATCTCTGCCGATCGGCGCGCAGCCGGTGGTATCCGTTCTGTTCCGAACAGTAGGTGATAGCCTTTAAAGTCTATTGTAATTTGTAATTAATTGACGCTTCGAGTTTTTTAATTAAAACTAAGTTTAATAGACAACAAAATATATTCAATTATAGAGTTTAATAACATGGATTCATTGTTCTTAAAAATAAATGATTATAGACACCAAAATAATTATTAACCATCATTAACAGCATTCATTATTTTTGCAGCTACCGCACATTTATAGCGTTTTCAGCTTACATAGTGCAAGTGCGCACTGAGTGCAACATATCTTGTGAGCACACTGAACGAGTTCTGCCCTCATTCGGTGGCAGTGCAGTTTAAGCTGAAGACGATTTTGTTTAGCCGCCATATTTGCACTGACACTATTGCACTTGCCTAGGGAGTCAGTGCACAAAAATCGCACTTAGCTAGTGCACGGTGCAACTTTCTCTTAAGCTGAAAACGCATCAGCTGATTATATTTTACACCCAATGACAAGCTGAAAACGCTCAATGGAAAAAAGTGCGCACCAGTGTGTACACACTTGTACGCTGAAAACGCTATTAGAAAACACGTAATAGCTATGAGATTCGTTTGTACAACAGCGTATAACTCGTATTTGATGAGTGGACTGAATGTATGTTTTTTTTTGTGTTAATGTTAACTACATGTGTTAAATATCTCATATGATATTTGCCCATTTGCAACGGCTTGATCAAGTAGCCGCAAAACAGATATTTATTTATTTATGAAATTCAGTTGTTATTAAATCATTTTACACATTCATATATGGTGCGGTGACCAGCACTGTTGAACATAAGACTTTAACATGTAAAATTAGGCTTTTATAATTCCCTACTTCCGCAATTTATTGTTTTTTTATAAAAAAAAGGTACAAATAAAAGTTATAGTGCATAAAATTCTGCATCTGAGTTCATAAACAAAATTAATTTTTAACGCTTTGTAACGGTAATGGCATAAATTTGATATGAAAATGTTGAAAATCACCCCAAAAATAGCGATAGCCATGAATCAGCAACGTAGCCAAGAAGAGCTGAGGACCTGGAAGAGCCCGAAATATAAAATCTGTAAAAAATTAAATAGTGGCATTACAAAGTGAGGACCGAGCAATCGGACAAAATAAATTCTAGTGTGATATAACACACAAACGCAAATGTGCATGCATATTGTTCCAAAAATTAATTTTGTATTTATCTATGTAATATCTGTTTATGAATAATAATTTATTTCAATTTATTGATTATTGTTCACTTAACAAAAATTACATATAATGCCTAATAATTAAGATGCAGAATATATGTGCTACAACTTATATATGAAACTTTTTTACCTAAAGTAATTATGGAAGCATGATATTACGAAAATAGGATTGTACATGTTAAAGCCCTAAGTAAGGGAGTTCCGTACACTATCTTGTATGTAAACACGCTCCCTATAAGGTGGCTTAACACAAACCCGATATGAATGTATTCATGCAGCAATAATCTTTAGCCCACATATCTGTCCAAGAGTCCAAGCGCACTTCTCTCACCTCATCCACTTTCATAATTTTATTTTTAGAGTCTTTATCTCTTTTCGTACATTACTATTCATATCCATCCACTTACACTACGGACGCACACCAAAATATATACTTATAAAATCAATTGACCTACTTCCACTTGCGTATGAATATAAAGAACGCGGCAAAACATCATCCCTAGCTTTAAAGCTGTATTTAAAAAATCTGATGTGTCCAGCACATGATCTTCCGTCAATCACATGTTTAAAACAGCAATGAATTTAAGTAAAGTATTAGTAAAGTCTGCAATACGAAATTTGAATTATATTTTATTATATTTTCCTTCGAAAATCTTTTAAGAGCTCCAAATTAAGTACCATTTCCGGTTTATCATATAGGTATAGACAAAATCTAATATGTTGTTTCAAATTATATACGAGTTTTAAGTACCAAATTTGAGAAGTTACGGATTATTTTTTAATAATAATAATAATAATAATAATAATAATAATAATAACAATAATAATAATAACAAAAATAATAATATTTATTGTAACAAAAGTTTAGTACAAAAACATAGGACAACACTTAAGGTACAAACGTCAAAGTCGACAAGATATTACAGTTGCATAAATTCATCTATTTAATACAAACATTTTTTGATTAAAAAGAACTTTAGCTTTTTCTTGAAGGAAATAAGATTATTTATATTTTTTATATCTTCAAGAAACCTATTGTGGAAACGAGAGCCATTGTAGAACAAATGTTCTTGATAAAATTTAGTTTTATGATGTGATGATAATAACTGTTTTTTAAATCTTGTTTCGGACGTATGAGATGCACGGTTGTGTGAGAATTTGGAAAAATTTTGATGTACATAACAGATTGATTCATATATATATATATATATATATATATATATATATATATATATATATATATATATATATATATATATATATATATAACTAATAAAAAGTCGTTTACAAGAGTCTCTTTGCGAAGCTCCAAGAATAGCTCTTTTTGCATTATAAAAACTTTTTTCATGTCAGATGATCCTCCCCATTGCACTAAAAACAGAATGTATATGCAAAATAAAAATTTCTAGTAACTTCTAAACTGCAAAATTAAGTTAGATGTCGAAGAGCAAAACATAGTTGTGCAATTTTCGAACATAAATGATTAATTTGTGTTACCCATTTAAGATTTTTTTCAATCCATAAACCTACAATTCTATTTGCATTAGTAGTTGCAAAAGTGAAATTATTAATAGCGATTCCGAAATCAGTAGTTGATCCGAAAACAATTAACAGTGTTTTATCTCTATTTATACTAAGATTAGTTTAACCCAGCATAATACTTTACTTATGGTTTCTTTTACAATATTTTGAGCGGATTCTATGCTATTGGCTGTAATTAAAATATTTGTATCGTCTGCATAGAGACTGGCAAAATTTTATTATTTTTAATAAATGAGATCATTTACGTAAATAGTGAAAAGTGTTGGATCTAATACAAAGCCTTGAGGAACGCCGACATTAACAGTAGATATGTTAGAAGTTATATCATTATCTATAGCAACAACCTGGTTACGAACTAGTAAGTAAGATATAAACCATTGTAGAGGTATACGACGAATATCATATCATTCTAAATTATTTATCAAAATTTTGTGATCCAAGCAATCAAATGCTTTAGTAAAAACTATGAAAATACCAACTGTAATTTTATTTTTATCTTTTGAGTCGACAAGTTTTGTTACAAACTCAATAAGTGCACTATCTATACTTTTTCTTGGCATAAATCCGTGCTGAGTGTCGAAAATGAGTTTATTAGAATTAAAGTAAGACAATAACTGCTTACCTATGAAATGTGCTATTATTTTTGAAAAACTTGAAAGAAAAGAAATGGGTCTACTAGTATAATTAATAATTTGTAGAGAATTACCTTTTTAAAAAAGTGGTTTAATTATACCGAATTTTAGTTTAATGGGAAAAATTCCTGATTTAATAGATAAATTAAAAAGTATGTTCTAAATGTTTGGAAATATAAGATTTAATTTTCTTGACTAAGAAATTTGAAATGTTATTAAATCCTGCAAAATGTGAATTTTTAAGTTTATCTATAATATTTTCAATTTCAATGTAATTAAAGTAATAAAGTAAAAGTTTATTAAATGATGGGACGCTCTCTGTTATGAAATCATTATTATTAGTGATATTCTTAATAGTTTTATCACTAACTGTTGCAAAGTAATCATTTAATAATAAGTTATATTTACCTCTTCGAACTCTTACATAAAAAAAATTCCGAAAAAAAAATAAAAAATTTAATTAATTCCCCCAATATATAATATTAATAAGTGTGCTATCGCTGAAAATAGAAAATATTTTATATATTG
The DNA here is from genome assembly GCA_963082715.1 of Harpalus rubripes. Classification (NCBI taxonomy): domain Eukaryota; kingdom Metazoa; phylum Arthropoda; class Insecta; order Coleoptera; family Carabidae; genus Harpalus; species Harpalus rubripes. The sequence goes on along the minus strand of OY720449.1, from coordinate 46,028,254 downwards.
CTACTTTTGTCAAATGAGATATTGTTATCTTCATATCATTTTTAATAAAAATGGATCAATTTACTTTTTTTAGTAATAGCATTCATTAATATTATATTTTGGAGGAATTAATTAAAATTTTTATCATTTTTTCTTCAAAGATTTTGTTATTTAAGTATAAAAATTATATATCGTTGAATTTAGAATAATGAGCTCTATTGAATAAGAAAATAAAAATTATGTTTCTATTGTTTAATAAAATAGTTGGTATCTATATTTGAGAACCATTTGTTGAATTATTTTTTGAGTTTATCATTGAAATACCCATGTAAAATAGAGATTCTTTGCTAATTTAACCAACTTCGTATCTCTTATAGTTCTCGAGCTCGCAATGGTAGCTTCTTAAAAATGAACACATAAACAAAAAGAATTTTTAAAAATTCGCAAAAAATTGCATCATATTTCAAGCAAAATTTTTTTTGTCACAGGTTGGTAGCTATTTTTAATATATTTTTTTAAAATCTTCTACAATGAAAGTAATTGTTTGCATAGTATCTAATACTAATAAATGTCTAATATTGTGTAATTAATAATTTAATTTAATTTGATAGGTGGTAAGGTATTCTTTCGTCGACAATGCTGTTAATTACGATTTAGCTTTGCTGGTGCAGTGTTCTAATCTTACAGTGAATAGCAGTGTAGTGTAGTTTTTGTTAAAATGGATGCATTTAGTAACAGTGAATTAGTGAACATGGTGTTAATTTATAGAGAAGCAGAGCAAAATTCGTTATTGGCACGACGTCTTTATGCTGAACGTTATCCTTTATGGTGCTTACCCATTCACCGTTTGATTGTAAGGATAAGTCCAGCGCCTTCGAGACACAGGATCTGTGCGACCTAATCGTGGGAGAGGTGGTGGCCGCCAGCATCAACACGATAATATGGTAAATGATATCTTAGACGTTGTACATGCTGAACCAACTACTAGTACCAGAAGAGTATCTCAACAATTGGAGTACCACATAATTCAGTATGGCGAATTTTAAGAGATCATAACTACCACCCATTCCATTTTCAACGGGTACAGGGGCTAACAGAAACTGACCATTAGTTTAGAGTACGGTTTTGCAACTGGCTTTTACAAAAACATACTGAAAATCCTAATTTCCCCTCGTACATCATAATTTCTGATGAGGCAACTTTTTCGTAGGAGGAAGTTCATAATTCTCATAACTCTCATTATTGGACTCAAGAAAATCCGCACGTTGTTATACGAGGAAGTTTTCAGCATCGTTTTTCGATAAATGTTTGGGCAGATATTGTTAATGAAATGTTACTTGGGCCGTACATTCTACCAAATAGGATGACTGGAGCTGATTACTTATTATTTTTACAAAACAGTTTGCCAGAACTACTCCAAAATTTCCCTTTAAATGTGCGTCAGAAAGCATGGTTTCAGCACGATGGTGCTCCACCACACTATGCTGTAAATGTAAGAGAACAATTAAACCAAGTGTTTAAGGATAGGTGGATTGGTCGTGGTGGCCCCGTAGCTAGGCCTGCTAGATCCCCTAACCTAAATCCGCGGAATTTTTATTTCTGGGGTCATTTTAAATCACTCGTATACGATAACCAACATGCGCCGAAAAACGAGGAAGAACTTAGGCAGAGAATAGAAAATTCAGCAGAAACAATACGAGTACAAAATTCGTGTCAAGACTGTACTAGATCATTAACTCAACGTGTTGCAATGTGTGTAGGGATGAATGGTGCAAATTTTTAACAGTATTTATACTGTGCTTCAGTTATGTGTTTAGTTATTTCCCAAATTATCTTAATATTAAATACAATGCATTAATATTAGAAATTATTTTGTATTCAAAACTATTATCTCTAAATTTAACGAACATTACATAATGTTTCTTTGATAATTAATTTCATTTAACATTTCTTTCTATAACGTATGCTACTCCAATGGTCCAAAAAGTGTCTACTTCAAGTAAACTACCCTTAACTTTGCGAATATTTATAAAATTATCCTTTAATTTTTTGTCCTAAGCTGTAGAACACTCTGTATATATAGGTACGTATGATCACGACTGATCAGTTAAGTAGATGAAAATTTTCACAGGTACAGCAGTCAAGATAGTGGGAAAGATGTTAAATGATACTTTTTAAAGTTACATGTCAAACTTTCGGAATTTCTTTATTCCTCCTCCAGGACAGCTATAAAGTTTTAATAACAAACATATTATAATTTTGAAAAATGTTCTTATATACACTAAGTACTTACTACATTGTGAGTTTAAATTTAAAAAAAAGTCAGTCATCAGAACTGTGTTGAAGACTTGATTATAAATTAAATTCATTAAATTAAATTTTGAATTAAATTAAAGCAAAAACTAGTAAATCAAAGCAAATAGGCTGAGAAGAAGTCAATTTTGTAAAAAAAAACACGTGTAAACTAATGTATGAAACGACAATTTTGAATCTTTAACATTTTTTATAAAATGACAAGACAAGAAGCAAAAGAAGTGAGACAACCGGATGAACGAATTGTACTAAATGTTGAAATTTTTTTTTTTAATTTTAGTAAATTTATTATTTAATATTGGATGTATGCAATTTTTTAAACTTTAGAATATAGTTGTATATTGAACTCAAACAAGTTTTACTAATATGAACCGTTTCACGAAAATTACGTTTGTTTGAATTAGTTTCAACATCTAATATAGATGAGTTACTATAGTCACTACAACGCGAAAAATCATTGAATGATGCAATCACTTTTATAAGAAATGATTCTAGCTTTGAGAGATCTATTTTTCTGCCCAATATAAACTTGTTCAAATTCAATATTAGATCAATTGGATCTTTATCGATTGGATCTTTAACTTTAGAGAAAAGGGAGTTAGTTGTAAGTGAATTTTTTATAGCTATTTGTACATTATCATTTTTAACTTCCTTTAATAATTTAAATGTCAAATTGTCAATATTAGGTAATGAAGTAAACGTTATATTACTGTTGTTAACGTCTGTCTGTGGGGAAGTGCTGTTACTCTCACTATCCTCTTCCACTATATTGGTACTGAAAAGTAAACGACTAATAAGAGGTTCAGGATAAGAATGTGAGACTAAAATATCTTTAAATTTGTGTAAATTTTTTAACATAAGTATAGGATGTGAAATACTGATAATTCTTTTTTTTTTCAATACAAAATTTCTCACCGAATACATTTTAAATAAAAAAATAAATGTTATTTATTTGAAAATTTTGTTTCTTATTAAATAATTCTTTTCTCAAAGTTTCATCTTCTCCGGCCTATGTTTTGGCATAAAACAAAAATATAGGCTTGACATGAACCATACAATAATAATTTGATTTAAATGCCATTGTCACTGAATAAACATTACTACAGAGGGCAGTGTAGTAGGTAATTATGTGTCCGTATCTCTACGACATACGTCGTTACTATTTGTGGTATGTTAGAAAATAATGCCACCATTTACGTATATCTGTCACACCACATAAATTAGACATACATCAAATAATCTTTCTCTTTCTAATGCAAAATTTTGCTAAGCTATTGCTATATGTATAAAGTGTTGTGTATTGTGTCTTCGAACAAATGACCTTAAATAGTTATCTTTCGTTAATAATAGCATATAATAAAAATTAAATGACGAAAGGGAAAGGAAGAAATATTATTTTGGGATAAAGCCGATTCCGAATCTGATTTATTTTTGTTAGAACACTCTGTTTTAAATAAAAAGCACGGGATATCGAATTAACAGAAAAAATAAATAACCAATAAGCAACAAAGTAATCGATAAAACAGGGGATTCCCCTAAACTGTCAAGAAACAAGAAATATCAAGAATTCTTGAAACAAGACAAGAATACGTCGCCAAGAAATGAGGAAGACAAGAAATTTTTATTTTGTCTTGAAAATCAAGCCAAGACAAGATTTTTTGTCTTGATGAAACACTAGTCATATTTCAAACCGTATGCGAGTTTGCTCTCTACTGACGAGATAAAGACAGAATATCCGTACTACTTACTTTAAATTTGGCGCTAATACGATTCGTTCACAACTCTTTCAAAATAGTTAAGAAACCAAAAGTCTACTTTCAACTTTTGTAATTCCCGCTTGATTTTAACGTCATCACTTTCGGAGTCTATTCTAAACTCTGTATTTGTAAATATTATAACTTATAAAATATTTTAGTCTAACGGTAATCTAACGCATAGAATTCAATTTGACGAAATTCGGGTATATGATGTAATGTAAATACATATGTTATCTCTGTCCGGGTGATTGCATGCATTTTGCGATAAAATAATTATTAGTTTTTTAGGCTGTATTTGTGAAAAATGTGATAATTTCGTTTATAAATTTTGAAAACCATTTTAATGTTAAGTACATTCATTTTATATGAATTTAACCCTAATTTTGCAATGCAAAATCAGTATAAATTTTCTTTCCGTTTTAATTGTTGTGGAATTTGTTATTTTTCATGGCTTTGCAACTATATGTACAGGGTGAGTCTGGTAAGACGCCCCCCCCCCCTTTAACTTTTTTATTATAAGAAATAGAAAAAAATGGCTCATATAAAAGTTTTATTATTTTACATATACTATTTGATGGCAGACGTAGATATTTTTTATAAAGTCAGGTTTACAAGATACGACTATCAAACAAAACGAAACAGTGCTATACAACTTAGCAAACTAAAACAACAAATTTAGTAACAAAAACAACTTAAAACAAATGTTCAAAATTACGACCATGTCTAGGAAACCGCTCCCGGTAAATTCTTTTTGCTCTTCTTATGATTCCAGTCGATCCACCAATTATTAGAATCATATCAATTAATTCGTTCTTCGTAAACATTTCAAAATGTTTTTTTTTTTGTTTACAAAATAAGTTAAATTAGGTAACAAACAAATATATACTTTTTTGACATTAATTTAATTGTTTTACACTGTTACGTTTTGTTTATTTTCACATACCCACCTACAATATTTGTTTAAAAATTATTTCTTATATTTCTAAATTATCTCATTTTTCTCGAAATTTTTCAAATTCATTAATAAAAAGTAATACAACGTTGAAAAGAGAAAAAAATGGCGGTTTCTATTTTATTAAAATAATTATAGGTTGCCATTTGAAAAATAAAAGTTGATAGTCGTATCTTGTAAACCTGACTTTATAAAAAATATCTACATCTGCCATCAAATAGTATATGTAAAATAATAAAACTTTTATATGAGCAATTTTTTTCTATTACTTATAATAAAAAAGTTAAAGGAGAGGGGTGTCTTCCCAGACTTACCCTGTATATAGAGTAATCATACTTAAAGAAAAAAATTAAAGGGCATATTTATAGTACTGACAAAAATGAGTAAAAAAGGTTTAATCAACATGGGTTCGATCTTCAATAGTTTCCGAGATATAAGACAGTGAAAAATGAGTATTTACGGAGTTTACCTCTGCTATCTCGAAAATTATGAGTTGCGACTTCAATTAAATAAGACTTGTTTACCTGTCCGTGGTTAACTTAGATGTGCATAAAGTTAAATGTTGTGGCAACCTTGGCCAATATTTGATTTTCAAATAACTTCGTTACTATTAGAATTTTTTTTATAGTCTATTTACTGACAGACAAAATTTTGTTCAATCAGTATCTTTGTCAATTTTCTTTGATTCTAATAGTAAATGGCCACTTTCTCGGAAACACTTGAAAATTCGACCCCTGGTCACAAATCTAGGGACCTGGGTTCGCTCCAGATCGACGCCATTTAATTCCGTGGCTATCACTATTTTTGAGGTGATTTTCGGCATTTTCATAGCTAATTTATGCCGTTACAAAGCATGCATATTTAATTTTGGTTCAGATGGATAATTTTGTGCTCAACAACTTTTATTTAAAGCTTTTTTACCTGTATTAATTAGGGAAGCTGGAAATGACGAAAATCTGATTTTACATGTGAAATTCCTACGTTCCAATGTTTGAGTCACCAACCTGTATATATATATATATATATATATATATATATATATATATATATATATATATATATATATTATATATACCGGGTGTCTACTTTTTTATGGACCATAGGAGATACAATGGTAAAATTTTAATATGACTTACAAAAAAAAAGAAACAGTCTTGATTACGGGTACACCATGGTTCCTGATTATTTTCATCTATTTCGGGACAGATTGCCATTGTATTATATGACATTTAAAATTGACACAAATCCACAAAAATAGAAATTAACCAAATGAGATAACGTTGAATATGACAACGAAATTGAACATTTCATTACATTTAATGCCAATGATAATAACACAACCATCAATATAACAAATATAAATAATGTCTTCATACTTACATGTATAATATTTATTAGTAAAACTACTAATGCGGTTTACAAATTTAACATTGACGTATATCGTCATTATTTCATGGTTGCCGTGGCAGTGGCGTAGCGAGCATAATTAGCGCCTGGGGTATAATACCTGTTGGGCGCCCCTTTTCTGTAAGAAATTGTTTCATAAAATAATATTTAAATGTTATTTTAGGGCATTTTACTACAGATATTTTACCAAAAAACGGGTATATAAATACAAATATATTTTATAGACATTTTAATTTCTTACTCCAACATTTAGAAAAAAGTTTTTAGTTTTATGATTTTTTTTATTCAAGGTCAAATGCCTTATAATTGAAAGTTACTTTTTTTCACGGGATATGAAGCTGCATGTTTTTCCCCTTTCATGTACAAAAATAAATTACCAGGTCACAGAACATTTTAGAAAAGAGAATATATTTAACGGATTCTTGACTTAAATAAAAATAATACTTAAACATATAATTTAATATGTTCTTACTCGTAAATTAAAGTAAAAACATCTCAAAACCCATACGTTTCGTAAGCACAGTACCAGTACCACAAACTTACACACAATTGTGAATATGCATGCCGCACGCACACATTGCAAACTACCTTAATTTACAATTTGCCCAGAAACGCACTTACTTTAAAATGCAAGAATTAAGAATTAAAAATAGAATATATAAAACAATTAAAAATTTATTAATGAAATAAATATATCAGTCGATAGATGGATATAAGTAATAAATTTGGAGTCGGGTATGAAAACCGGGACATTTACGTTTCCCGAAGATGTTCATCGGGACACCGGGACATACAACTCAAAACCGGGACGTCTGGTCGCCCTACTCCAGCACGCTGAATGCAATGTGTCAATTTATAGTTGGAAGTAGTTGCCTGGTTGTTGCCGGAACAGCGGATAAAGCTAGATAGCCAACTTTTAGCTCCTAGACTGACGTCACATGCGCAGTAACGTATTTTCACCATTCTCATAGCAACCGCCCTGGAATGGCCGGTTGTTTACAGTTGAAAGAAGGCAGTGTCGTTCCCGAAACTCAAATATTATTTCCCCAAAATGAATCAAAATAAAAATTGAAATTTTCCGGAAAATTTTGTTTGTCCTGAGGACAGTTTGGCGCCCCTGCGAGTGGCGCCTGGGGCACAATAGCCCCCTTTGCCCCCCCCCCCCTTACTACGCCACTGTGCCGTGGTCAGACTTTCTACCAACCTTTTTAAAGAACCGCGTTCCGTATAGAAACCAGTCAATAATTTCATTATTTATGGAACACTAAACCGTAAACCTGGTCGAACCGGTTGCGTTACGGAACATACTATAAATGTGTAGAATAATTTAGTGTTTCGGCATTTTATTTTTTTAGAATTTATCATAAGCTAACAAATCATTGTTTTAACAAAACTGGTTACTAGAGTCCGGATTTTAGGAAATAACCTATTTTGTACTATTTTGCCTTTTTTTGGTTTTACAGCCTATTTTAATTTTAATTGCCTATTTCAAGCCTGTTTTGCCTTTTATCCAATTACGGAGATTATTTTTTTTAAAATATTATTTTTGAGATTATTTTCTTCATTATTAGCATTACTTGTAAAATCTGAAATAATATTTTGATGGACACTGGTTGTGAACACAACTCTGCCAATGACAGTAGAATATGGAATCATGATAATAGCGCGCGCGTGCGCCATTATATGCGCAGTTTACAATATCACCTGTTTAGTACATGTAAATAGAGGTTATATTGTTCATCGAAATATAGTCCGTTATTCTTATTATTAGCAGAAAATTTAAATACATAATTCCGAAAGTTGGAAAATTAAATATTAAAGACAAATTTGCAACGTGGATACATGGCAAATCATCATTTGTTGTTGACAGAGATATTATTTTTTGCAACGTATGTGAGCATAAGGTAAAAGTTTTATAGACTTATTTTTTGGAAAATAAATTTGTATCACAACATGTCATTTAAGGTAAACTGTACGAAAAAAAAGTCACTTACTGCAACATGAAGCGTGTGAGAAACATAAAAATAATGCTAAAAAGAAAATCAATTCTACGACACAACAAATTTTAATATCACAAATGACTTCGACTTCGGGAAATCAATTTTATTTGGATATATGTAAAGCATTTTTGGCTGCTGGAATTCCTTGGAACAAATTAGAAAATGTAACTTTTAGAAACTTTCTGACGAAATATACAAATGAACGTATTCCCAATGAGTCAACTTTACGGAAAAACTACTTGCATCTAGCTTATCAAAATGTATGAATATTTTATTGCAGACTATATCGAGAATTCGAAGTGATGTAGGTTGTAGCGATATGTGGATAACTGTAGATGAAACTACCGATACAGTAGGTCGATATGTTGCAAACATAGTTATTGGCAAATTATCGGATGAAAAGCCATCAACACCGCATTTGTTGGCATCAAAATTTTTAGAAAAAACAAATCATGTTACTATAACTCGCTTTGTCAACGAATCATTACGTGAGTTAATTAATATTATATTATATATTAAATACTGGAGCATTGCTTTATTATAGAAATTTCATGGCTAAATGGAATACAATATGAGAAAGTTAGACTAATGTTATCTGACGCCACTGCCTACATGTTAAAAGCTGGCGTGCATCTTCGTGTCTTCTACCCAAATTTGATACATGTTACATGTATTGCTCATGGAATTAATAGAGTATGTGAGAAAGTTCGGGAGCACTTTCCAAACGTAAATAGTTTAATATCTAATACAAAAAAGATTTTCTTAAAAGCTCCAATCAGAGTACAAATATTTAAAGATGTCTTACCAAATACTCCGTTAGCACCTGAACCCGTATTTACTAGGTGGGGAACTTGGCTGAAAGCAGCAATATATTATCAAGAAAATTTTGCTGGTATCAAGGAAGTAAGTATAAAATAAAATGTCCGCCTGTACTACTTTAAAACAAAAATAATTAATTTATGCAATTTCAGCTCATTTTATCTTTCTCAGATGAATCTGCAGCCATTAAAAAAGCAAAAGAAATATTTAATGTAAACAGCCTAGAAGCTAACCTCGTGTACATTGCGACAAATTTTGATATATTAATAAAATCTATAGAAGAGTTGGAAACAGTAGGATTACCTTTAACTTGAGCTGTACAAATAATTGAAAATTTACAAATTACTTTAAATAAAACTCAGGGAAAAGTAGCGCAAGAGGCTTCATTAAAACTAAAAACAGTCTTACTAAGAAACCCAAACTATTCGCTTGTAAAACAAATTTCAAAATTATTAACTGGTGAATCCAACGAAATACCAAACGAATTTGGAATAAATGCTACAAATATAATTAAATTCATATATGCTCCATGTACGTCATGTGATGTGGAAAAATCATTTTCCCGATATAAATTCTTATTATCTGATAGACGTCTCAATTTATCACCCAAAAATATGGAACAACTTCTTATTTGTTATTGTAATAGTGTAAAATAACTAATAAACAAGTAAAATAAATACATTATCTCACTCGTATATCATGTTTCTTTATTTTTAATAAACCTTTTTCGAACCTAATGAACCTATTAACTGCCTATTTATCAACTTTTAAGAACCTTTTTGCCTACCTATTCTGCATTTTTTATGACCTAAAATCCGGACTTTACTGATTACTCATACATACGTCAAACAACACTGCAATATAAAACAGCAAATATCAAATTTGTTTAGGACAATACGTTGCGGAGAGAAGAGAAGCCATGGTACTACAAAACTATCTCTTTCTTCGAGCCTGTCGTCTTCTTCTAAAGACATGTAGCAATGGACAGGAGAATTTGTGTCGTGTGACGTCAATTTCATAAGTCCCCATTATAAAAACTTTATGACCGATGTCATCTGCCAAACTCAAGTAATACATCAATTTCAAATTTTATTATTACTTTTATTTTGCATCTCTTTCGCAAACGAAACGCACGCAAAAAATAATTTTGAACTGTTTAGATGCAGTTTTTAATTCTGAACATTTCATGTATTTACATTTTTGTTCTAAAATTAATAGGACAGAAATTCCAGGAATATGAAAATTATCCCATGGTATTCCATATGGCCCACAAAAAAAGTAGACACCTGTATATATATATATATATATATATATATATATACATATATACATACATACATACATACATACATACATACATACATACATACATACATACATACATACATACATACATACATACATACATACATACATACATACATACATACATACATACATACATACATACATACATACATACATACATACATACATACATACATACATACATACATACATACATACATACATACATACATACATACATACATACATACATACATACATACATACATACATACATACATACATACATACATACATACATACATACATACATACATACATACATACATACATACATACATACATACATACATACATACATACATACATACATACATACATACATACATACATACATACATACATACATACATACATACATACATACATACATACATACATACATACATACATACATACATACATACATACATACATACATACATACATACATACATACATACATACATACATACATACATACATACATACATACATACATACATACATACATACATACATACATACATACATACATACATACATACATACATACATACATACATACATACATACATACATACATACATACATACATACATACATACATACATACATACATACATACATACATACATACATACATACATACATACATACATACATACATACATACATACATACATACATACATACATACATACATACATACATACATACATACATACATACATACATACATACATACATACATACATACATACATACATACATACATACATACATACATACATACATACATACATACATACATACATACATACATACATACATACATACATACATACATACATACATACATACATACATACATACATACATACATACATACATACATACATACATACATACATACATACATACATACATACATACATACATACATACATACATACATACATACATACATACATACATACATACATACATACATACATACATACATACATACATACATACATACATACATACATACATACATACATACATACATACATACATACATACATACATACATACATACATACATACATACATACATACATACATACATACATACATACATACATACATACATACATACATACATACATACATACATACATACATACATACATACATACATACATACATACATACATACATACATACATACATACATACATACATACATACATACATACATACATACATACATACATACATACATACATACATACATACATACATACATACATACATACATACATACATACATACATACATACATACATACATACATACATACATACATACATACATACATACATACATACATACATACATACATACATACATACATACATACATACATACATACATACATACATACATACATACATACATACATACATACATACATACATACATACATACATACATACATACATACATACATACATACATACATACATACATACATACATACATACATACATACATACATACATACATACATACATACATACATACATACATACATACATACATACATACATACATA
>OY720449.1:45892996-46015898 GCA_963082715.1 Harpalus rubripes | reverse complement strand
ATACATACATACATACATACATACATACATACATACATACATACATACATACATACATACATACATACATACATACATACATACATACATACATACATACATACTCATACATACATACATACATACATACATACATACATACATACATACATACATACATACATACATACATACATACATACATACATACATACATACATACATACATACATACATACATACATACATACATACATACATACATACATACATACATACATACATACATACATACATACATACATACATACATACATACATACATACATACATACATACATACATACATACATACATACATACATACATACATACATACATACATACATACATACATACATACATACATACATACATACATACATACATACATACATACATACATACATACATACATACATACATACATACATACATACATACATACATACATACATACATACATACATACATACATACATACATACATACATACATACATACATACATACATACATACATACATACATACATACATACATACATACATACATACATACATACATACATACATACATACATACATACATACATACATACATACATACATACATACATACATACATACATACATACATACATACATACATACATACATACATACATACATACATACATACATACATACATACATACATACATACATACATACATACATACATACATACATACATACATACATACATACATACATACATACATACATACATACATACATACATACATACATACATACATACATACATACATACATACATACATACATACATACATACATACATACATACATACATACATACATACATACATACATACATACATACATACATACATACATACATACATACATACATACATACATACATACATACATACATACATACATACATACATACATACATACATACATACATACATACATACATACATACATACATACATACATACATACATACATACATACATACATACATACATACATACATACATACATACATACATACATACATACATACATACATACATACATACATACATACATACATACATACATACATACATACATACATACATACATACATACATACATACATACATACATACATACATACATACATACATACATACATACATACATACATACATACATACATACATACATACATACATACATACATACATACATACATACATACATACATACATACATACATACATACATACATACATACATACATACATACATACATACATACATACATACATACATACATACATACATACATACATACATACATACATACATACATACATACATACATACATACATACATACATACATACATACATACATACATACATACATACATACATACATACATACATACATACATACATACATACATACATACATACATACATACATACATACATACATACATACATACATACATACATACATACATACATACATACATACATACATACATACATACATACATACATACATACATACATACATACATACATACATACATACATACATACATACATACATACATACATACATACATACATACATACATACATACATACATACATACATACATACATACATACATACATACATACATACATACATACATACATACATACATACATACATACATACATACATACATACATACATACATACATACATACATACATACATACATACATACATACATACATACATACATACATACATACATACATACATACATACATACATACATACATACATACATACATACATACATACATACATACATACATACATACATACATACATACATACATACATACATACATACATACATACATACATACATACATACATACATACATACATACATACATACATACATACATACATACATACATACATACATACATACATACATACATACATACATACATACATACATACATACATACATACATACATACATACATACATACATACATACATACATACATACATACATACATACATACATACATACATACATACATACATACATACATACATACATACATACATACATACATACATACATACATACATACATACATACATACATACATACATACATACATACATACATACATACATACATACATACATACATACATACATACATACATACATACATACATACATACATACATACATACATACATACATACATACATACATACATACATACATACATACATACATACATACATACATACATACATACATACATACATACATACATACATACATACATACATACATACATACATACATACATACATACATACATACATACATACATACATACATACATACATACATACATACATACATACATACATACATACATACATACATACATACATACATACATACATACATACATACATACATACATACATACATACATACATACATACATACATACATACATACATACATACATACATACATACATACATACATACATACATACATACATACATACATACATACATACATACATACATACATACATACATACATACATACATACATACATACATACATACATACATACATACATACATACATACATACATACATACATACATACATACATACATACATACATACATACATACATACATACATACATACATACATACATACATACATACATACATACATACATACATACATACATACATACATACATACATACATACATACATACATACATACATACATACATACATACATACATACATACATACATACATACATACATACATACATACATACATACATACATACATACATACATACATACATACATACATACATACATACATACATACATACATACATACATACATACATACATACATACATACATACATACATACATACATACATACATACATACATACATACATACATACATACATACATACATACATACATACATACATACATACATACATACATACATACATACATACATACATACATACATACATACATACATACATACATACATACATACATACATACATACATACATACATACATACATACATACATACATACATACATACATACATACATACATACATACATACATACATACATACATACATACATACATACATACATACATACATACATACATACATACATACATACATACATACATACATACATACATACATACATACATACATACATACATACATACATACATACATACATACATACATACATACATACATACATACATACATACATACATACATACATACATACATACATACATACATACATACATACATACATACATACATACATACATACATACATACATACATACATACATACATACATACATACATACATACATACATACATACATACATACATACATACATACATACATACATACATACATACATACATACATACATACATACATACATACATACATACATACATACATACATACATACATACATACATACATACATACATACATACATACATACATACATACATACATACATACATACATACATACATACATACATACATACATACATACATACATACATACATACATACATACATACATACATACATACATACATACATACATACATACATACATACATACATACATACATACATACATACATACATACATACATACATACATACATACATACATACATACATACATACATACATACATACATACATACATACATACATACATACATACATACATACATACATACATACATACATACATACATACATACATACATACATACATACATACATACATACATACATACATACATACATACATACATACATACATACATACATACATACATACATACATACATACATACATACATACATACATACATACATACATACATACATACATACATACATACATACATACATACATACATACATACATACATACATACATACATACATACATACATACATACATACATACATACATACATACATACATACATACATACATACATACATACATACATACATACATACATACATACATACATACATACATACATACATACATACATACATACATACATACATACATACATACATACATACATACATACATACATACATACATACATACATACATACATACATACATACATACATACATACATACATACATACATACATACATACATACATACATACATACATACATACATACATACATACATACATACATACATACATACATACATACATACATACATACATACATACATACATACATACATACATACATACATACATACATACATACATACATACATACATACATACATACATACATACATACATACATACATACATACATACATACATACATACATACATACATACATACATACATACATACATACATACATACATACATACATACATACATACATACATACATACATACATACATACATACATACATACATACATACATACATACATACATACATACATACATACATACATACATACATACATACATACATACATACATACATACATACATACATACATACATACATACATACATACATACATACATACATACATACATACATACATACATACATACATACATACATACATACATACATACATACATACATACATACATACATACATACATACATACATACATACATACATACATACATACATACATACATACATACATACATACATACATACATACATACATACATACATACATACATACATACATACATACATACATACATACATACATACATACATACATACATACATACATACATACATACATACATACATACATACATACATACATACATACATACATACATACATACATACATACATACATACATACATACATACATACATACATACATACATACATACATACATACATACATACATACATACATACATACATACATACATACATACATACATACATACATACATACATACATACATACATACATACATACATACATACATACATACATACATACATACATACATACATACATACATACATACATACATACATACATACATACATACATACATACATACATACATACATACATACATACATACATACATACATACATACATACATACATACATACATACATACATACATACATACATACATACATACATACATACATACATACATACATACATACATACATACATACATACATACATACATACATACATACATACATACATACATACATACATACATACATACATACATACATACATACATACATACATACATACATACATACATACATACATACATACATACATACATACATACATACATACATACATACATACATACATACATACATACATACATACATACATACATACATACATACATACATACATACATACATACATACATACATACATACATACATACATACATACATACATACATACATACATACATACATACATACATACATACATACATACATACATACATACATACATACATACATACATACATACATACATACATACATACATACATACATACATACATACATACATACATACATACATACATACATACATACATACATACATACATACATACATACATACATACATACATACATACATACATACATACATACATACATACATACATACATACATACATACATACATACATACATACATACATACATACATACATACATACATACATACATACATACATACATACATACATACATACATACATACATACATACATACATACATACATACATACATACATACATACATACATACATACATACATACATACATACATACATACATACATACATACATACATACATACATACATACATACATACATACATACATACATACATACATACATACATACATACATACATACATACATACATACATACATACATACATACATACATACATACATACATACATACATACATACATACATACATACATACATACATACATACATACATACATACATACATACATACATACATACATACATACATACATACATACATACATACATACATACATACATACATACATACATACATACATACATACATACATACATACATACATACATACATACATACATACATACATACATACATACATACATACATACATACATACATACATACATACATACATACATACATACATACATACATACATACATACATACATACATACATACATACATACATACATACATACATACATACATACATACATACATACATACATACATACATACATACATACATACATACATACATACATACATACATACATACATACATACATACATACATACATACATACATACATACATACATACATACATACATACATACATACATACATACATACATACATACATACATACATACATACATACATACATACATACATACATACATACATACATACATACATACATACATACATACATACATACATACATACATACATACATACATACATACATACATACATACATACATACATACATACATACATACATACATACATACATACATACATACATACATACATACATACATACATACATACATACATACATACATACATACATACATACATACATACATACATACATACATACATACATACATACATACATACATACATACATACATACATACATACATACATACATACATACATACATACATACATACATACATACATACATACATACATACATACATACATACATACATACATACATACATACATACATACATACATACATACATACATACATACATACATACATACATACATACATACATACATACATACATACATACATACATACATACATACATACATACATACATACATACATACATACATACATACATACATACATACATACATACATACATACATACATACATACATACATACATACATACATACATACATACATACATACATACATACATACATACATACATACATACATACATACATACATACATACATACATACATACATACAGATGTCTTTATGTCTTTATAAGCTTGCTCATTATTGGTAATTTTTTATTTCGAGAGTTTAGTTAAATTTTCAAAATTGAGCCATTTTACTCGTATATTAGAAAATTGGCTATGTTGACAAAAAATAATTGTATATCAGCGGTTTCCAAAATTTACGTTTAAAAATGAAAAAATGTTTCTAGATAATTTAGCCAAGTAAGTCATGAAAATATTTTTTTATAAACTTATTATACAGTAATAATAAACTAATTATTCTTTATTGTATTCAAGATTTTACATCTTATTACAATTAATGCGGGCGAGTTAATTTTTACAACTATTTTTATATCACCCACTTAGTGTATCTTGCATTAATGGAGATGAAATGATGAAAAGCGCACACGAACTTCCATACCTTAACCATGATTCGAAGCCAGAACCGCTGGCACCTGAAACTACTACGCTACCACCAAGCCACCTGGGTCGGTATTTTACAGTAGTAATAAAATATTCAAACTAAATATCCAAATTAAAAGCTATCATGTCTTAAGCACATATCAGCTCTTTTGGGAATAGCGCCGACCATTGAACCGTTCTTCGTAACATGGTCGAGTTACATATTGAAAAACCTGTTAATTATTTTCGCAATTCTTTAAAACTTACTTAGTGAATAAAATGAATACATTTATAAAAAAAATTCTTCCATGGCTTACTTGGCTAAATTATCTAAAAACAGTACACAAAATTTTCATTTTTAAACGTAAATATCGCGTTTATTTGAAATAGTTGTAAATAAACAACATTGCCTAATTAAAAAGAGAAAAAATACTCTTTCTGATAACAATAAAAAATATATGGTTCCATTTAAAAAATATATATTTTGTCCGAAATTTTGGGAACCGCTGATACAATTTTTTTTATAATTTTCTAATATAAAATAGCACAATTTTGCTCTTTTAACCAACCACGTACCTCTTCAAATAAAAAAGTTACCAATATTGAGCAAACTTATAAAGATAGCCTATATATATATATATATATATATATATATATATATATATATATATATATATATATATATATATATATATATATATATATGGTCCGAAATTAAGGAGCACACTGACCTCACGCTTCAAGAGTTTTGTGAGGCAGTGGATCTGTGTTTTGAGTCCTTGATTTTTACTAGGAAAGACCAAGTTTGCCAGCAAATTAATGGCACATCAATGGGTAGCAGTCTCAGTAGCACCATAGCCGATTTGGTTCTCCAGATATTGGATGATGGGATGATTCGAAACACGGATTTACATATTTCCTTTACAAGAGATACCTAGACGATTGTTTAATAATTGCACATAAAGATCAAATCAATGAAATTCTTTCACGGCTTAACAATTATCATCCGCTATTTCACAATTGAACTTCCCGTAAACAATAGACTAAATTATCTAGATATTACTCTCATTCAAATAAATAATAAATTCATTACTGATTGGTTTCGTAAGTCAACTTATTCTGGTCGTTGTCTTAATTTTTTCTCGAACACTAATATAAATTTTAAAATCTGCGTCATAAACGCACTCATAGACCGCGCTTTCTTGCTCTCGGATCAAGAATTTCATTCCAAAAACATAAAGTTTATACATTCTACTCTACGGCAACACAGTTACCCACAACACCTACTCATTTACACATTAAAGAAACGTCTCCACCCCCTTAATAATAGAAACAATAACGACAGGAAAAAGAAATCCAGAGAGAGAGAGTGTGTGATATTTGTCTCGATCCGTTATGAAAAATCTATAAATTCCGGACTTACTCGCATTTTAATAACACCCCGATTAAATTAGCGAATTCAAATTCTCCCTCAACAAAAGCACTTTTTTCTAAATTAAAGATGACACAAAACTGAAAAAACTGATCTATTATACCAAGCAAAATGTAAGGTTTGCCCCAAAATTTACATAGGGGAAACATCTCAACCATTGAAAACAAGGCTGTATCAGCACAATTATAATTGCAAATTCAAAAATTACAATCACAGTGCCTTGGTCAAACACTACTGTGATACAGGTCACATGTTCGACTTCAACGAACTTAAAATACTTACAATAGAACAAAATAAGCATAAAAGGTTTCTAAAAGAATGTCTTTTGATAAATCCAAATAAAACTTCATGCACGAATAACCATACTGACTATGATGGTTGTTTGAAATTCACGGCAACTCTACTTAGGGTGATTGAAGAATAGGGTTTTTTGGTGTGTATTTTCTTTAGGATTCTTTCCCCTTTTCTTGACCTTGTCTTCCCGCCTTCTTAGTCAGTCGTTTACCGCCATGTGTGGAAATTGATGGACGATTTTTTTTCTATTAAAAAGTTTTCAATTGTGTTAAAAAATAAAAAAAATATATATAAAGTTTATTATTTCACCTAAACTTTACGGTCTGTCATTTTAATCCCTCAACTAACAAGGTAATTTTCTCGTATTTTAGAGTTTTTTAATTAATTTTGGTTGCTATTGCGTTTTAATCATGTTCTTTTTGGATTTAGAATGGAGGTGAAGTTTACCTCTACTCGTATTTGAGGCTTTTGTATTCAAAGGCCCACCTTCAGAATTCAAGTCTTCAACATGTATCACATTACTAAATATTACTCACGGTTGATGGTAAGTTTAATGTCTCACACTTTGTTTCGATGTTGTATTTTTATTTTTAATTTTTTTCAATGTAATAAAATTATAAGCTGAAGATGGGACCTGGCCAGTTCCCGAAACGTCCAAAAATATAAATAACATGTAATTCTAAACAAGCAATTGTCATTTATACCTACCTCCAGAAGGCGGAACTTAATACGCGATATATAAATAAATCCCGAGGTACCTGAGCACCATAACGTATTCACAATTAACTGATTTTTCATTTTAATCCCCCATGTGTCGGACACCTGGTATATATATATATATATATATATATATATATATATATATATATATATATATATATATAATATAGGTGTAAATGAAATAAGTGCATTAAATTTAACCAGTAATGTAACTCGACGAGAGCAACAATATTTCTTAATAACTTTTTTTTCTAAGTCTTTTAGATTTTCAGTTAAAATTCTTTAAAGATTTGCTGCATATTTCGTTACCCGCCTATGGAGAACAAATGGCTGCTGCCGTATTCAAGTGGGATACAAACACCTCAAAAATTATCGGGTATCGTTTACACTTACAATCACAGTAATTAATAAACGAATTAAGGGAAATAACATTAATATTAATTAATACGTGATAGTAGAATTTTTAAAATAAATAAATTTAAATTTTGGATAACAAAATTATAAAGTTGTGTATTAAACCAGGCTTTTAATCACCTGTGAATAGTGGAAGACAAGGAGTGGCGAGGTAACGAAAGGAGGAGCAAAAGCATAGTTATTAGGTTATGAGATGATTATTTATCGTCGATAAATTATAATAGTTTTAATACGTTATTCAAAAAATGTAAGTACAAACTTTTGTCCATTTAAAAGAGGTACATGAGTACCAAAAATTAGTCGTCCATTTAGTGTTCCCGCCCAAATATGTTTTAATGAAAATTTTTACAGCATTTCTGTCGAGATGTGTATTGTGCATAATAAATACACCTTCCCAAGTAAATTCAGTCTCGTTAATGAACATTATGAGCCATTCCCAAAATTGAAGTCTGTGATGTGCTGAAAACATAGAACTTTTTGCAAATTTTATGGATATAACTGTTGCTTTATTTAAAATTGTCATATGTGACACTCCGTATTGTGATGTGATAAAGATGTACAAGATTAACAAATGCGAATATAACAGAATGATTTGGTGATGATTTGGAAACGCTCCGTGTAAATGCGTTTGCAACTCCATGACACTGTCTTTATGTCAACGGTGATGTCAAGTAAAATGTAGTACAGATACAAGTAAAAAAATTAATAAATAAACCATTGGTAAGTAATTACAATGTCTGTGTACTCGCATTTTGACAGAATTTTACCTTATAAACAAGTTTATTAGTAATGTCAAAATTTAATTGCAACAATTGACAGGACTGTCAATTACTAAAACAAAAATTTTCATAGCTATTGCTACTGCATTCAATTATCACAAAAATATTTGGAACTACTCGTCAATTTACGGGGTGGTAAAAATGCTAAAAAGATATGGGATTTCGAGAAAAGGTTATTAAGAAATATTGTTGCTCTCGCCGAGTTATATTACTGGTTAAATTTAATGCACTTAACTATAAGAGCTACGAGGTCGGTTAAAATAGCAAACAATGTCTATTTTACTAGACTATATTAATCAGCGTAAAATATTTTTTTTAAACCAGTGGTTTTCGAACTTTGGGTACCAACTTTGTTATTTTAAATGGGATCACATATTTTTTTTACTTATTAGATAGAGAATTTTATTCTAAATTCAGTGATATAATATTTGCATACTCTCACATAACAATTTTTTTGAGAAATATGCATATAAAATTTTATATTATTATGATTAAAATAAGGCTATAATAAGGATGCCACAAATGAAAAAAAATGAAAACATGTTATTTTTTTACTTAGAATTAGAATGCCATGAAAGAAATACGTGAATATTTTATGCGCGTTGACATCTCGGTCGACATTTATGATCAACTGACAGATGAAAATATCCACTCCCTTCTGTCAGGGCACTCTCATTCTATGTAAAAAATTAGCATGTATTCATTTTGTCCATCCGTGGCACTCTGATTATGGTCATATTTTAATCATATTATTACAAAACTTTATATGTATATTTCTAAAAAAATCGTAATGTAAGAGTATGCAAATACTATATCATTGAATTCAGAATAAAATCCTCTGTCTAATAAATATATAAAAAATATGTGATCCCATTTAAAATATCAAAGTTAGTCCCCACAGTTCGAAAATCACTGGTTGAAAAAAAAATTAAGCTCATTAAAATAGTCTAGTAAAATAGAAATTGTTTGCTAATTTAATCGACCTCGTAGCTCTTATTGTTCTCGAGTTAACAATAGTATACCACTTAAAATGAACACCCTGTATATATATATATATATATATATATATATATATATATATATATATATATATATATATATATATACACATATAACCTGTATTTCTAAACATCATAAAAACATGTGATTTTTATACAAATTTTACTGTTTGACAAAATTTAAACAATCATCGTAGTTTATCAGCATCAGAAGGATAAAGAAACAGAAGAAGAGCTAATATTCAAAAGAAGTAAAATATTACAAAGATCACCAGCGAAACAAGCATGGAGTGAAGATATAAAAGATATGGAAGAACTGAGAAAGTTAATGTTAGATATATCACAAACAATGAAGGGAATGAGAGAAGAAATGAATAATAATCATGAAGTTCTGAAAAACGAAATAAAAAATAATTCGCTATCAATAGAGAAATTAAATGAAGACTACAAAAGAAAAGAAGAACAATGGACAAAAGAAAAGGAAGAATTGAAAAAAGAAATAGGAACTTTGAGAGAAAGATTAGAAAAACAAGATCAAAAAAGCAAAGCGAATAACATTGTCATTAAAGGATTGAACACAGAAGGAAAAAAGCCAAAAGACATGGTAATAGAACTACTAGAAAGAGATTTACAAGTCAAATGTGCAATCAAATCAGCCATAGAATTAAAAAGGAAGAATGCACAACCAGTCATCGTAGCAGAACTAGAAGATAATGATGATAAAATAAAGGTAATGAAAAACAAAAAAAAATGAGAAACAAGAGAATATTTATAGATAATGATTTGACAAAGGAAGAGAGAAAAATGCACTATGTAATTAGAAAAAAGGCAGAAGAAGGAAGAAAAAATAATAGAAACCCAAAAATCTACTACCATAAAATACAAGTAGGTAACAAGCAATATATATGGAACAAACAAATAAAGAATCTAGTAGAAGTAGGTGTAAGTGCAAAGCAAACCTCAGGTGATGATAGCCATTCAACTAATAACAAACACCGGTACAGAAAACACAGGAATTATAACTATCCTACGGAGACGGCACACGAATAGGTCTACAGACAAGGATATACAATTAGTTTTACCAACATGGAACGTACGGGGAACAAATACGCCAGGAACTTATAGGAATTTAGAAGAAGCTTTTAAAAAATATGGAGTAGATTTGCAGAGATACAAGAGACAAAACAAAAGAAAAATAATATTTTTGAAATGGAAGATTACATAATATTTAATAGTGGACATGAAACGATTTATTTTGGGACGGGTTTTATGGTTAGCAAGAAAATAAAAGATTCGGTCATTGAATTTTCACCAATTTCGGACAAAATATGTAAAATTAGAATAAGGGGAAAAGGGAGAAAAATTAGTACAATAAATGCACTGCACCATCAAATAAAAAACCAGATGAGATGAAAGATGCATTCAATGATGAACTAACACAAGTTTTCAATGACATACCTAAATATACAAAATACAAAATAATAATTGGAGACATGAACGCAAAAATTGGGAAAGAAGAATGTTTTAAAGAAATTTCAGAAGGACATAGCAAACATGAAGTGACAAATGAAAATGGGCTAAGGATGATTGAATTTGCACTAGAAATGAGTATGAAAATAAGCAGCATAGCCTCTCAGAGAAAGGAAATTTACAAGGGCACGTGGAAATCACCAAATGGAGAATATACCAATCAAATTGATCATGTGATGATAGAAAGGAAACACACAAGAGTAATTACAAACTTTAAAAGTAGAAGAGGGGCAGAGGGAAATACAGACCACTTCCTAGTTATAGTGAAGTTAAAACAGATGATCCCAGTAAACGAAAGGAATAAAAAGAAGGGAATGCAAAAATATCATGGACATTTATTACAAAACGAGAAAGTAAAAGACATATTTAATCAAGAGATGAACGAAAATTTAAAAAACAGAAATAATTTACCAAATGTAAATGAAAACTGGGAAAAAATGGAAAGAACAGTAACTACGATTTCAGAGGAATTACTAAAGTGGCCAAAGCAGAAAAAGGACAAAGGTTGGTATAATGATGAACGCAGAGAAGCAATGATTAAGAAAAATCATGCCAGATTGATTGCTCTTCAAAAAGAAAGTGAAGAAAATAAAAAAAAGATACACGGAGGAAAGAAATGAATATGAATATGAGGATTTGCAGAAGAAGAAAGAGAGAAGGGATGGAAAAAAATTAGCGCAAATAGAAGAGAATTATAAGCACAAAGCTATAAGAAACTTCTATCAAGACGTACGAAAACAAAAATCTTGGTATCAACAAAAAGCATTTTATTGCAAGATTAAAGAAGGCTACTTGGTTACAGGAGAAGACAAAGTAAATAGATGGAGGGAATACTTCAACGAATTATTAAATGAAGGGTGTAGCCCAGAAGAGGAAGTAACAGGAAGAGATCAAGAAAGAAACGACGAACAGGTCGAACTGCCACCAGAAAAAGAGGAAATTATTACAACTTTGCATAACCTAAAAAACAATAAAAGTCCAGGGGAGAATGGAATATCCGCAGAAATATATAAGAACGGAGGAAACAGGCTGCAAGAAGAAGTATACATAACAGATTCAAGAAGTGTGGAGAACCGAGGAAATGCCAGACCGATGGAAAGAAACTGTAATCTTACCTTTATACAAGAAAGGGGACCAAACCGTATGTGAAAACTATAGGAGAATTGTCTTATTAGATGTGATTTATAAAGTTTTCTTAACTAGCATTAGAAGCAAAATACAAAAAAGAGTGGAGGGTCTGCTGGGAGAATATCAAGCAGGGTTTAGGAAAAATAGTTCGACCATGGATAAAATATTTACACTAAGGCAAATAACGCTTGACAGCTATGAACATAATCTGCCTCTAATGATGCTGTTTGTGGATTTCAAACAGGCCTATGATTCTGTCAAGATGGACAAACTATACGAAATACTAAGAGAAATCCAGATACCTGAGAAACTAGTACGACTCATAGAATTAACACAAAAAGACAATAACTGTAAAGTAAAGGTGGACGGTGCAACATTCGAAAGCTTCCGAGTTCGGAAAGGATTACGACAAGGAAACCCATTGTCGCCAATACTTTTCAATGTGGTTCTGGAATGGGTCATAAGGAAAGCAAAGATTTATAGTTCAGGAAACTTATACGGGAAGAAGCATCAAATATTAGCCTACGCGGACGATATAGCGATATTAACAAGAACTACAGGAGGTGTTTAAGAGATTAGAAAGAACAGCGGAAGAAGTGGGATTAAAAATAAAAGAAAACAAGACAAAATATATGAGAATAGTTAAAATACAACAAAGAGACTTAGGAATTTTAGTAGTGAAAAGGGAAGATTTATAAGTTTAAAGAGGTTAACCCTTCAGTAGGCGCGTGGTTGACATTTGTCACCCATACCTATGTTTCTCACTATGGTTTGTAATAGGTTCATCTGACGCATGCGCCATGATCAGTACCTTTCGAGGAAGAATTTTTGGTTTAGAATAACTTATTTTAGTTTTGATATTGACAAGCAATAGTTCAGAATACTTATATCTTTATTACTGGTTGACTATTGTCGCCCACGCGCCTTAACACGTTACTACTTTAGACGATTTTTCAATTGGTAAGTAACAATTGTGAAGAGAGTGTGGAAATTAGCACTAGGCTAACTAAAGGAAGCGAATGTGTTGGGATGCTACATGGGTTGCTAAAATCGAAACATATATCATGGACAACAAAAGTGAGGGTTTACAAGACAGTGATAAGACCGACAGTAATGTAAGGGTGTGAACTGTGGACATTAAAACAAAGTGACATTTTAAAATTGGATGTGTGGGAAAGAAAAACGTTAAGGAAAATATTCGGTGGAATAAAAGAAGAAATGTTGGTGAGAAGACGGACAGTGCAATAACGGGTTTAATTAAAGCTGAAAGACTAAGATGGTTGGGACATTTAATGCGGCTACCAGAGGACAGAATAATGAAGAAGGTTTTCAAAGGAAGGACAGGAATAAAGAAGAAAATAGGACATCCTAAGGGAAAGTGGTGTGACTCCGTATTTAGAGACTTAAATAGACTCAATATAAAAAACTGGGAAATAAAGACTCTAAATAGATTAGAGTGGAAAGAAATATGTAAAAAAGTCATGGGCCTATAAGGCCTGTAGAGCTGTTTTATTATTATTATTATTATTATTATATTATTATTATTAATATTATTATTATTATTATTATTATTATTATTATTATTATTATTATTATTATTATTATTATTATTATTATTATTATTATTATTATTATTATTATTATTATTATTATTATTATTATTATTATTATAATATATAAATTATATACCCAATCGGCTTATCAGAGTGTGAGACTATGTTATACTTCTAAGAATAACCCTTATCGCTTAGCTGTCGAAACCAAATAGTATATAAGCACTAGCCTAAGCTCGGCTTCGCCGAGTTTACCCTAGGGCTCCGCCGGTAGTGTTTTATAATAGTTTATACGTACATCCAATCTGTCTACGCACAATTTAAAACTAAAGTGGTAACGCCAACAGTCTTGTCAGATTTTCAAGTTCCCCCTTCTATCAAACGAATTAACTTTTTGCATAAAACAAAAGCCAATCAACCTGTCATAAATTTCCACACTTGTGTCTAAAAGTTCGTAACCAGACCTCTCATTTGATACCAAAAATGACATATTTCTAGCACCTTTATACAAAAACAAAAGCCGACCGAGATGTATATTTGTTGACACTGCTATGTTATAGCCCTTCAGAAAAAAATTCACTTGATCCTAATCACGACATGGTTCTTCAACTTTATGTAAAAAACAAAAGCCGGTCAAGTTGATGTCAAAATTTTGAAAGTTCTATAGTTTAGCCATGCAGAAAACTTTTCATTTAATACCAAACAGGATATACAGGTGTTTCATATAAGAGTGCAAGGCGTAGGAGTATGAATTCTGATACCAAAAGGGGGAAAAATCCCAATAAACATTGGTGCTATAACGCTTCCTAACAGAGATACCCAGGATTTTATTTAAAAAAAAAAAACAGGAAACAGGTTAGTTTTATTTATTATTATATTGGGTCATAAATAATTATTTATAAAAAGAATCCCAGAGCAAGTGTTCAAAATGAAAGACATTACATTCAATAAATAAATCAGTATTATTTAAAAATACTACTGTAAATTATTAAAATATTACATTTTCATTAAATACAGAAGGCTTGGCAATACTTTTTTGTATTAGAAATATTATCAAAATATTAAATAACAGGTGTAATAATTAAATAATTATCGGATTGAAATGAGTGGAATTTTTAATTAATTAAATCTCATTTAAATTTTAAATGAATTAAATGCCATCAGCCAACTATTTTCTGCTATTTCAGTATTACGCTTCATTTAAGATAAATCCTCGGTATCTCTGTTATGAAGCGTTCTAGCACCAATGTTTATTGGGATTTTTTTCATGTTGGTGTCTAGAATTCATACTCCGAAGCCTTACATAGTTACATGAAACACTCTGTATTTCTGACAAATTTATACGAAAAACAAGAAATGTTTTCTCATGGACTGTCATAGAGAATTGTCAAAAATACGACAGCTCGATCGGCTATTCTTTTTTGCATAAAATTGTCAATAATATTTCGGAAGTGTAGTATCTACAGCTGAGTGCACGATGTATAATGTATTACAAAGAATGGCTAAATAACCGGGTTAGTTCATACAGTATGCCGCTAGATGTCAGGTTTTTTGCGACCCGGTTTTTACAAAAATATTTGAAATAGTAAATTATTCCTATATAACGCACAATATTTTATATTTTCAATACATTACCTTTTATCTTTTGTCAGTTCTATGTATGTATTTTATACAAATTCCATACAACAGGCTTCTATAATTTCAGTAAAATTATAAAATAAACATTGTCATGTACTTGACACTGACATCTTTCAATCTGAATTTTCTTAATCGTAGTACCTGTTTCTATGGTTATAGCATGGCTGGCTGCTACATAAAATTATATAAATAAAAAATCGAAATAGCGCTACTTCCGAAGTAACGTTACTTCAAGAGGAAAAACAGTTTTACCTCGCGCGTTGCTTTCCAAATTATTTTTGAAAAAATACTTCAAATAAAAGTTGTAGATCACGAAATTCTGCATTTGAATCAAGAAAAAAATTAATTGTGCATGCTTTGTAAGAGCAGAAATTGCAAATGAAAATATCGAAAATCACGTCAAAAATAGTGATAGCCATAAAATTAAAACAAACAACATAACAAATGTAATTTTTTATGTGATTAAAAGTCTCAATATTTGACAGTTAAAACATCAATCATTTGTTTGTCTGTTTGTTTTAATTCCATGGCTAGTGCTATTAAACTAAAATTTTCATATTTAATTTCTAGAGTTACTAAACATAGGAAATGGATTTTATTTATTAATATGAAAGTAGAATTTTATGCTCTACAACTTTTATTTGAATAATTTTTTTCTATAATAATTTGGAGGGCAACGCGTTACGGAAAACTGTTTTACCATGTTAAATGCTTATGTATACAAAGTGATTGGTAGGAACTGATAAAAACATATATTGAAATGAACAAATGCTGCGCGTTTTATGCGAGCAAACAGGACAAAATGTCTTAATTACAGGATAAATACAGTGTGTTCAAAAAATTCGGAGTAGGCTATGTACAAAGAGACGTATGTCAATTAATTAAATGTCAATTTGACTTAAAATATTGTCAAAAATGTTTTGCAAGGAAATCAAAGCTTTTCAAATTAGAAAACGGCGAATGTCGATAAACTGTATCCTTTGACAACTTGACTTTTGAATTGAATATTGATCAGACACACGTTTCTCTGTTCATAGCCTACTCTGAGTTAGGATTTTTTTTGAACACACTGCATAAACATAATATTAATAACACGTCTATGATGTACACAATACTAAATTTAAAGGTAAAAATAAATCAAACAAAACTCAAAAATGTGATATTTTAATTCCAAAGTAAACAATTAGTTACAAAATGTAGAAAAGTAAGTAGTTACATTACATTAATAAAGTTTGGATTGTTATTAAAGGGGAAAAATGCAAGACTCATAGGTATACAAGATTACTTTTGTGGCTTATGCTGTATGATTATGGTCGAGTTGCATAAAATATTGTTAACTTTAATCACATTGTTAACTTTGACAAGACTTCTTTTCCAATGTATTTTTGATACGTATTCACGGTTACATTGTGCATATGATCAGCTAACAACGTTTTATGGCCCTATGTAATTATAAAGATTTTTTACTAATTGGCAATAAAAGAATTTTAAAATAGATAATTCTGAACGCAATATAACAAAATGAAATGCAGATTAAAATCTGTACCGTTTTAAGATAGATATTGAATTATGGTGCACTCTCCACGCCAGCAATGAGTGCCCGTGAGGTGACGCCTGGTAAACGCACGCACGATACAAATATGTCATCATCATTACCGATATCTGCGTACAAAGC
Organism: Harpalus rubripes; assembly: GCA_963082715.1. NCBI lineage: Eukaryota > Metazoa > Arthropoda > Insecta > Coleoptera > Carabidae > Harpalus > Harpalus rubripes. The sequence continues at coordinate 45,996,060 of OY720449.1, read as the reverse complement.
AGATTGGCACACCCAGCAATCGGTAATATGCCGTGATGATATATTTATTTATTTATTGAATTATGTTTAATGTGAAATAATTTTAAACGTAATGTAAGAAAATGAATTGCAAAAAAGAACAGATTAAAACATACCATCTAAAATTATTGAATTGTCTTGTTCCAAACATTAGGACATGATTTTCCTGTAGGATTTTTGGTGTATCCAATGAGTAACACATTTCTGGCTGGATTCGATGAAGAACAACTAACTAACGCGTATGTCTTTCTCAGACTGACATTTTGTTAAATCTATTTACAAAATAAAATATATAAATTAACAATAAACATGACTTAAAATCATTACCCATATTTTTGCAATTCTTCTTCCACGTTTACAGTGCTTTTTTATATATACCTACCTACATTCTTTTCTTCAATTTTACATAGTTAAATATTTTTAGTATTGAAAAGGAACCGGTACGACATTCATAATTTTTTGTCATTAACATATCAAATATGACAAATGACAATGTTTGTTTTTAATTTTGTATGTATAATCTTCGACCGATTCCTGCTCTTCTTATCCTTTTCGTCGAGTTTCCTTATTCATTTTCCAAAATTCTAATTACAAAATAAAATATATAATACATTAATATAAAACATGGCTTAAAATCATTTTATATACCTACCTCGTTTAATGCATAATCTTTTCTTCAATTTCACATATTATTTAAGCATTTTTTTGCATTTAGAAGGATGAAAACCGATAATATGTAATCGTTGACATTGACATTGACATACCATATGACATGAACGCGTTTATCTTCTTAAATTTTTCAATGAAAACTGTGATCGTTACTGTGACCTATTGTTTTTGTTCCTACATTTCTCGTCCATTTCGTCGTTTAATAACCTCGAACATTTTCAACAATCTATTTACAAAATAATTTATAAAATAAGAATAAACATATCTTACATTCATAGCGTACCTTAAGTCGTTTAATTCTCACATTCTTTTCTTCAATTTTAAACCGATTATTTTCTGTAGTTTGTCATTAACATATCATATGTGACAGAAGACAGTATTTATCTTTTTAATTTTACACATGTATTCTTCGTTCGATTGTGAAACTCTTCTAGTCTTTATCAACGTTTTCGTAGTTTTTAGTAACTTCTGACATTTCGTAAAATCTATTTGCAAAATAAAATCTAAATTAACAATAAAATATTGCTTAAATTCATTACGTATACCTACCTCGTTTAATTCATATTCTTTTCTTCAATTTTACACAATATATTTATTTATATTTAGCATTGAAATGGTCGACAACCCATACGACATTCATAATTTGTCATTATTGACATTGACATCATGCAAAATTTTACACATGACAGCATTTTTATCTTCTAAATTTTTACATGTATTCTACGATCCATTGTTTTATTTTACGTTTAATAATTTTTTACTCGAAAACTATGCATCCTACAGAAATTCGTCCCATTAGAAGGGCCCTGAAGCCAATCATTTCCTACAGTTTGTTACAACTTTCATGAAAATCGGTCGCACCGTTTAAGCTGTAGCCTTGTCTAAAGTTGGGCGATCGTCGTGATTAAAGAAAATATATATAGATAGTGAATCTAATCGTTTAGTATATAAGACTAGCGTAACCTCGGCTTCGCCGAGTTTTCCCTAGGGCTCCGCCGATAGTGGTTTATGATGCCCACGCAACATGCCCACCCAAACTGCCCACGCAACATGCCCACCCAAACTGCCCACGCAACATGCCCACCCAAACTGCCCACGCAACATACCCACCCAAACTGCCCACGCAACATACCCACCCAAACTGCCCACGCAACATGCCCACCCAAACAGCCCACGCAACATGCCCACCCAAACTACCCACGCAACTTGCCCACCCAAACTGCTCACGCAAGATGCCCACCCAAACTGCCCACGCAACATGCCCACTCAAACTGCCCACGCAACATGCCCACCCAACTGCCAACGCAACATGCCCACGCAAAATGCCCACCCAAACTGCCCACTCACACTCTCCTTGACTTTTCTGGCTCATGCTGTATGATTATGTAATTTAAAAGATTTTTATTAGTACGATACAATATTTGGCACCCCCCCCCCCGCAATGGCCTTGAGGATATATTTATTTATTTATTTATAAATGAATAAATACTTAAATAAAAAAATACATAAATAAGTAAATAAATAAATAAATAAATAAATAAATAAATAAATAAATAAATAAATAAATAAATAAATAAATAAATAAATAAATAAATAAATAAATAAATAAATAAATAAATAAATAAATAAATAAATAAATAAATAAATAAATAAATAAATAAATAAATAAATAAATAAATAAATAAATAAATAAATAAATAAATAAATAAATAAATAAATAAATAAATAAATAAATAAATAAATAAATAAATAAATAAATAAATAAATATATAAATAAATAAATAAATAAATACATAAATAAATTAAAAAATTAATAAATTAATAAATTAATAAATTACTAAATTAATAAATTAATAAATTAATAAATTAATAAATTAATAAATTAATAAATTAATAAATTAATAAATTAATAAATTAATAAATTAATAAATTAATAAATTAATAAATTAATAAAATAATAAATTAATAAATTAATAAATTAATAAATTAATAAATTAATAAATTAATAAATTAATAAATTAATAAATTAATAAATTAATAAATTAATAAATTAATAAATTAATAAATTAATAAATTAATAAATTAATAAATTAATAAATTAATAAATTAATAAATTAATAAATTAATAAATTAATAAATTAATAAATTAATAAATTAATAAATTAATAAATTAGTAAATTAGTAAATTAATAAATTAATAAATTAATAAATTAATAAATTAATAAATTAATAAATTAGTAAATTAGTAAATTAGTAAATTAATAAATTAATAAATTAATAAATTAATAAATTAATAAATTAATAAAATAATAAATTAATAAATTAATAAATTAATAAATTAATAAATTAATAAATTAATAAATTAATAAATTAATAAATTAATAAATTAATAAATTAATAAATTAATAAATTAATAAATTAATAAATTAATAAATTAATAAATTAATAAATTAATAAATTAATAAATTAATAAATTAATAAATTAATAAATTAATAAATTAATAAATTAATAAATTAATAAATTAATAAATTAATAAATTAATAAATTAATAAATTAATAAATTAATAATTAATTTTGAAAGTTCTATAGTTTAGCCATGCAGAAAACTTTTCATTATTAAATGATTGATAAATTGGTATTAACCAAACAGGATATACAGGTGTTTCATATAAGAGTGCAAGGCGTAGGAGTATGAATTCTGATACCAAAAGGGGGAAAAATCCCAATAAACATTGGTGCTATAACGCTTCCTAACAGAGATACCCAGGATTTTATTAAAAAAAAAAAAAAAAAAAAACAGGAAACAGGTTAGTTTTATTTATTATTATATTGGGTCATAAATAATTATTTATAAAAAGAATCCCAGAGCAAATGTTCAAAATGAAAGACATTACATTCAATAAATAAATCAGTATTATTTAAAAATACTACTGTAAATTATTAAAATATTACATTTTCATTAAATACAGAAGGCTTGGCAATACTTTTTTGTATTAGAAATATTATCAAAATATTAAATAACAGGTGTAATAATTAAATAATTATCGGATTGAAATGAGTGGAATTTTTAATTAATTAAATCTCATTTAAATTTTAAATGAATTAAATGCCATCAGCCAACTATTTTCTGCTATTTCAGTATTACGCTTCATTTAAGATAAATCCTCAGTATCTCTGTTATGAAGCGTTCTAGCACCAATGTTTATTGGGATTTTTTTCATGTTGGTGTCTAGAATTCATACTCCGAAGCCTTACATAGTTACATGAAACACCCTGTATTTCTGACAAATTTTTACGAAAAACAAGAAATGTTTTCTCATGGACTGTCATAGAGAATTGTCAAAAATACGACAGCTCGATCGGCTATTCTTTTTTGCATAAAATTGTCAATAATATTTCGGAAGTGTAGTATCTATAGCTGAGTGCACGATGTATAATGTATTACAAAGAATGGCTAAATAACCGGGTTAGTTCATACAGTATGCCGCTAGATGTCAGGTTTTTTGCGACCCGGTTTTTACAAAAATATTTGAAATAGTAAATTATTCCTATATAACGCACAATATTTTATATTTTCAATACATTACCTTTTATCTTTTGTCAGTTCTATGTATGTATTTTATACAAATTCCATACAACAGGCTTCTATAATTTCAGTAAAATTATAAAATAAACGTTGTCATGTACTTGACACTGATATCTTTCAATCTGAATTTTCTTAATCGTAGTACCTGTTTCTATGGTTATAGCATGGCTGGCTGCTACATAAAATTATATAAATAAAAAATCGAAATAGCGCTACTTCCGAAGTAACGTTACTTCAAGAGGTGAAAATTCGGGTCTATATCTCTTTATTTGATCCATACCCTGTTGTGCATCCTATAGCACAACATTTTCTATTTAAACGCGAACTTATTTTGACCGCAACCGACACACTGCGGCACACCAACTGCCAAACGCCTGTCAAATGGTAACGGGTCGCGTTAGCTTCTTTTGTACCAGCTAGTTATGTCAACGCATCTCGTACTCTCACCTATAGATACTACACCGTGGTAGGAACTGATGAAAACATATAATGAAATGAACAAATGCTGCGCATTTTATGCGAGCAAACAGGAAGAAATTACAGGATAAATATAAACATAATACAAGGTGACCATTTTATATGTTCCCGCCTGAAATTTTAAGAATAAGCAAAACCAAATATATTTTATAAGCCACTTGGTGAATATTAGTACTTTAAATCGAATAATCACAGTAGGTATAAGAGCAAAACAAAATTTTAAAAACCAAGTCACTTATGAAATGTATCATGGATTGCCTAATCATGAATTTTCAGGCGGGAACTTTTAAAATGCGGACCCTGTATTAGTAACATGTATATGAGTACACAATACTAAATTTAAAGATAAAAATAAATCAAACAAAACTAAAAGATGTGATATTTTAATTCTAGAGTAAACAGTTAGTTACAAACTGCAGAAAAGTAAGTACTTACATTACATTAGATATGAACTTTTACAACGAATTTGAAAATATATCAATAAAGTTTGGATTGTTAAAAATGATAGGTATTAAAGAATACTTTTCTGGCTCATGCTGTATGATTATGTAATTTAAAATATTTTTTATTAGTACGATACAATAATTGGGAATAAAAGAATTTTAATATAGATAATTTTAACGTAATATAAGAAAATAAAATACAGACTAAATTCTATACCGTTTTAAAATAGATATCGAATTATGTATAATCTGAAATAATTTTAAACGTAATGTAAGAAAATGAATTACAAAAAAAGAACAGATTAAAACATACTATCTAAAATTATTGAATTGTCTTGTTCCAGACTATGATTTTCCTGTACACGTCTTAAAATCATTACATATACCTATATATACAATCGGTTTATAACGTTGTACCATGTCTTCCGATGCGAATTCTCCACTGGTCTTGCCATAGATTGTGATATTATTCCTACCTTTCTGATCCTTTTCGACGTGTTTCCTTATACATTTTCCAAAATTCTATTTACAAAATAAAATATGTAACATAATAATAAACATGGTTTAAAATCATTACATATACCTACCTTGTTAAATTCATCATCTTTTCTTTAATTATTACATATTATTTTAACATTTTATTGCATTTAAAAGGAAGAAAACTGATAATTTGTCATCATTGACATTGACATAACAGCGTTTATCGTCTTAAATTTTCAAGGAAAACTGTGATCGTTACTGTGAAAAATATTGTTTAGTTAGAAATATTTGTTTTTTACCTAGTTACTTATGACACATTTGGTAACACTGTCCAAGTACATATGAACCGTCAAATTTTATAATTTCTAATTAAAATGGTTTAGGCCTTTTTTACCTGTGCGGATATAATTGCCCATTCTCAAAATGTATAATTATGAATTAAACTTCTTTCAAATTGTCTCCATTTCATAAATATTTCCATTTAAAGGTTCAAAATGACATGACAAACATGGCGTTATTCGTCTTAAATTTTCAAGGAAAACTGTGATCGTTACTGTGAAAAATATTGTTTCTGTCCCAATTTTCAATCTTTATTAATTTTTTACTCGAAAACTATGCATCCTACAGAAATTCGTCCCATTAGAAGGGCCCTGAAGGCAATCATTTCCTACATCTTGGTACAAATTTCACGAAAATCGGTCGAACCGTTTAAGCTGTAGCCTTGTCTAAAGTTGGGCGATCGTCGTGATGAATTCAAATATATATATATAGATATATAGAACTATAGATAGTGAATCTGATCGTTTAGTATTAGGATAGACTTAAGATAATTCTGGATGATTCTTTGTTAAGACTGGCATGCTGCTTGTCGAATCTCTGTAAACAAGTTCTCTACGAATAAAAGTTATAAATTTTTTAAAAAGTATTATTTATACTAAATAATATATATATATATATATATATATATATATATATATATATATATATATATATATATATATATAAATTTGTATTTACACTAGCCACTGTGGCTAAAATTTCCGAGAATATCAAAACTAAGCATAAGAATTCCTAATGATATCCTTTCTCTATAGAATTGATTATATGTACTTTACTAATTCACTGCTTTGCACTATCTTCTATTTTAACTTTCCGCATCAATCCATCATTGTTATGTACAATCGACTTCATGCTCTTGATGGGCTTAGGCACGAAAGCTATTCAAATCACCCGTATCCTTTCAAAAATTAGTCATTATATTCCTTCTAGGTTCGTAGTCGTCATAGAATTATTAAATTCAAATGTTTAAAAATACTGCAGTCAATGAGTCAAAAATAATGATGTTATTCAAGCCGGAATAACAAACTAAAATGATGGCATTACTTTTAAAGCAAAATTCCGACAGGACTGTAACCCACTAATTATAGCGTTTCTTTCAAAAATAGAGTCAATTTATAACAAACTATCATTAAATTTTATAAATAAAATGTTTCATAAACAAATATATGTCATCAAGAATTTTAGTTTCTTACTGGGTGTCCCAATTTGTATTTCTCACAGGTTTAGGTATTGACCCCTGTGGTGCACTCTCCACGCCAGCAATGAGTGCCCGTCAGGTGACGCCTGGTAAGCGCCCGCACGGTGCAAATATTTCATCGTTACCGCATCTGTGTACAAAGCAGATTGGCACACCCAGCAATGGGTAATAAGCCATGATGATATATTTATTTATTTAATTTATTTAGGTATTGTAACCGGGCGATGCTATCTCAATTATGTATTTATAAAATAATAAATTAGTTATTCTAAGTATTAAATTACTGGGTTTTTAGTCACAAATAATAAGTTCCACCATGTACGAGCTGAAACAATTAAAGATAATAAATTAATTTATGTTATTATAGATTCGATGGAATTTTGATTAATATGTTTATGACATGTAATTATATATTACTAAAAATAATATTTCTAGTTTTCTCTTAATAAAAATTAGAGGCAACCGTGATAGTATGGACGATAAACCTGTAATGTTATTTTAGAAATTATTTCTCAGACATTCAAAATTGATGAACTTCGATCGACTGAATTACAACCAATTTCTATTCAATCTATTCAAGGAACTGAGCCACTAGTCTTATAATAAAAATAAAACAAATGAAAATCTGAACAGAAATCGCCGATAAAATATGGATATTATTGTAATATAGAACACATACAAATCCGAGGAAGCTGTTTATAAATCCTGTGATATACACGATAAAGAATATTATTCAATGATTCAAGTTTTAATCATCTATGTTCCTCGTTAATACTATACGAGTATGTATTTATGAGTACTATCATTTGTGTTGACTAAGTTTTCGACATTAACAATGGATTTAAAAAATCGGTTATACATATATTTATACTTAATTATAGTATCTATAGATAAACATTATTTTTACATGAAAATAATTAACTGTATATGAATGAAATATGCGATAAATAAAAATATACAGAAATGTATTATAAATTTACTAGTTACTGAAAATTTAAAAATGAAGAATAATTTTGTTATTCTGAATTGAATTACTGAAAATCACTGATAACGTTCAACAATGCTAGTCAGAACGAACTGTAATATCCCTTTATTATGAATATAAACAGAGTTATTGTATCTGTTTTGTATAGCATTATATCATACAAATATTCATGGAAAATTAAAAAAAAAATAGAGTATTAGAGAATAAAATAAAACATGTTCGGAGTTTGAACTGACACGAAGCATATCAACATCAATACTGACAATGTATACAAAACGAAATGTTCCAACAATATTTCCCCTGGTCAACAGAAAATTGATTTTAGATAAACATGCTGCAGGAAATAGACTTCTGAACGTTTCACAACCCCACATAAAATCTAAAAATAGAAGTTGCCACCAGAACACATTACTTCAAGTTCGCAGTTGTAATGGGTACATATATTCGCCAACAATCTAAAGACCTTCATCCAGAAATAACTTTCAAGCCCTTCATCTAACCCCGACCCCTTCAGGCCGTAATGTATATCGATTTAACTACGATTTCAACTTTGTTGATGTCGCAAGATTCCCTGCAGAGTGAGAAATATAGTATCTCTTTTTAAAATATTCTCTTTTCGTGTTAGAATATCGCAACCTAAAAACTTTTTGACCTGCTGTGGAATGCCTTTCCCTTGGGAAATGAAAATATTCGTGCTTGATTTGCATATTTTTTTCACTGAAATTCTTCTGTCTCTCGCAATTCTTATATTAAACGTCAGCTTAAAGTATTTAGACTATTCGTATTTACAACCGACGGGGAAAAGACCTTTTCTGGATAATTTTTAAAAAAGGAAATAAAAGTATACGGCAGTAATCTTGAAAGTTCTTCCAATCTGATTCTGTAAAATTTCCCGATTAATAATGTTCTTTGCTAAGTTAACGAATTATTGAAATGCATCAGAAATTGACAATCGTATTCATGTATGTGTCGCAGTCAGACTGTAAAATTCGTCATATAAAACGCCTAGCCATTTTATAAAATGCGGCCAAATAGTGAAACCTTCGTTGACTTAAGAGGAATGGAACCCCTGCGTACTAGATATGAAGCGAAAATTCAAATAAATTGTTCCTGTACTAGAACTATTAACATTTTAAAAAAATCAACATTACACGAACATTCTTCTGATATGAACCTGCATTTAAAAACAGTTTTATTGAAATTTATTGAAATCTATTAGTCTTTGACTTTGATTTTATGGGTAAAGCGGCATTTCTTGTGTTTCCTGCAAAATAAATACTTTATTTTTAATGCAGGTTCATATTAGAAGTATGTTCGCTAATGTTTTTATCTATTTTTTAAAAAATATTAATAGTTCTAGTACAGGAACAATTTATTTCAGTTTTCGCTTCATATCTAGTACGCAGGAGTTCCATTTCTCTTAATGATGAATTACAATCTGGCTAGGCATTTCATAAAACGGCGACCAGCTGGCGCCACGGCCACATTTCAAAATGGACATTTCGATATTTTTTGCTTGATATATCTCTAAAAACTCACGCTTGAAAACCTCGGACAGAGTTTGGTGTTAGTTTATATAATGTTGTTACACAGGAAGCTTCCTGACGAAACAGTCAAACTTTAACCTTGAATTCTAGGGGTCATTCCAAGTAAAAAAAAAATCATGTAAACTATAAGTCTCCGTTTTATTTTTTTATTAGTTTATTTTATTTTTGTGGATATCTCTAAAACCGAGAAGAATTGACCCATAGTTTATATGAACTATTTTTACTTAAAATGAACGCTACAATACATGGTTAAAATTTGTCGGTTATGTTATAACATTCCTTTTATTTTTTTTGTTGTTTTGTGTTTTTTTGTCGATATCTCCAAAGCGGAGAAGAATTGACTCATATTTTATATGAACATTTTAGTTATAATGATCCCTAGATACATGGTTATAGATTGTCGGTTTCCTCAAGGGACACTCGTTATTTAGGCGCGCTTCTAGAACTGGACCTTAGAGAAATATACAAACTGTATAAGTTGTTAATCGTTTTACAAAATGCCTAGAAGTCTTATGAAACTACTAGCCAAATTACAAATCAAATCATAACTAAGTTTAGATTCGACAATCTGGTCTCGTTTCAAAAAATGATATAGATGTTTTATAAAGAGAAGAATTTTACAATCTCGCTACGACATAAAAAAGTGCAGAGCGTTTCAATAAGCTCATTAATTATTGGCAACTTATTTATTTGAAGAGATTCGAGTTTGGTTAAAAGAGCAAAATTTTGCAATATTGAATTACAAAATTGGTGGCGTTAGGAAAAATTAATTTAAATCAGCGGTTTCCAAAATATAGAAACCTTATTTATATATATATATATATATATATATATATATATATATATATATATATATATATATATATACAGGTATCATATAACTTCAGGTACATATTAGAAGGGCATATAGTTCTTAATGTCCTGATTACGGAACAATAATATTTTTTTCAAAATTCCTATAATTAAGGGTAGTTCACTTAAGAAGAACATTTTTTGTACCCCTGGATACTATAATATTTGGAATAGTGAAATTAGTTATAACCATTACATAAAATAATTTAACAATGAAATTAATTTATGCAATTACGTAAAGCTTTGTCACATCAATTAAGTTTGGGAGATGTGTATGTAATGAAAAAAAAAATCAAATTATTTACTTTATTTTTACAAAAACTGTTCAAAATTATTTTCATTAACAGCTAAACATAATGCAGCACGTTGAATTAAAGAAATTGAACAAGCCCGATGAATTGCATTCTCTTGTCTAATTCTTTTAGCACAACTTTCAACTCGTTGCCGTAATTCTTCAAGGGTTTCAGGTGCCTCTTGACTATCATAGACGAGGGATCTAAAATTACCCCACAAATAAAAATCTAACGGATTGAAATCCGGGGATCTAGGGGGCCAAGACGCGGGACCTCCTCGACCAATCCACCTGTCCTCAAATACTCTGTTAAGATGATGTCTGACATTTCTAGCAAAATGTGGTGGCGCACCGTCATGCATAAACCATGCATTTTGACGTACATTAAGAGGAATATCTTCTAATAATTCAGGCAAATTATTCAGCAAAAATTGTAAATAATCATTCCGAGACATTCTGTTAGGAAGTATGTATGATCCCAGTAACGATCCGTGTACCATCCCAGCTCAAACATTTAATGAAAATCTGTGCTGAAAATGACTCCTGACAGCAGCATGTGGATTTTCTTCGGCCCAGTAGTGACAGTTATGAATATTATGTATATCATCACGAGTAAATATCGCTTCGTCGGAAAATATTACTTTTAACGTAAAATTGCCATCCTGAGAATGTTGGTTTAGAAGCCATTCACAAAACCTTCTTACTCGAGAGTAATGATCGGGTTCAATTAACGCATGGACCCGTTGAAAATGATAAGGATGTAAATTATTATTCCTTAAAATTCTTCACATTGTCATTCGTGGTACACCTGGTAGTTGATGAGATATTCTCCTTATGCTGATTGTTGGGTCATTGCGTACGAAATCTAAGACAGCATTTTCAACATTTACTGGTCTCCGATGAGCCCCGCCGTCTCTTCCCCAATTAGGTTGCAAAGAACCAGTGTCGCGAAGGTGAGTAAGGCTTACAAATATGCGAGAATTCGGATGCCGTCGCCCTGGGAAACGTTCAGCGTAATAACGCTGAGCTAATCTACAGTTTTGCCCTGCTTCGCCATACATTAGCAACATATCCACTAACTCACTGTTACTGTAACCATTCATATTTGTAACAATAATCAGAAGAGCAATATCAAAACTGTTATAAGAAAGACAATTTATGTGGCCGGCTACTAGAAACCTAATGAAATGATTGTATTATGCAAACATTTCTTATTAATTAGATATAATACAACGTAATATTTAATATTAAAACTACCTATTCAACCAGTGTCCCAAAACTGTTTCCTTCAAAAACCTTAAAAACTAATTTTTAAATTTTGAAAAAATTCTTTTTGTTCCGTAGTCAGGACATTAAGAACTATATGTCCTTCTAATATGTACCTGAAGTTATGGGACACCCTGTATTAAAATATGATAATAATACATTAAATGAAAAAACTTCCCTTCGCTTCGCTTCGGTCGCTGAAGTCCGCGTTGGCATTAAAACGTGCTTATTCATTAAAAACTCATCATCGAATATTTTTATCAAAGACAATACCTTCCTTACATAATGATGACGGGGGGGGGGGGTAAAAAGTAACATGAATTAATTAATTTTTCCATTCGCCGCACGATCATTATAGTCAAATTTAAATTAAATTAAAATAGAATTTAAAATGGATTTTTTTCAAAAAATTCGTTATGTGATGGTATGATACGATTATATCATTGAAATCAAATTAAATTTACCAGCAAATAAGCAAATAAATATATGTTCTTGTTTAAAATAAAAAAGTAAAGTCTCAAATTTTGGAAACCGCTGACATAAATTTATTTTTACTGATTTAACAAATATTGTATTTCAAAATTGCAGTGAAATAAACCATTCAACCATATTTTTACATATCATCTGATGGTGTAAGTAAATCTAAGACTATCCAATCATTGTTATGGAAACCAAAATTTTGGCGTTGGTATCCATAACAATTATTGGTTCTTTTTGATTAGCGGATGGGAGTTATTCTACGGTTTTGGACCGAAACTTTGACCGGAGGTGGTAAAAGCAGCCCTAAGTTTAATACAAGCAATTTATATGCAATAAGAATGTTTAAGAATGACAGTGGCACGACTGGCGCGAGTTATGCAAGCTGTTCCGCTATTTGAAACTGTTCATTTCATTCGTTAAATACCTGGCAGACGGTCCGGAACGGTTTTTCAGTGGCCAATCAAAATAATTTATATAACAAATATGAATATTTTAAATACAAAATACTAACAAAAGCTCACATAATTCCCAAGTATTTTAATTATATCATTTTATTTCTTTGCGCATTTACTTTCGCTTTTCACTAATTGCACTTAATTCGATTAAGCTGGAATGGGTTATTGTATTTTCCAGACTTGAAATACCTATTATTTCCAAATTTAAAACTACTTTCCTCTTACTTACCTTAGCCATATCTTATTAAATTATTCATATTACTAAGTTTAATATTTATATCAAATAGTGTAATTAAAATGATTATAAAAGATTGGAGAATGTACATCAAATAATGTTAACTTCAGATCTTTTGTCTTGCGTTATACGATTTATACTTATATCTAGCCTGTAACTACATTAAATTATTTTTCATGCAATGAAATAGTACGTCATTCATTCCTGTACTTCTTTTTCTGTATCCATTTCTAAAAAGGAATAATGTGGTAAAAGTAAAAAAAATAACTACATTGTTCGGCTTTAAGATAAAATAGTACGTCATTCATTCCTGTACTTCATTTTTTGTATCCATTTCTAAAAAGGAGCAATGTGGTAAAAGTAAAAAAAAATAACTATACCTTGTTCGACCTTGAGATTGGAGTAAATAGATCTGGTATCAGCGACCGGATTACAATGATAAAAAAATCTGATGCGCCCAGCACATTGCCTTCCGTCAGTTCTATGTATTTTGTATAAATTCCACAGAAAGTTTCTTGCAAAAGATTCCATATTTCCAGTACATTACCTAACGTCAGTTGTATTTTGTACAAATTCCATACAGAAAGATTCTATATTTCCAGTAAAATTATAACACAAATATACTATGTAAATTGCACTTGACACAGGCTCCTGTTAATCAGAATTTTCTATATATAGTAGAAGTTTCCTTAGCTATAGCACAGCTGGCTGCTTTATGAAATTTAATATCTTTATAATTTTATAACATTAAATATGAACAAATCTGATATGGCCAACACATGACTCCCGTCAATTCTGTTTCAAATAGCAATGAGCTTTAAGTAAAGTATCACTTCCAGATGACTGTAAACAAAATCTAATTTCTTGTTCCAATAAATAGAAAAGTCTGTAATACTAAATTTTGGATTATATTTTATTATGTTTTTCCTCGACAATCTGTTAAGAGCTACAAGTTAAGTACGACTTCCGGTTTATCATATAGGTATAGTCAAAATCTAATGTTGTTTCAAATTATACACGAGTTATAAATACCAAATTTGAGAAGTTTCGAATAATGTTTTAATATATTTTTTCAAGAAAATCTGTTTTTGGCTTGCTGTAAAGTAATATTTCCGGTTTATCAATTTTAGAAATCATAGAGTATATCGTTTTCATTAATATAAAAGTCTTAACTACCAAATTTGAAAAGTTTTGAAATATATCCTATTATACTTTTCACGAAAATCTGTTCAGAGCTTGAAGTAAAGTATTACTTCCAGTTTATCAATTTTAGAAAAAAATCCAACATTTCGTTCTCATTAATATAAATATCTTAAATACCAAATTTGAAAAGTTTTGGAATATATCATAATATATTATTCACGAAAATCTGTTGAGACCTTCAAGTAAAGTATCACTTTAGGTTTATCAATTTTAGAAAAAATCTAACATGTCGTTCACATTAATATAAAAATTTTAAATAAGAAATTTGAAAAGTTTTGGAATATATCATAAATTATTATATCACGAGAATCTGGTGAGAGCTTCAAGTAAAGTATCAGTTCCGGTTTATTAATTTTAGAAAAAATCTAACTTGTCGTTTTCATTAATATAAAAAAATTAAATACAAAATTTGAAAAGTTTTGGAATATATAATATATTTTTTACGAAAATATGTTGAGAGCTTTAACTAAAGTATCATTTCCGGATTATCAATTTTAGCCAAAATTTAAGTTGTAGCTCTTCTTCTCATAAGTGTCTTAAATACTAAATTTGACAAGTTTTAGAATATATTATTATATATTTTTCACGAAAATCTGTTCACAGCTTCAAGTAAAGTGTCACTTCTGGTTTATTAATTTTAGCCAAAATCTAATATGTTGTTCCCGTTGACATAGAAGTTTTAAATACTAATATTGCAAAGCTTAAGATTATATTTTAATATAGTTTTTCATTATAAAGTGTTATGGGCTTCAAGTAGAGTCACTTCCGGTTATCCAATTTTACCCAAAATCCAACAAACTCTTTGTATGAGTGCAGAAAACTTAAATACGGAAAACAGATATATTTGGTCGTTTGATATAAGAGTTAGCGTGGACGAAAAAATAGTCACACACACACACACACACACACACACACACACACACACACACACACACACACACACACGCACACAGAGAGATATCATCGTAAAAATAGTAAAAACCTTAATTCGTGCTTATTTGCTGAAAACTCACCATCAAATTTTTGGCACGATTAAATTACCTCTCTTATTTACGGTATGACGGGAGGTAAAAATGATATTTAACAGCGTTTTTGTCATAAAAAAATGTTAAAATATTCAAATTAGGGTAATTCCGGTCGACCAATTATATTCAAAACCTACTCAGCTTTTCATATGAAAGTAAAGAAGAGAAATACGCAAAATTATAATTTTTGGAAATGCGGTATTGGAGTTATACAATACGAAATAATCATTACACACACAAACACACACACATGCACACATATAAACACACATACATACACAAGACATACACACATATATACACATACATACATACATACATACATACATACATACATACATACATACATACATACATACATACATACATACACAAGACATACACACATATAAACACATACATACATACATACACGCACGCACGCACGCACGCACGCACGCACACACACACATATACATACATACATACATACATACATACATACATACATACATACATACATACATACATACATACAATACATACATACATACATACATACATACAATACATACAATACATACATACATACAATACATACAATACATACAATACATACAATACATACAATACATACAATACATACAATACATACAATACATACAATACATACAATACATACAATACATACAATACATACAATACATACAATACATACAATACATACAATACATACAATACATACAATACATACAATACATACAATACATACAATACATACAATACATACAATACATACAATACATACAATACATACAATACATACAATACATACAATACATACAATACATACAATACATACAATACATACAATACATACAATACATACAATACATACAATACATACAATACATACAATACATACAATACATACAATACATACAATACATACAATACATACAATACATACAATACATACAATACATACAATACATACAATACATACAATACATACAATACATACAATACATACAATACATACAATACATACAATACATACAATACATACAATACATACAATACATACAATACATACAATACATACAATACATACAATACATACAATACATACAATACATACAATACATACAATACATACTATACATACAATACATACAATACATACAATACATACAATACATACAATACATACAATACATACAATACATACAATACATACAATACATACAATACATACAATACATACAATACATACAATACATACAATACATACAATACATACAATACATACAATACATACAATACATACAATACATACAATACATACAATACATACAATACATACAATACATACAATACATACAATACATACAATACATACAATACATACAATACATACAATACATACAATACATACAATACATACAATACATACAATACATACAATACATGCAATACATACAATACATACAATACATACAATACATACAATACATACAATACATACAATACATACAATACATACAATACATGCAATACATACAATACATACAATACATACAATACATGCAATACATACAATACATGCAATACATGCAATACATACAATACATACAATACATACAATACATACAATACATACAATACATACAATACATACAATACATACAATACATGCAATACATACAATACATACAATACATACAATACATACAATACATACAATACATACAATACATACAATACATACAATACATACAATACATACAATACATACAATACATACAATACATACAATACATACAATACATACAATACATACAATACATACAATACATACAATACATACAATACATACAATACATACAATACATACAATACATACAATACATACAATACATACAATACATACAATACATACAATACATACAATACATACAATACATACAATACATACAATACATACAATACATACAATACATACAATACATACAATACATACAATACATACAATACATACAATACATACAATACATACAATACATACAATACATACAATACATACAATACATACAATACATACAATACATACAATACATACAATACATACAATACATACAATACATACAATACATACAATACATACAATACATACAATACATACAATACATACAATACATACAATACATACAATACATACAATACATACAATACATACAATACATACAATACATACAATACATACAATACATACAATACATACAATACATACAATACATACAATACATACAATACATACAATACATACAATACATACAATACATACAATACATACAATACATACAATACATACAATACATACAATACATACAATACATACAATACATACAATACATACAATACATACAATACATACAATACATACAATACATACAATACATACAATACATACAATACATACAATACATACAATACATACAATACATACAATACATACAATACATACAATACATACAATACATACAATACATACAATACATACAATACATACAATACATACAATACATACAATACATAAATACATACAATACATACAATACATACAATACATACAATACATACAATGCATACAATACATACAATACGTACAATACATACAATACATACAATACATACAATACGTACAATACATACAATACATACAATACGTACAATACGTACAATACGTACAATACATACAATACATTACAATACGTACAATACTTACAATACATACAATACATACAATACATACAATACATACAATACATACAATACATACAATACATACAATACATACAATACATACAATACATACAATACATACAATACATACAATACATACAATACATACAATACATACAATACATACAATACATACAATACATACAATCATACAATACATACAATACATACAATACATACAATACATACAATACATACAATACATACAATGCATACAATACATACAATACATACAATACATACAATGCATACAATACATACAATACATACAATACATACAATACATACAATACATACAATACATACAATACATACAATACATACAATACATACAATACATACAATACATACAATACATACAATACATACAATACATACAATACATACAATACATACAATACATACAATACATACAATACATACAATACATACAATACATACAATACATACAATACATACAATACATACAATACATACAATACATACAATACATACAATACATACAATACATACAATACATACAATACATACAATACATACAATACATACAATACATACAATACATACAATACATACAATACATACAATACATACAATACATACAATACATACAATACATACAATACATACAATACATACAATACATACAATACATACAATACATACAATACATACAATACATACAATACATACAATACATACAATACATACAATACATACAATACATACAATACATACAATACATACAATACATACAATACATACAATACATACAATACATACAATACATACAATACATACAATACATACAATACATACAATACATACAATACATACAATACATACAATACATACAATACATACAATACATACAATACATACAATACATACAATACATACAATACATACAATACATACAATACATACAATACATACAATACATACAATACATACAATACATACAATACATACAATACATACAATACATACAATACATACAATACATACAATACATACAATACATACAATACATACAATACATACAATACATACAATACATACAATACATACAATACATACAATACATACAATACATACAATACATACAATACATACAATACATACAATACATACAATACATACAATACATACAATACATACAATACATACAATACATACAATACATACAATACATACAATAAATACAATACATACAATACGTACAATACGTACAATACATACAATACGTACAATACGTACAATACGTACAATACGTACAATACATACCATACATACCATACATACCATACATACCATACATACCATACATACATACACACATACGTACATACATACATACATACATACACACATACACACATACGTACATACATACATACATACATACATACATTGTAAAAATAGTGAAATCGTATTCCAGGGACCTTAATACGTGCTTATTATGTAAAAGTTAAAACAAACAATATGAAGTATTTCAAATATTATTATAGTATACAGACTGTTAAAAATAGAGTAAAAAATTGTAGGTATATACATACATTTTGATGTTCTGATTCTAAATCAAAAAGAATTTTTCCAAAATACGGAAAAAATGAAAAATTATGGTTTATTATTCTGTTGCAATAATTTTTATATGACTTATAAGAGCTTCAAATTTGAAAATATCACGAAATATTCATTAGATATTTAAAATGAATTATTGAAATTTGTGTAATATTTTGAAAAAGCCACCTGATCTGAAACAGAATGTGACGTCAGAGCACATACAGTTTAACACCTACTTTTATTTATATTGTTACATCCTAGTTTGGTATTTCATATTCAGTACAATATTATTTTATATTAAGTTGTTACGGTTACCTTTATTGTTGCCTAGTAGGATTATCTATGAATATTCTTTGGGAACCTCCTTGGGATTTATCTTTGATTGAATTGTAGGTCTTAATGTTCCAATTCTTATTTATTAACAATATACGTACAGGGACGTTTCGGGCGTTAGTTAGCCCATCATCAGCTATAAAATTTATAAGGTTATAATAGATTTGTAAAAAAAAATACAAAGTTTTCACAAAAGTAGAGAGATATTAATGTAAACCAACGAACAGCAAATTTGGTTTTACATTATATAAATATATAAAATGACAGTTTTTGTTTCAATTCAAATCCAAGATCTATTGATAAACGTAGCAGAACAGAATTAAGAAACGTAGCGTTCTCCATGGCGACGGTAGAAGTTCTACCAAAAAAAGTGTAATACGTGTAGGTATTTACAAATCAAAAAGTGGGAGATAGCAAAGTTTTCTGCGCGAAGCAAAAATAAAGATGCATGAAATATGACGCCAAATTGATAGTAGAGGTGTAAGACAATATAAAAAAATAAATATAAAATATAAATTAAACAATAAAAGAATATTACTAAAAGTCAACTAAACTTGCTGTTCTTTGGTTTACATTAATGCCTACTTTTTTGGTGAGTTGAAAACTTTGTATTTTTTTTCTATTTTCACATATCGATTGTAACCTTGTAAATTCTATATCTGACGGGCTAATTAATGCCCGAAATGTCCCTGTACGCATATTGTTAATAAATAAAAATTGTAACAGTAAGACCTACAATTCATAAGAGAAATATCGTTGCAGTATGATTTGTTTTGGCGCTTAATTTTTGTTGAATATGTAATGATTATTGTTTTACGTAATTTTGATTATTGGAAAGTTCAACTTTAATATAGCGTCAACTGTGTTTCGTATTTTATGTACATTGAAGCTTTCAGCTTTTTCACAATTGCTGTGTATTAGAATATGTAATTGGAGCCATCAGCTGTTATTGCAGAAGTATATTTTTTGTATAGTAGCATTTTTCGATATTTTAGTCGTTGAATTGTTGCCCAATTGTTGGAACTTGTAATTTAACAAGAACGCTCGTATTAACTGGCATGATTGCCCACGTTTCAACTGGTTCCAATTTGAATGCTGTAGATGTAAATGCACTGCGCTCGACACTGGGTTATGGGTTTAGGGTTTAACAATTTTTTGTACTTAATAGTTTACTTTTTTACAACTTTGTTTTTGATTTACATTCTTGTTACTTTGTGGACGGTTTGACTTGCCTTTATTAAATTATACTTTATCAACTCTTATCTTTTATTTGTCGGACTTTAGTCGTTTGCAGGCTACATAGATCACGGTAGATATTTAAAATTTTTATATCTTGTTTTTGTACCGTCTTTGTCGTAATTTTCGAATAAAAATTGCGGGGCGCCCTTATCTCTTTTTAAACCAATTTTGTGGTTTCAATCCAGCCCGTCTCCACTGTCTAAAAGTTGCCGGCCTCCCAAAGAACATCCATGTGGAGTATTTGTGACTAAGAAAACCCTTTAGGGAATAGATGCGTCACAATATAAATAACAAACTATTTTCCTATTGGCTATGAATGACGTACTGCATGTGCTCCGAGCTCACAAGGGGGGTTGTTTTTTATGACTATTTCTGGCGCCAAATTTCTTATTTAATTATTTACGAAAATAGCAATAAATTATTGTTATTTTTATATTACTATGAAAAATATTGCATAAACTTTCATTTAAAATACCTTTTAAAAATGTAAAACCGGCTCATTCCTTTTTATTAAAAATAATAAATTATCTAATCACGTAACAGACGTTGAATAGGAAATAAATTAATTCGTAATTATATCCTATTTGAAATCAAAAAATTAATCTGTCAGTTGTTATACTATTGGTAAATCGTTGTATACAATTAGCCAATCACTGACTCGGAAATAAGGTGGAGATAAATATTAAGTGCATAAAATATTTAAATATTTTTTCTCCAACACTATTAAGGGATTCACACATTCTGTAACTGAAAACTGTTATAGAATGAGCGCATTCTGTAACACAACAACTGCCTTAACTGTCAAATTAAAGATTACAAAATCTAATTATATGCCTTGTTTTACACGTTTGAAGCTTCTACATGGAAAGTTAAATAAAAAATTATTGCTTTTGTAACGAACCAATAATATTTTATTATTTTTAGCAAAACGTCAAGTGATGTGCAAAATATATAGTTCTTAAATAGTGTTAGAGAAAGTATATTTTAAAACTCGTATGGAATAGTATTTCCGGTACTCGCGAAACCGTAGACCTCGCCTACGGCTCGGCCTACTATGTAACGTAAATTTTCCCTAAAGGGTTTATTGAATCACGGTATTCCACATGCATGTTCCGTTGGAAGGCCGCCAGCTTTTAAACAGTGGAAACGGGCATAGTTGAAAAAAATCACAAGAATAGTTATAAAAGGATAAAGGCGGCACGTTATTTTTCTCCGGAAAATTACAAAAAGGTTGACACAAAAATGAGATAAATAAAAAGTTACTCTACCTACCGTAACGTTGTTTCCTGCAAACGACTGAGGTTCAATAAATAAAAGAATGAATTGTTAAAACAGAATTTAATCGAATGCAGGTTAAAGCGTGTATAAGGCACAAAGTACAACAATGAAGTTGTAAAAAATCTGATGTGGTCAGCACATAACCTCTCGCCAGATATTTTACCTGGTTGTACGCATAAAACGAAAATATTTTTAAATACAAATACATGTATTCATGTCTCACTACAAAATAGTTATTTTAATATGAATTATGTACAATACATACATTTTCTTTATATTCAATATCCTGAATTTTTTTTCTACTTTCTTTTCTTTTTCTTTTATTCGTCACTTTTTCGCAAATTCCTTTTATATTCTTTTTTAGGTATATTCTTTTGCGTTGTTGACTTCTTATTTATTTTCATAATCTTCATAATGATGTACAAATATTTTTGACAGTGGCATACAAATATTTTTGACAGTGACCAAAACTGACTCGACTCTTCCCATTATTGTTAGATTGAGGAATCCGTAGTTAAAAATGTCTTAAGTCTTATAGTATTTGAGTTATGGTGAATCCAACATCCACACACACACACACACACACACACACACACACACACACACACACATCCACACACACACACACACACACACACACACACACACACACACACACACACACACATACGGACATCATCGTAAAAATGTTATAATCGGATTCTAGGGACCTTAAAACGTGCTTATTCACTAAAATCTCGATATGCGATTTTTAGCATGAATACAATACCTCTCTTAGCGAGAGGTAAAAAAAGTAGTAAAAGAGTCTAAACACACTAATTGTTGGACTCAACCCAGTTTCGGGCGCTGCATATTTACATTTACAACTATTTGAATTTAATTATATAATGAAATTGAAGAACCAACAGCACAATAAAGACCAAAACAAGGTCTCGCTAATTACATTCAATTGTATAAAATAACATTACAGGAAACGCAGAGTTAAGAGTAAGAGTACAAAAAAAGAAACAATTATACCATACAGGAATACTTACAATTATTTGTGTTACTTATAGGTAACTTAAATAAATTACCTTGTTACTTTTGATGGAACATGAATATTATACATATTGATATTGGAATGAAGCAAATTATTGAAAACTTTGTACAAGAAAATCATATCAAAATAAATTCGCCTACATTTCAAACAGATCAAATTATTTTTTTCTAATTTGCTGAAGTAATTAGGGCAGTTAATATTTAATTTATAACAAAGTAAATTTACGAACCTCTTTTGTACATTTTCGGTAATATTAATATTTTTCTGTACATTGGATACCATACTATGAACGCGTATTCAAATTTCGAGCGTACTAAAGAGTTATAAAGGCAAATAACAGAGCTTGGATTTTTAAAAACTTTACACACAGTGTCGAAAAATGAAGGCATGAGTCTTTCCTGATGTCATCAAAGTGAGAATTCATCATAAGTTCAGGGTCATACAATACACCTAAATCTCGAGTTACGAACTTTACTTCCAGAGAAACATTGTTAATATTATAATTAAAGCTGATTAAGTTGTGATTTCTAGTAAAATTCATTACGTAACATATAGATGAATTAAGATGTAAATAATTATGTTGACAATAAATGTATAATTTAGTGAGATCAGTTTGTAATGCGACACAGTAATTTGTGATTAATAAAAATTTTGAATGATCAAAATATTGCGAAATATCATTAATAAATAAATTGGTACCAGTTCAAACGTGGGCTGAGCGTCCTGAATCATAAGTCACAACAAACGGGCAACAATGTAAACACACAAAACTTATCAAAAATATGTGCTAACATATATAAAGTAAAATCTAGTTACAATACAATGAATGAGCTGAAGGCTCCAAAATGTAATACACATAATACGATTAATCTAACCCTATAAAGAACTTACAACAATAATAATACCAAAATTACCTAACGCGATAATCACAAATCATAACGTAACTAACAACAAAAAAGTAGTGCTCGTGAACTCACACAAACACCACCAAAAAACACCAAAAACTGGACTGTCAAAACGGCACCTCAACGTTATCGATAAATCCACAAAATAGTGCAACCACACAATGGTCATACACGATTGCCGTGCACTCTACTATCACGTCGAAAATACGGAATCACGCCGACAACACATGCCAAAACGCCAGACAAAAAAATAACTTAAAAACGAAGCCGCGTACGCCACTGAATATCTAAGCGATCCACTCAAATGTCAAGAAATCTAGGAAGTCGCCACAGAATGAAAGATTGGAAGAATCACTAAATAGAATAGAAATAGGCTGAAAATAATCAAGATAACAATACAGGTAAGTTACTTAATGGAAGTGGACCTACGTAAAAGATAGGAATAAAAATCTACGAGTAGAGCAAAAATTCAATAGGACAAAATTGGACCGTAACAACAATTATTCAGTTTCATATTGGTTAAGAAATCTGTAAAACTCAGGTTTATATGATATACATCAAGCCCATCAGTTTTCTTTTTACAACGCAGCTGAAGTTAATTTTTTAAAAAATTTGTCATCTATAAAATTATATTTTAATAGAGCACCTTTGCCCTAATTTAGTTTCCGAGATCCCAATAGTGAGCCTCTAAATATGGGCAGCCTGTATACAAGATTTAACATTTTTTCATAATTTATATAAATTTGAGTAAATTATTAGAAATCAATATTTCCTTTATTAGGATTGGATAAAGTATACATAGGCCAACTGAATTTATAATATATTTATTTATTAAATTCTTTGTGCTATCGATTTCGAATTATTACAATTCATCATCAGGCACCAGCTGAAAAATACGTACATGATTTTATAAAAAAAAAATTTTTTTATTTTTCTTTAAACAAAGTCATTCTTGGACAAAATATACATATTCATTGTTTGAGAAAAGATTATAAGAAGTATACTATGATTAAGTTTAATTTACAATTTAATATGTTATGACTATTAGTAAGCAAGCGATCGTAATAAGTAATATCAAGGAAACACGTGCGTAAGTTAAAATTTCTAGGTTAACATTTTCATGTAAGTAAGTAATCGCAACAATCAAAAACTTTAAGGGAAGTTAAATTATAACATTGTGACACTCACCGTCAAGAGTTGAATTATTATTTGTTAATTTTAATTTTAAACATTGATGATTCATAATCAAGAATTTAGTAGTGTGTAACGCCAAGAGGATGAACTGCCTTGGTCGAGTGAATGGTGTAGTGGATTGGGAGCGGAAACTAGTAGTATATGGAGAACATTAAGAAGAGTATTTTTTTATATGAGGTTATGATATAAAAGGTGGTAAATTTTTAAAAATGTGTGGTTCCGGAAAAATTTACCGCCTTTTATATCATAACCGCATGTAAAAAAATACTCTTCTTAATGTTCTCCATATACTACTAGTTTCCGCTCCCAATCCACTACACCATTCACTCGACCAAGGCAGTTCATCCTCTTGGCGTTACACACTACTAAATTCTTGATTATGAATCATCAATGTTTAAAATTAAAATTAACAAATAATAATTCAACTCTTGACGGTGAGTGACACAATGTTACAATTTAACTTCCCTTAAAGTTTTTGATTGTTGCGATTACTTACTTACATGAAAATGTTAACCTAGAAATTTTAACTTACACACGTGTTTCCTTGATATTACTTATTACGATCGCTTGCTTACTAATAATCATAACATATTAAATTGTAAATTAAACTTAATCATAGTATACTTCTTATAATCTTTTCTCAAACAATGAATATGTATATTTTATCCAATAATGACTTTGTTTAAAAAATAATTTTATAAAATCATGTACGTATTTTTCAGCTGGTGCCTGATGATGAATTGTAATAATTCGAAATCGATAGCACAAAGAATATAATAAATAAATATATTATAAATTCAGTTGGCTTATGTATACTTTATCCAATCCTAATATAATGCAAACTGAAATGGAGTCATTCATTCATAATTTCCTTTATTTTTTTGTCATAGAATGGTTTTCAGGAACATATCCGCTCACATTGCTATTTATTACCCACATTACATTTTTGACATCAAGTGGGTTGATTTCCAGTATTTTTCTTTTTTTAACGATAGTGCTATACGTGCGATAACCCAATTTTGCTGTAGCAAACGCAGAAACAGATAATGTATATATATATATATATATATATATATATATATATATATATATATATATATATATATATATAATATATGATGTTTTACAAAAGGTTACGTAGCTCACGTGGCTCTTCGGGGAAATGTGGGCTATGCAGTAGAGCAACGGTGACGACGGGTTGGCTCTCCACAAGAAACGGGATGCTCCAACAATGTGATGCTGACGGTAGTGTCTCAAATTCAAGAAGCGATGACTTTCCATGTGATACTGCACCAATCCGGATAAACCGATGAAAGATTTCGCCAACAATGAAATCTTTCTATGTGCCCGTGACTAGAAGTATTCCGCCAATATGCGAATTCATACCAACTCGACGCCAAGACGTACCCAACAATGTACAACCGCGTCTAGGTATCATAGAACAACTCACTCCGAAATCCTAACAAACGAAATCAAAAACACTCATTCTAAAATAACAATCGATCACTACTTTACACGTTCATTACTAAATCACGTCGTACCGGCCACATGCCGCTACGATGGTTGAAGATATTACATCTTTCCCGAAACCACGTTTCGTACCAGACTCATGTCTAACACGGATCACGTTCCGTGCCCGAGTTTTATAAAGATTTTGTTTTCCGGACATCAAAAATCCATCAAAAAACATGCAGCGCCACAGTAAACAAAACAAGTAACATGAAGAAGAAACTATAACATAAAGAAGAATTACATTTCAAAAATTGTCCGCTACGCCATTGAAACTTATATATATATATATATATATATATATATATATATATATATATATATATATATATATATATATATATATATATATATATATATAGTTTTAAATCCACCTGAAAGTATATATTCCCTTTCAATTCATTGCAACTACTGGAAAATTTTATTCATGATTACAAAACATCTGAAGCTAAAACAGGAATGTAAAAAACTTGGATTATTGTTTCAAAATTTATATAGATATCCGGGTCTTTGTAAGACAATTCTATCTGTGTATTTGGATAATTTCACCTACTTTTATTTAATTTTACAAATGTTTTAGTAAAAATGATGGAGATATACTACGAAATCATGTAACAAACTGTCGCACATAATACAAAGTTTACTTATTTTTAGGATACTGTGAACTTGTATTGTTTAACACTTTAATATTCAAGTAAACACTAACAAAATGAAAAGGATTTTCCTTAAAAAAAAGTAGGTACGAATGCCAATTGTTATTTACAGAACCAGTTATGAAAAGAGTAATATTATTTTGAAAATTAGTGAGCCAAACAATATCATGTTTTTATAAGGTGTTATGTACAAAATATTACCTAATTTCGCTGAAATAACTTAAAATACATAAAATTCTAGTTTCTACTTCCTTGTACAAAGTAAAGGAAGTATTGTATTCGCGAAAAATTTCGGTTTCCAGATTTTAACGGAAATATTCATTTTGGCCATCCCTGAATCCATTCTGACTAATTTCGTCGTGACGTCTGTACGTACGTACGTATCTCGCATAACTCAAAAACGGTAAACCGTAGAAAGTTGAAATTTTGTATTTAAGACTTCTATAACATGTAGTTGTGCACCTCCCTTTTTGGTCATTACATAATTTCCAGAAATGGTACTTTATCTGAAGCCTACAATAGATTTTAATGAAAACCCATATTAAAATATAATCCAAAACTTTTCAAATTTAGTAAATAAGATATTTATATCAATTGGAATAACATAGCAGAATTTGGTTAAAACAGGCTAACCGGAAGTGATATATTACCTGAAGTTTTTAACAGTTTTTCTTGAATAAAATAGTTTCATTTTGATTTTAGAAATAAATGCTTCAAATAAGAGTTTTAGAGAATTAAATTCTACGTCTAGCACATCAAGTATTATTAAATTTTGCCCTCTGTATAAGCGAGATATGTAAATTTAAAACATATACTTTTTGGTTCTTGTAATGAAGCTTGCTATGGATTAGGACAAAAAATAACAAATAAATAAAAAATAGATGTTAATGTCAAATTACGTCAAATACGTGCAATTTTATAATTGAGTCTATACTTCATATTAGTCTTGCGTACAAGGAATATGTGTGGTGGCCACATCAGATTTTTTTATAAAAATATGCAGCAAGGAGTCAACATACGAGTAGGTAAAAATTCATGTGAGATATAAACAAAAATTTGTTTTGAACAAATTTATTTGTTTAAATATGGTTATATTTACTTAATATGAGTATGTCCATAAACTTGCAATCTATTACTAATATATCCACTCCCATGTAATATATTAAAATAAACAACTTCCACAGGGTTTATAGAAAACACTATAGCCATTTAAAGAGAGTCAAGAGCGGTTACGATGAAGGGGTGTAATGGCGGTAACTACCCCCCTGAGGTTCCGACTTATTTGTTTTAATAAATAAACCGAAATAATTTTATTTTGTTTGTATTTATTTTATGTGGCACGAACTGTTTCCTTTTACATGTGATTTCATTTTTAAATATTATACCTTTGAATATATAATACATGTATAATATAGTAGGTAACTTATTTCCTGAACGTCCTAAACCAAAACCTACAGTTTTGAGAATATTTTCAAAATTTAAAATTGATGGATGTTTAGATAAGAATCATAAGAAGAGAACAAGAACAAAAACTGTGCGTACAGTAAATATATAATTTACTAAGAGCTATAGAGGAAAATAATCAGCTGTCTACGAAAATGTTGGCAAGTCAATTAAATATTAGGAAATATTCTTAGTGCCGGACTTACGCCGATCACTTTGTATATACATTAATTTTCGCAAAAAAATACATATGAAAGTAAAATTAATTTATTATTTCCAATATAAAATGTTCTATTGAATTCAATAGTAAAATAAAAAATATAGCATTTCATTTAAAATAAGAGATTTAGGAACTTCGTCGGTCAAATTTACTACTGATTTGACTATGTAGGTATTTGAAAAAATAAATTAGATAATTTTAATTTTTATATTTGCAATAACATAAAAAATAAAAAAAACAAACGCGTTTATAAGTAAAAATTGCATTGTTGATCTTAAAATATCATTTTAATTGGGGAACCAGGGAACTACCATTATTTTATTTTAGGTCATACCGTCCGTAACATGATGAAATTTATATTCAGTGGGATTAATTTTTCAGTTGATCCAACTTTATATTTCGGAATCCATTTGGACATGACTATATATAAATATTTCTTAGTATCTCTTTTCAAATGAAATATAACATGCAAAGCTGCATCCCGCTGAAATGGCAAGCATAAAGTGAAGAAGTAGGAAGTTTCGATTCCTATTCGACGGAGATTTTACGGCATTTTGCAAACTCGCCACGATTATGCAAGCAATGACAAATGAATAGCAGAATGATATGGCGCCGATTCTTGGCTGAACTTTTATCAACTGTGATTTACATTTGAAATTCGAGGCGCGAATACAGTTTTATGGCAGCATCAGTATGTTGACGGCATGTGTAACAACAGGCCAAGAAATTGTTAAAGTGATACCTGACGTGGTGCTTACACCATTTTAAGACGTTATCCATTCTAAAGTGAAATGTTATTTTGGAGTTATTTGAATGTTATAAAACGTATTTTTATTGTAAAAAGTATATTATGAACATGCCTACACATCATATACGAGTACTATTCTAAATATTAGAGTAAACATTTCACTTGTTCACTTAAAAACTTAAATAAAGAAATAGAAAAAAACATGAATAAATTTTAAAACTGAATGTTATTCAAATTCTACACCCCGATCCCCGATGTAAATATTTCATATCACTCAACTAATGCGATCACCTGTCACTTTAGGTAGGTGAAGTTGGCCCCCCCAAGTCGGAATTAATAATAACAAATTAATGTGTACAATTGCGCCTTTTATGCGCTTGTATGCACCACCTTTACTTTTTTATGCGCTGTTATAGTTTCTGTATTTCTCAATTTTTTTAATGGGGCGGCCAGCTTAATGTGTAGCCCCCCCAAATTGATAAATATGTATTTTATTGTTATGTATGGCCTGATAAACATATGCGCTACTATGCGCCAATCATGTTCAGGATACATATATATTTGAATCTCGGGGGGGCTACATTAAAGGTGATTTTTTTTTAATTTTTAAAAATTTGAAAGAAGCTATTGTATTCGAATACGTATGCGCTCTTATGCGCTACCACAAATTTTCATTGCGCTTTTTCCATTGAAGAAAGAGAATGATGGGTGGTCAAGATAATGATATATTAAATATTGAAAATTTTGAATTTTATTGTAAGTATTACGCTTTCTTATGCACCAATTAAATGTTTTTATATGCTGATTTAGTTTTCTATAAAATAACACTATAAATAGGGGGGGGGGGCTGTGT
This sequence comes from Harpalus rubripes, assembly GCA_963082715.1. Classification (NCBI taxonomy): domain Eukaryota; kingdom Metazoa; phylum Arthropoda; class Insecta; order Coleoptera; family Carabidae; genus Harpalus; species Harpalus rubripes. Next base: position 45,964,745 of record OY720449.1, on the reverse strand, counting down.
CAATCTTAATACAATTTTTTTTAATTGGGTACAATAATGGTCATATATTTGTATGCACTTTTATGCACTGTAACAAATTTCCTCTGAGCTCTTATAGTTCTTATAAACATAAGTAGACGTTAAAAGGACTAGTAGGAGTTGCTGCTAACGGCGTAGTTACTTTTTTAAGTAATTTGTACCCGGGGTCTGTCTCCGACAAAATATTATTTAGCCACTGTGGAGTTGCCAGCCACTTTCTCGATGGTGTTATTTTAAATATACCACCATTTTTGACGACACTACAGTTTACAATGGAACAAATTCAAAACCCAGTTGCTCTTTTATTTTCCATTCCCAATGCATTTTTTAATTTTATCAATAGATTACAATGTAAAACATTATCATAGTCTTAGCTTTATACGAATGAATTTTTAAGTTTGTATTTATGCGTGACAGATGACAGCTCTTTAAATTTGGCTCACGTTCAGGTTTTGTAATTCCCGCTCAATTTTAACATCACCACTTTCGGAGTAATAATTATTAATCTAGTTTCGATTAAATTTATTCCAACACCGCAAGCTGGCGTTGTTTTTAAAAATTAATGATTGTACCTGTGATTCTTATTCTTATGATTATCCAATTTGACATTTGAAACATACTATTAATTTATTATATTAGCAAGACATAATGGCTGGTATTCTGAGCTTGCGACTAAGCCCGACTAAGGAAGCGACTAGCTAATCACCCGTCTAAAGTATATATTGTAACATTATGATAGTCGGGCGACTAGCTAGCCGCTTTTTTAGTCGGGTGCTCAGAATACCGTTCATAATGTGTATAAACTCTATGCTAAATTAAACAAATAAAAACAATGATAGAGTCAGTAGAAAATTTCAAACTGTATCGATCTTTTTTCATTTACCATGCAGTGTTTATTTAATATACATTCAGTAGACATTACACGCAAATTTCATGCTTTACACCTGCTTCTTTAGTTATTATAGAAATATTTTTTTGGATTGTCGAACAGATGGGCTTTTCAATTCTAATTTCAAAACAGCAATATGCAGTCTAGTTACAACTACCAGCGGTACCAGAAACAAAATTAAAGAAACTGACAAATATCTTGATTTTGTAGTGAAAGTAAGAGCGATAATCTGTGATATATTTTGTTTATTTATTTCATGGGAGTACAACAATATGAAAAATAAAGAACAGTTGCGAATAATTTAATTTTTTAAAAACTGTGTATTACAACACCACCTTGCGGTGTTAGAATAAACTTAATCAAAGCTAGATTAATAATAATGACTCCGAAAGTGGTGATGTCAAAAACCTGAAAGTAGGCTTCCGGTTTCTCGAATGCAGTTTATTGTGAACGAATCGTAATGCGCCAAATTTAAAGAGCTGTCATCTGTCACGCATGAATACAAAACTTCGTTAAAATTAAAAATTGATTCGTATAAAGCTATTTTTATAGCACTATGATAATGATTTACATTGTAATGTATTGATAAAGTTAAAAATGCATTAGGAATGGAAAATAGAAGATTGTTGTAGAATATTCCTTTTCTCTTATTAACGGATATTGAAAACTTTAAATATTATTGTTGCATAAGGCATTAAAAATGATGGAATCATATTTAATATTTGAAACTTTTTTATTCTTCCTATGGCCCTTTCTACATGAATTCTAGGCTCTTGCGATATTTCTGGTTTTTGAATTTGTTCTGTAAACTGTAGTGTCGTCAAAAATGGTGGCATATTTAAATTAACACCTGGTGGCAAAAGTTCGGCTATTAAAATCCTTTGTCGGCTTATATTAAATCACCAGCGGGAAAGTGACTGACAACTCCACAGTGGCTAAATAATATTTTGTCGGAGACAGACCCCGGGTACAAATTACTTAAAAAAGTAACTACGCCGTTAGCAGCAACTCCTACTAGTCCTTTTAACGTCTACTTATGTTTATAAGAACTATAAGAGCTCAGAGGAAATTTGTTACAGTGCATAAAAGTGCATACAAATATATGACCATTATTGTACCCAATTAGTAGCGCATATGTTTATCAAGCCATACATAACAATAAAATACATATTTATCAATTTGGGGGGCTACACATTAAGTTGGCCGCCCCATTAAAAAAATAGGGAAATACAGAAACTATAACAGCGCATAAAAAAGTAAAGGTGGTGCATACAAGCGCATAAAAGGCGCAATTGTACACATTAATATGTTATTATTAATTCCGACCTGGGGGGGGGCAACTTCACCTACCTTGTCACTTTAAAGCATTAGTGTTACTGCCTTCAAGTGACCACATCAACCGATCAGCGATAATCTATCAGTTTATTGCACTTATGCAAAAAAGTGACAACTAACCTCAATAATGATAAATAATTTTTTTCTTAAAATGTTGAAAATAAACAAAATTACAAAGCACCTTATGTGCCTTGTTGGCTTGTTGCAAAATTGTATTTTTCGCACATGACGTATTACTGAACTAACTTACGCCGAGTGCGAAAAGCACAGTCATTTTGCAACTAAACACATAAATAGCTATTGTATTACTATATACTTGAAAACACTACCCTCTTCTCTTCCCTGTATATGAGCGGATTTTTGGATAAATTATTGCGATATATTTATACATAGCATGTTATACCGTCGAGTTATCCATAACATAACATTTAATATTAACAAAAATGTGTAAGTATTAAACAAAATTGATTGTTTTACAATAGAGAACTGACAGCAATAATTAAACATGTAATACATATACAGGGTTGTTTTGAACTTAATGTGATAAATATAAGGGTAAGTAGTATGACATGTGTATATTACGAAACAGTAAGAATTTTTTTTAATTCGCATATTTCGGGGTAGTTTTCATGAAACTAACATTTTTGATACCACTGGCAACGCATTTGCATTCTTCTGTAATTTTACAATTATTAATTAATTATTAAGAAGAATATCTTATATATCTTATATATATATATATATATATATATATATATATATATATATATATATATATATATATATATATATATATATACATATTATCAGCTCTGCAGGCACAGTTGGCCCATGGCTTCAAAACAAGTTCGTCTCCATTCTTTCTTGTTTGTGGTTCTTTGTTTCCAATTTCCAATTCCTATTTCTTGAAGCTCCTTTTCTACTGCCTGTAGCCATCTCGCCCTTGATTTTCCCCTCCTCTTTCTACCTTCTATTCCTTCTTTTAGTACTTGTTTGATTACTCTGTCGTCTGACATTCTATTGACGTGTCCTAGCCAGCGAAGTCTCTGTGCCCTAATAAAGTTCGTTATATTTGGGTTTGCCTATAACTCTCGTAGTTCACTGTTTGTTCGACGTTCCCATTGGCCTCCTACTTTCCGACCACCAACAATTTTTCTTAAAAATTTTCTTTTCCATATCTCCAAGGCTTCCATTTCTTTTTGGTTTAATTTCCACAATTCTCCTCCGTATGTCACAGTGGGTCTTATCACCGTTGTGTATAGTCGTAGTTTAGTCTTCCGTGAAACAGTTTCATTTTGTAGAACATTATGTAGCGCCCCTGCACATTTTGATTCCTTCCACATTCGTTCTTGTATTTCTATCATTTCTTCGCCGGTATTCGTTATTGTGACTTTTAAATAGGTATATTTTTTTACATATTCTAATTCATATTCTGTTCCATATCTCGTTCTTACTTTTAGATTGTTTTCTTCTGTCCTTGTTGTTTTCCCCGTTACCAAGTACTTTGTTTTCTTTTCATTGATTTGTAGCCCATATCTTTTGCTGAGTATTTTAAGCTTTCGATTGATTCTACTAGGTTCTTTCTTGTTCTTGTTAGGATAGCCAAATGCTAGACATTGATTTTTATGCTTGTATACCGTTCCTGTTCTTTTTACATTGCTGTCTCTAATTACTTTTTCTAGTGCTATATTGAACAAAGTTGTAGATAGCGGGTCACCTTGTCTTAAACCGTTGTTTACTTGAAAACTGTCTGAGACATTTATCAATTAGCACTTTGCACTGTGTTCCTCTGAGTGTTGTTAGGACCAATTTTATTAGTTTTAAAGGTATTCATATTTCTCTCATTGCTATAAATAATTTCTCTCTGATTATAGTATCGTAAGCCTGTTAAAAGTCTATAAATATTACAAGTGGAAGGTTTTGCTCAAAGCTATTATCCTGTATTTGTTTCAGTGTAAAATCTTGATCCATGGTTGATCTATTGCTTCTAAATCCACTTGGATACTCTCCTAACTTCTTTTCTACTATTTCTGTTAATCTGTTCTTCAATGCGATTGCTAAAATTTTATATACATTGTCCAAAAGTGCTATGCCTCTATAATTTTGACAGATGGTTTTGTCACCTTTTTTATGTATAGGGATTATCAGAGCTTCGCACTAATTCTTTGGTAATACCTCTTCTTCCCATATTTTTGTTATTAGATTTAGTATTTCTATTTCCAGATTTTCTCCTCCTTCTTTTAGCATTTCAGCCGCAATTCCATTTTGGCCTGCTGCTTTGTTGTTTTTCATTATTTTCATTATTTTTCTTATTTCTTCTATGTCCGGTGCCTGTACTACTTCAGTCTCTTCTTTATTCCCAGCATTAAATATGTGTACGTTAGTGTCTGCTTGTGTGTAATTTCCATCATCTCCATTTAATAGTTCTTCAAAATATATTTTCCAGCATTTTAATTTTTCGTTTACACCTCCTATTAAATTTGCCTGTTTATCTCTAACAAATGGTATTTTATTTTGATGTCCTAATTTTTGGTATTTCACTTCTTTATAAAATTCTCTCATTTGTTTTTAGCGAATTTATTTTCTATGGAATTCACTTGCTCTTCCAGATATTCTTTCTTTTTTTGTTTACATATAGATTTGGTTGTTCTTCTTGTTTCTTTGTATTTATTTCCTGCTGCTTCTGATTGTAACCTCATCCATTCTATTCTAGCTTTTTCTCTTTTCTTTATTGCTATCTCACAGTCCATATCGTACCAGTTTTTTCATGATTTTTTTGTTTTCTTGCCTAGAACTTGTGCTGCTTCTTGTAATGTCTTCTCTAAATTATTCCACTTTGTTTCTATATCGTTAGTTTCTTCCATTTCTTTTATTCTTCTCTCTTCTACCTGTTTGTATTCAATTTTTTTATTTTCCTGTTGTAGACTATCTACATTGTATATTTGTTATATTTAGGTGGTTCTTTTTCTTTCATTTTCATTCTTACTAGTATATGGTCGCTATTTATATCCGCTCCTCTAAAGCTTCTTGCATCTGTTATTAATCTCTTATGTTTATTTTCTCTTACTATGTGGTCTATTTGGTTTATAATTTTTCCGTTTGGTGCAATCCACGTACCTTTATGTATTTCTGTTGGAACCACGTAGTGATTATTTTCATATTTTTTTCTGTTGCAAGCTCAATTAACTTTTTTCCGTTTTCATTGGTTTCTATGTGTTTGCAATGGTTTCCGATTGTTGGTCTATATATTTCTTCCTTCCCTATCTTCGCATTGAAATCCCCTAAAATCACCTTAATATCGTACTTGGGTAAATCAATGTAATGCAGGTCGTTGTCTCCAAAGAACTCTTCTTTTATTTCTATACTTTTTTCTTCTGTCAGTGCATGAATATTTAAAAGGCTTATTTTTCTGTATTTACTCCTAATTCTCAACATACACATTCTGCCTGATATAGCCTTGAAGTTGACTACCAAGTTTTCTATTTTCTTGTTTATTATAAACCCTGTGCCCAATAGTCGATTCTCGTCTCCGCTGTTGAAGATTATATAGTTTCCGATTTCTGTTATACAGTTTCCTTTTTGTTTTGTCTCTTGAACTGCAAGAATATCTAAATTATATTCCTCCATAATTTTTGTAAGTTTTTTACTTCTCCTTCTGCATATGTGCTTCTCACATTCCATGTTCCTATATACCACATTTTTTCTTTTGTCGTGAGTGGTTTTATTTTATTTTTATTCTCGTGACCTTGTTTCTTTGCCTTATTGCCTTCTGTAGTTAAAACCTTTTTGTTTTTCTTTGTTAGTTTTTTGGATCCGTATCTTTTGTCCCTTTAGTTTGTGAGATCTCTTGCAGTTCGTTTCTTTCCTTGTTCCATCTCCATTCTTTTCCATTAATGTTTGGTTTTTGGTATCCAGTCCTAACTTTATTGCCTAGTTTTCTCTCCTCACTTGCTCTACTTCTTATTTGTTCTTGTATTTCTCTTTCTTTTTTTGTTTGGTCGTCGTTAATGTATATCCTCATATTCTGTATATTCCTTAGTTTTGCTTTATTCTGCATTACTTTTCGTTTCTTTTATATTTTCATACTCCTGTATTATTATATCTTATAAAACTAATTTGAATGTATTTTTGATAATCATATTTTTAATGAAATATTAATTAAAACAGCAGTAAAAAAAAATTTGCTAAAATAAGTCGAATTTTCTTTTTTCGAATTTGTAATTTTTGTCTAGTTTGTAATGTACACATGTAATACTACTTACCCTTAAATTTGACATTAAGTTCAAAACCACCCTGTACACCGTATACCTACATTTTTTCTATAAATTACCCATTATTGTTTAAGACCAATAGGTCTTAAATAATTACTGAATTTGAAATGGTCAACCCCTTTGAGGTAGCGACCATTTTTACATATTTGCAAAGGAAGTTGCTAGTGCATAGAAGACAGCAGCACAAACTTGATGTCCTATTATATTAGATAATAGTACATTAAAACACAAGTATCATAAGGCAATCTGTTAACGTACGAGTACAAAGGACGAGTGCGTCAACAGGCCTTATGATACATGTTTTTTATACTATTTTTTCTATATTGTGGTAATTTTACAATTAGATTTTTAAAAAAAGGACTTGTCAAAAATATGAGTTGGTGTTTTTTATCAGTTATGTTGGTACCGCTTCCCGCTAAAAATTGAAACTTCACACTATGACAGTTTGTGTATCTTGTGATTTTGTCTGATTGTTTACATTAAAATATTGTATCAAGCATTATACAATTATGAAAGAGGAAAACCAATACGTACAATGAACTCCAAGGTTTATTAATGAACCATCTTGATTTGACATGTCGGTGGTTCGTGTTGGCTATTATCATAAATAAAACTTGAATATGGGATTGAAGGACGTTACGTGGACCATCAAGCCTTTTTATTGAGAAAACAACATATAAATAAAACTCTTTAAATAATGAAATACTTTAATGAACAATTTATTGATTGAAACTTTTACTTTCCACCATTTTGTCAACACTCACTGCTCAGTTGCACAGATAACGGCAACAGCTGTTCTTACATTTTTTTTACTAAAAAACATATATGGCATATATTCGATAGTTCACCACAACGTGGAACTGGAAATCATGGATTAAAAGTCAACTTTTCATATTTGTTTGCTAGTAGCCGCCACAAATTGAGTAGACAGTGTCAACATTTTCAAGTAACGTGCATCATACATTTCATAACCTGCCTGGAATAACAACACATTCAATTCAAAATTGCTTTACCATAAATTTAAATTGTAATAAATAAAACTTACCGTTTTAATTATTTTGACAAAGTAAACCTGATCTCATTGTTTCTTGTTTCATATTTTTTAGTTGATAATGATAACGATAATGATAATGATAATGATAATGATAATGATAATGATAATGATAATGATAATGATAATGATAATGATAATGATAATGATAATGATAATGATAATGATAATGATAATGATAATGATAATGATAATGATAATGATAATGATAATGATAATGATAATGATAATGATAATGATAATGATAATGATAATGATAATGATAATGATAATGATAATGATAATGATAATGATAATGATAATGATAATGATAATGATAATGATAATGATAATGATAATGATAATGATAATGATAATGATAATGATAATGATAATGATAATGATAATGATAATGATAATGATAATGATAATGATAATGATAATGATAATGATAATGATAATGATAATGATAATGATAATGATAATGATAATGATAATGATAATGATAATGATAATGATAATGATAATGATAATGATAATGATAATGATAATGATAATGATAATGATAATGATAATGATAATGATAATGATAATGATACTGATAATGATAATGATAATGATAATGATAATGATAATGATAATGATAATGATAATGATAATGATAATGATAATGATAATGATAATGATAATGATAATGATAATGATAATGATAATGATAATGATAATGATAATGATAATGATAATGATAATGATAATGATAATGATAATGATAATGATAATGATAATGATAATGATAATGATAATGTTAATGTTAATGTTAATGTTAATGTTAATGTTAATGATAATGATAATGATAATGATAATGATAATGATAATGATAATGATAATGATAATGATAATGATAATGATAATGATAATGATAATGATAATGATAATGATAATGATAATGATAATGATAATGATAATGATAATGATAATGATAATGATAATGATAATGATAATGATAATGATAATGATAATGATAATGATAATGATAATGATAATGATAATGATAATGATAATGATAATGATAATGATAATGATAATGATAATGATAATGATAATGATAATGATAATGATAATGATAATGATAATGATAATGATAATGATAATGATAATGATAATGATAATGATAATGATAATGATAATGATAATGATAATGATAATGATAATGATAATGATAATGATAATGATAATGATAATGATAATGATAATGATAATCCACCACCACAACGTGGAACTGGAAATCATGGATTAAAAGTCAACTTTTCATATTTGTTTGCTAGTAGCCGCCACAAATTGAGTAGACAGTGTCAACATTTTCAAGTAACGTGCATCATACATTTCATAACCTGCCTGGAATAACAACACATTCAATTCAAAATTGCTTTACCATAAATTTAAATTGTAATAAATAAAACTTACCGTTTTAATTATTTTGACAAAGTAAACCTGATCTCATTGTTTCTTGTTTCATATTTTTTAGTTAAAATTTTAACCACATATTCTTATTCTTTCTTAACTAGTACAGCTATGGCTATAAATTTCTTTTCTCTCTAGTCCTATCACCTAGAGAAAGGATAAAAATCCACAAATAGAAGTAATATTTCAACACGAACAATTTACCATTTTGAGATTATCTGTCAGTTATGAAAGCATGACTACCACCTCTAGAACGTGAAAGGCGCCAAAAACAGTACGTTTGTAGATCTTCTAAACGTCGTGTTTTCAGTGATAAAGAGTGCTTTCATAGACTCATAAGAACACCAAAATAGAAAAAAATAATAATCTGGTTACAAGCCCAAGTGCACGCAAACCCTCCTCCAAACACACGATAGCAGGCCGACTGCCGTATCGATCGGTCAGAGTAGTAGCTTGTTGGCTAGAGAGCATACGCGTTGCCCGCTGTCTCGCTTCGTTGCTGTAATTTTGCAATTAAAATTTAACTCTGCTTGCCTAGCACGACAAGCAGTTCATTTGTGTTAGAATTATCATTCGTTTTTGTCTATTACGTCAAATAAACCGAGCTTTATTTGATTTTGTTCAGTTGTAAAACCGTGTTACACAACTTGGTTTCTAACGGAAATCCGCGTTGTTAGGGTTTGATTCATTCAGCTAGATTTGTTTATTCATATACTTATTAATTGACTTCAATAATTTCTATTATATAGTACTTGGTTGTATATTTAGTTGTTTGTAGTATAGGTTGCTTGTGTTCAATATGCGACATCATATATCTCTTAAAATTGATTTTCATTTGTTGTTGTTGTTATTTTTGTTTCAATTAAGCTTAGTACCTTGTTAGTTCGTAAACTGACTGGTCCTTCGATCGTTTGTGTTCGTTCGTTCGTTTGTTTTCGTTCGTTTACACCTTCGTTTGTTTCACAACACAATAATGTCCTGGTTATATTGGCCAAGTCCAGTGGTGTGAACCAGCTATCAAATTTTGTCAGGTCTATCCACGGTGTTTAATCCGAGCATTAACTCTCGTGGGTTTGTACCATCCAAAGTTCATTCAATACGATTAAATATATTTAATATGCATATAGTTTTTTTCTCGTACATTAACACCAAACACATTATTCTAAATTCTACAGTAATAAATAATAATATATTATACATGTAAATAAATTTACTTTCGTTTAGACCTAACTTATATTGTGCCAGGCGAGGGCAGAGCAATACCAAGCAAATAACCTTTTTATAAACTCTTCTAAATTACAGTTTAAATAACAATATTTCAACTCTGATTACCTTTGCAAGTCAAAACTGCTCAGAAATCATTAACATTTTTTCAATAACTGTCTGTTTAGGCTAGATAATAATGATACTGATAATGGTAATGATACTGATAATGATAATGACAATGACAACGACAACGACAACGACAACGACAACAACGATAACGATAACGATAACGATAACGATAACGATAACGATAACGATAACGATAACGATAACGATAACGATAACGATAACGATAATGATAATGATAATGATAATGATAACGATAACGATAACGATAACGATAACGATAACGATAACGATAACGATAATGATAACGATAATGATAATGATAATGATAACGATAATGATAATGATAATGATAATGATAATGATAATGATAATGATAATGATAATGATAATGATAATGATAATGATAATGATAATGATAATGATAATGATAATGATAATGATAATGATAATGATAATGATAATGATAATGATAATGATAATGATAATGATAATGATAATGATAATGATAATGATAATGATAATGATAATGATAATGATAATGATAATGATAATGATAATGATAATGATAATGATAATGATAATGATAATGATAATGATAATGATAATGATAATGATAATGATAATGATAATGATAATGATAATGATAATGATAATGATAATGATAATGATAATGATAATGATAATGATAATGATAATGATAATGATAATGATAATGATAATGATAATGATAATGATAATGATAATGATAATGATAATGATACTGATAATGATAATGATAATGATAATGATAATGATAATGATAATGATAATGATAATGATAATGATAATGATAATGATAATGATAATGATAATGATAATGTTAATGTTAATGTTAATGTTAATGTTAATGTTAATGTTAATGTTAATGTTAATGATAATGATAATGATAATGATAATGATAATGATAATGATAATGATAATGATAATGATAATGATAATGATAGTGATAGTGATAGTGATAGTGAAAGTGATAGTGATAGTGATAGTGATAGTGATAGTGATAGTGATAGTGATAGTGATAGTGATAGTGATAGTGATAGTGATAGTGATAGTGATAGTGATAGTGATAGTGATAGTGATAGTGATAGTGATAGTGATAGTGATAGTGATAGTGATAGTGATAGTGATAGTGATAGTGATAGTGATAGTGATAGTGATAGTGATAGTGATAGTGATAGTGATAGTGATAGTGATAGTGATAGTGATAGTGATAGTGATAGTGATAGTGATAGTGATAGTGATAGTGATAGTGATAGTGATAGTGATAGTGATAGTGATAGTGATAGTGATAGTGATAGTGATAGTGATAGTGATAGTGATAGTGATAGTGATAGTGATAGTGATAGTGATAGTGATAGTGATAGTGATAGTGATAGTGATAGTGATAGTGATAGTGATAGTGATAGTGATAGTGATAGTGATAGTGATAGTGATAGTGATAGTGATAGTGATAGTGATAGTGATAGTGATAGTGATAGTGATAGTGATAGTGATAGTGATAGTGATAGTGATAGTGATAGTGATAGTGATAGTGATAGTGATAGTGATAGTGATAGTGATAGTGATAGTGATAGTGATAGTGATAGTGATAACGATAACAATAACGATATCTGTCAGTTATGAAAGCATGACTACCACCTCTAGAACATGAAAGGCGCCAAAAACAGTACGTTTATAGATCTTCTAAACGTCGTGTTTTCAGTGATAAACAGTGCTTTTATAGACTCATAAGAACACCAAAATAGAAAAAAATAATAATCTGGATACAAGCCCAAGTGCACGCAAACCCTCCTCCAAACACACGCTAGCAGGCTGACTGCCGTATCGATCGGTCAGAATAGTAGCTTGTTGGCTGTCGTAGAGAGCATACGCGTTGCCCGCTGTCTCGCGTCGTTGCTGTAATTTTGCAATTAAAATTTAACACTGCTTGCCTCGCACGATAAGCAGTTCATTTGTTGTTAGAATTATTATTCGTTTTTGTCTATTACGTCAAATAAACCGAGCTTTATTTCATTTTGTTCAATTATAAAACCGTGTTACACAACTTGATTTCTAACGGAAATCCGCGTTGTTAGGTTTTGATTCATATTCTTGTTTTTAATAATAGTATTTCGACGTAGAGTGGGTTTGCATATGTTTCTTTCGAGTGACATCATCGGATTACATTTATTGTTATGGCGTTGTAGTATAAATACATTTCTACATTCTTGTATTTTAGTTTGGTCGTTATTAGGTTCATTGAGGGTTTCTGATATTACTTTAGCTAGATTTGTTTGTTCATATACTTATTAATTGACTTGAATAATTTCTACTATATAGTACTTGGTTGTATATTTAGTTGATTGTAGTATAGGTTGCTGGTGTTCAATATGCGACATCATATATCTCTTAAAATTGATTTTCATTTGTTGTTGTTATTTTTGTTTCAATTAAGCTTAGTACATTGTTAGTTCGTAAACTGACTGGTCCTTCGATAGTTTGTGTTCGTTCGTTCGTTCGTTTGTTTTCGTTCGTTTACACCTTCGTTTGTTTCACAACACAATATTGTCCTGGTTATATTGGCCAAGTCCAGTGGTGTGAACCAGCTATCAAATCTTGTCAGGTCTATTCACGGTGTTTAATCGTGGGTTTGTACCATCCAAAGTTCATTCAATACGATTAAATATATTTAATATGCATATAGTTTTTTTCTCGTACATTAACACCAAACACATTATTCTAAATTTTACAGTAATAAATAATAATGTATTATACATGTAAATAAATTTACTTTCGTTTAGACCTAACTTATATTGTGCCAGGCGAGGGCAGAGCAATACCAAGCAAATAACCTTTTTATAAACTCTTCTAAATTACAGTTTGAATAACAATATTTCAACTCTGATTACCTTTGTAAGTCAAAACTGCTCAGAAATCATTAACATTTTTTCAATAACTGTCTGTTTAGGCTAGATAATAATGATAATGATACTGATGCTGATACTGATCCTGATACTGATACTGATAACGACAATGGGTCGAATTCAGCACTCTTCTTTAACTAAAGAAGCTTATCTAAAAATAACAAAATAAAGAGAGACATATGCATCGATGCATTAATAAGAAAAAGATACAAGTTGTTTCCATAGTTATTAGAGACGGTCACTACACTAGTGAAGAGTGCTGAATTCGGCCCAATGACAATGATAATGATAAGGACAATGACAATAACAATGACAATGACAATGACAACGACAACGACAACGACAACGACGACAACGATAACGATAATGATAATAGTAATGATAATGATAACGATAACGATAACGATAACGATAACGATAACGATAACGATAACGATAACGATAGTGTTAGTGATAGTGATAGTGATAATGATAATGATAATGATAATGATAATGATAATGATAATGATAATGAAAATGAAAATGCTAATGCTAATGATAATGATAATGATAATGATAATGATAATGATAATGATAATGATAATGATAATGATAATGATAATGATAATGATAATGATAATGATAATGATAATGATAATGATAATGATAATGATAATGATAATGATAATGATAATGATAATGATAATGATAATGATAATGATAATGATAATGATAATGATAATGATAATGATAATGATAATGATAATGATAATGATAATGATAATGATAATGATAATGATAATGATAATGATAATGATAATGATAATGATAATGATAATGATAATGATAATGATAATGATAATGATAATGATAATGATAATGATAATGATAATGATAATGATAATGATAATGATAATGATAATGATAATGATAATGATAATGATAATGATAATGATAATGATAATGATAATGATAATGATAATGATAATGATAATGATAATGATAATGATAATGATAATGATAATGATAATGATAATGATAATGATAATGATAATGATAATGATAATGATAATGATAATGATAATGATAATGATAATGATAATGATAATGATAATGATAATGATAATGATAATGATAATGATAATGATAATGATAATGATAATGATAATGATAATGATAATGATAATGATAATGATAATGATAATGATAATGATAATGATAATGATAATGATAATGATAATGATAATGATAATGATAATGATAATGATAATGATAATGATAATGATAATGATAATGATAATGATAATGATAATGATAATGATAATGATAATGATAATGATAATGATAATGATAATGATAATGATAATGATAATGATAATGATAATGATAATGATAATGATAATGATAATGATAATGATAATGATAATGATAATGATAATGATAATGATAATGATAATGATAATGATAATGATAATGATAATGATAATGATAATGATAATGATAATGATAATGATAATGATAATGATAGTGATAGTGATAGTGATAGTGATAGTGATAGTGATAGTGATAGTGATAGTGATAGTGATAGTGATAGTGATAGTGATAGTGATAGTGATAGTGATAGTGATAATGATAATGATAATGATAATGATAGTGATAGTGATAGTGATAGTGATAGTGATAGTGATAGTGATAGTGATAGTGATAGTGATAGTGATAGTGATAGTGATAGTGATAGTGATAGTGATAGTGATAGTGATAGTGATAGTGATAGTGATAGTGATAGTGATAGTGATAACGATAACAATAACGATATCTGTCAGTTATGAAAGCATGACTACCACCTCTAGAACATGAAAGGCGCCAAAAACAGTACGTTTATAGATCTTCTAAACGTCGTGTTTTCAGTGATAAACAGTGCTTTTATAGACTCATAAGAACACCAAAATAGAAAAAAATAATAATCTGGATACAAGCCCAAGTGCACGCAAACCCTCCTCCAAACACACGCTAGCAGGCTGACTGCCGTATCGATCGGTCAGAATAGTAGCTTGTTGGCTGTCGTAGAGAGCATACGCGTTGCCCGCTGTCTCGCGTCGTTGCTGTAATTTTGCAATTAAAATTTAACACTGCTTGCCTCGCACGATAAGCAGTTCATTTGTTGTTAGAATTATTATTCGTTTTTGTCTATTACGTCAAATAAACCGAGCTTTATTTCATTTTGTTCAATTATAAAACCGTGTTACACAACTTGATTTCTAACGGAAATCCGCGTTGTTAGGTTTTGATTCATATTCTTGTTTTTAATAATAGTATTTCGACGTAGAGTGGGTTTGCATATGTTTCTTTCGAGTGACATCATCGGATTACATTTATTGTTATGGCGTTGTAGTATAAATACATTTCTACATTCTTGTATTTTAGTTTGGTCGTTATTAGGTTCATTGAGGGTTTCTGATATTACTTTAGCTAGATTTGTTTGTTCATATACTTATTAATTGACTTGAATAATTTCTACTATATAGTACTTGGTTGTATATTTAGTTGATTGTAGTATAGGTTGCTGGTGTTCAATATGCGACATCATATATCTCTTAAAATTGATTTTCATTTGTTGTTGTTATTTTTGTTTCAATTAAGCTTAGTACGTTGTTAGTTCGTAAACTGACTGGTCCTTCGATAGTTTGTGTTCGTTCGTTCGTTTGTTTTCGTTCGTTTACACCTTCGTTTGTTTCACAACACAATATTGTCCTGGTTATATTGGCCAAGTCCAGTGGTGTGAACCAGCTATCAAATCTTGTCAGGTCTATTCACGGTGTTTAATCGTGGGTTTGTACCATCCAAAGTTCATTCAATACGATTAAATATATTTATTATGCATATAGTTTTTTTCTCGTACATTAACACCAAACACATTATTCTAAATTCTACAGTAATAAATAATAATGTATTATACATGTAAATAAATTTACTTTCGTTTAGACCTAACTTATATTGTGCCAGGCGAGGGCAGAGCAATACCAAGCAAATAACCTTTTTATAAACTCTTCTAAATTACAGTTTGAATAACAATATTTCAACTCTGATTACCTTTGTAAGTCAAAACTGCTCAGAAATCATTAACATTTTTTCAATAACTGTCTGTTTAGGCTAGATAATAATGATAATGATAATGATACTGATACTGATGCTGATACTGATACTGATACTGATAATGACAATGGGTCGAATTCAGCACTCTTCTTTAACTAAAGAAGCTTATCTAAAAATAACAAAATAAAGAGAGACATATGCATCGATGCATTAATAAGAAAAAGATACAAGTTGTTTCCATAGTTATTAGAGACGGTCACTACACTAGTGAAGAGTGCTGAATTCGGCCCAATGACAATGATAATGATAAGGACAATGACAATGACAATGACAATGACAATGACAATGACAACGAGAACGACAACGACAACGACGACAACGATAACGATAACGATAATGATAATAGTAATGATAATGATAACGATAACGATAACGATAACGATAACGATAACGATAACGATAGTGTCAGTGATAGTGATAGTGATAATGATAATGATAATGATAATGATAATGATAATGATAATGATAATGATAATGATAATGATAATGATAATGATAATGATAATGATAATGATAATGATAATGATAATGATAATGATAATGATAATGATAATGATAATGATAATGATAATGA
This sequence comes from Harpalus rubripes, assembly GCA_963082715.1. Classification (NCBI taxonomy): domain Eukaryota; kingdom Metazoa; phylum Arthropoda; class Insecta; order Coleoptera; family Carabidae; genus Harpalus; species Harpalus rubripes. The sequence goes on along the minus strand of OY720449.1, from coordinate 45,947,758 downwards.
TAATGATAATGATAATGATAATGATAATGATAATGATAATGATAATGATAATGATAATGATAATGATAATGATAATGATAATGATAATGATAATGATAATGATAATGATAATGATAATGATAATGATAATGATAATGATAATGATAATGATAATGATAATGATAATGATAATGATAATGATAATGATAATGATAATGATAATGATAATGATAATGATAATGATAATGATAATGATAATGATAATGATAATGATAATGATAATGATAATGATAATGATAATGATAATGATAATGATAATGATAATGATAATGATAATGATAATGATAATGATAATGATAATGATAATGATAATGATAATGATAATGATAATGATAATGATAATGATAATGATAATGATAATGATAATGATAATGATAATGATAATGATAATGATAATGATAATGATAATGATAATGATAATGATAATGATAATGATAATGATAATGATAATGATAATGATAATGATAATGATAATGATAATGATAATGATAATGATAATGATAATGATAATGATAATGATAATGATAATGATAATGATAATGATAATGATAATGATAATGATAATGATAATGATAATGATAATGATAATGATAATGATAATGATAATGATAATGATAATGATAATGATAATGATAATGATAATGATAATGATAATGATAATGATAATGATAATGATAATGATAATGATAATGATAATGATAATGATAATGATAATGATAATGATAATGATAATGATAATGATAATGATAATGATAATGATAATGATAATGATAATGATAATGATAATGATAATGATAATGATAATGATAATGATAATGATAATGATAATATGTCCTTGAATTTTTTATTCCAGGTTCTAGGCGATTGTTTAAGTATTGTTACGGTCTAAATTCTGTGGCGTGTTGGACAATATTTAAATATATTTCTTTTTCATGTTATCGTTTCTTCTTAATATTATCCTTTTTTACTGAAGCGCTGTCTGTTTCCGGTGGATATTTCATGTCGGGAAAATATCTTCAGCCTCGGGGAATTCTAGTACGGTTCGTGGTACAGGACGCACGTATTTTTGCCCAGCGCATCGACAAGATTTTCCGACGTATTAAGTAGAGTGCTCGATTGCTGTGTTTAGAACCAGAATTTGGTTGCGCTATTGTTACAGTTTTTACAACAGCGGTAGTGCGGTTAACTGTCCAGCTTTTGTGTATTTTGGTTGGTGTTACGAGTGTCGGCACGAACATTGTTTTGCATCTTGGAAGTTATATTATCTCCTTGGGAGGAATAGGCCACTACTGTCAACATCTATGTTTAGGGTCATCTACTACATTATACTGTTTGTTTTAATATTTTTCTTCCTTTTGTTGTGAATATTGTTGCGAGGAAGAACTTAGAGTTCAATTAAAGTTACAGTGTTGCCTTGGACGACTATGGTATAGTAGTACGGAATTATTTGGCGCTTAATTGTTGAGGGTTATGTTATTATTAATGTTTTACGTAATTTTATTAATTGAAACTTTAGTATAGCGTCATTTGTAGTTTAGTATTTCGTATTACTAGCTGTATTGTATTTTCGATATTTTATTTTTTTTATCTCATTCTTGCCCATTTTTCGTGACACGTAATTCGGCAACAAACGCGAGCTTCAACTGGCATGTTTGCCCATTCTGTGAATTAGATCCATTTCGCATCGTTTCACTCGAAACTGAGTTATGAGCTCAGGGCTCAGCAATCATTCATACCCGTACCTAACATTTTATTATTTTATTACTTCAGTAAAATATTAATTTTTGTAATTTTGTATATTTGTACATTGTTATATAATTCATATTTCATTTTGCAAGTTCTGTTTTATCAAATCATTCTTATATTCTTTGAACCTAAATCGTTTTTAAGCAACATAGTTCACGGTAGGTAAACTAAATTTCATATCTCGATTTATGCTATCTTTCTCGAAATTTTCTGGTCAAAACGTACTTGGCGCCCTAATTCTTTATATAACCATTCTTATGGTTTCAATCCAGTCCGTCTTCACTGTCGAAAAGCTGGCATCCTCCCAACCGAACATCTAGGTGGGGTATCGTGGCCATGTCAATGTCATTTGGGAAAAAACACGCCACAGTCCGTATAAACTCATTATAAGTCTGTCTACACAAACGATCGCTACCATTATTGAAGCCTTGTGATTGTTCCGTATAAATATCCTCTTCCCGAAGACCATTTAGGAAGGCCAATTACAGGTCAAACTGCTGCAATTTAAGGCCGTCTACGGCGGCAAAACTCAAATGTACCCACGAATGACAAGACGAGCCTTGTATCGCGTAACTTCTCCATTAGCACCTCGTTTGATATGGTACACCCATCCATTGTAAATAGCTTTTCGACCCACTGGCAGCTGAGCAAGAACCACGTTACATTTTTCTCCAGAGAGCGCATCGCCCTTTCCATGGACGTCTTCCAGTGTTGTCCCTCCGCATATGTGATGGCTTCCTTGAAACTTCTCAGTTCGTCCAACTTAGAAACCATAGACTCAATCAGACGATCTGGTGGTTTGCCTCCGCGATGATGTGCCTCCGACTTCTTCATATAGTTGACCAGCTGCGACAGCATCCTTTTTTCCTAGTAAACAGATGGCAGCTTCATTATATTTATATTTATCCGTCTAGTTGTTGGCTTGGGACGGAAACAATTCCTGAGTTTTTCCCGCATTCTGCAACATGAAGGCGATTACCATGCTGCATTCAAAATCGAAATCCATCGATTTCCCCCGACTATCCGACGAATGTACTTTTTTGTCACTTTGAATCCCACTTTTTGCGATGTTATTTCAGAACATGAACGAAACATTCAGTGCTAAAGATATGCAGCTTAGTGCCCAGTTCGTCCTGCAAAGAAATCATAAGGTGTCCTATTTTCAACTCTACTGGGATCCGCTCGATTTAGCACAAACACTGCAGTGTTCACCGCCTTAGCCCAGTGACTTTGGTAAATTTTTCGCAAGAATCATCGTGCGAGCCAAGTCCACAACAGTTCTATTAGTCTGCTCAGCACAGCCGTCCTGCTCTGGAGTGTACAGGTTCGCGTCGATGAGCCTGACACCATTCGAATTCAAAAGCTTCTTTGCCGTGTTGTTATCGAATTCAAATGGGCCGTCATTTTGTAGAGATTACACAGATCGCTCGTAGCAATTCTTGACAACCTGCAACACGCCCCGAATCCCTTATGAGGTTTCCGATTTTTCTTTCAAAAAGTAGATAAACCGCATACTGGAAAAATTGCACGTGAAGCTCTCTAAGTACTTGGTCCCACTGAATGACGCAGCTTCCATCGAGCCGCAAAAGTCAGTGTGCCTAACCTCTGCAAACTCTGTCGCACGCTGCTGTCTTGATTGAAAAGTCGTAGTCTGCTGTTTACCCTCGACGCATGCTCCGAAAAACTCATCATTCATGCTAATCTGACGCTTGTTTTGATGTCCACGCCGTCCGTGCCAAATCTGAAGGAAATCCCTGACTGACACGTTGACTTTGTGGTCTATTACTTGCTCAGGTATCTTACTTTGAATTACCATTTTGAAAAGTTACCCGCATCTAATGCCTCGTGCTGTGAAACCCCCATCTTTCACAAATTCGAAACAAGATTGTCTCAAGTTATACGACAAACCTTTCTATAAAGTATATGTGACAGAAAGTAAATCCTTGCGGGCACTGGATGCATACAAAACATGTTCCATATGACCAGACAACCCCTCACCAACCTCTTCTTCAAAATGTATTGTTCCGCGTCCTTCGGCGTTTATGGATCACTTATCTCCGAGGTAGACCTCAACCAGTGTTGCGAACTTCTTGTACGAAGAAAACTGCTCTCCACGAAATGATAGATGGTCTATAGACCCAGAATCAATGATCCACAACATCCGTACCTAACTCCGTGTTCATAGCCTCGCTGATGCAAGCTTGATCCCTGTTGCAATTGTTCGCCTTTGATCTACCTGAGTCCTTGGTCTTCTTCAGGTTAGGACTAATAACCCCACACTTGTAGCATCGAAGTGGCGGTCTTTTTTCCGTACTTTCATCAGCTGGTTTTCTGGATGCCTTTGCCTGTTCACCTTTTTCGTCGATTTTTACCTTATTCGTCATTAGCGCCACCAGGTCTTCGCATTTTACGGCCCGCTGCTGACGTCTGTCTTCTGACGTTAAAGTGCTCACCAGATTGGCTAGAGTTTTCCATGAAAGACGATTTATTTGGCTTCACTCACAGTTGCTGTAAACGTAACATACTAAAGTTGACTGCTTGACCTGTATGCGCAGCCTGTTACGTTTGCTGTTCATAGATACCGTGTAATTTAACCCACATTTCTCTTGCAGTTTCACATGTCACGAGCACATTACCTTACGCATTCTCAATTCTTCCAGGTGTCTTTCAAAATACTGCATACAAAATCAAGCCGAGTTTTATATCTACTTTTGTGTTTACTGTTTAGCAACTACGCTCTGTTACCATATTAATGTTATAGTCATTGAAACGAGAACAGAATTGATGTATTATCCCGGCATATTACCCATTGTTGTGTGTGCCAATCTGCTTTGTACACAGATATCGGTAATGATGAAATGTTTGTACCGTGAGGACGCTAACCAGGTGTCACCACACGGGCACTCATTGCTGGCGTGGAGAATGCAAAACAGGGATAAATTTTGTGCCATTTAAAATTCGAAATATATGAAATCGGTCGGGATCGAACCTGGTTCCCCAGATTCGCGACCAGAAATCACGCGGCCACGAGACCCAACAACAATTATTCTTTGTGAAATGTAAGGAGCAGACCTATTTATTTATCACACTAGAGTTTTCCGATATATTAAATTTCTTTTCCATACCTACAATCTATCAAGTTTTTCTTCTTTGCCAAAAATTATGGAATATGCCTCAAAGGACTATGAAAACTGGCACATAGAATACAACAAGGGTATAGCCTAGCCTTTCACCTTTGCTGTTTAATATTTACATTGATGTTGTACTTAGAAAATGGAAGCGAAACGGTAACAAAATATTTCAAGCAGTCTATTTTTCCGTTCTTATTCGATTGGGATTATTTATTTAGATTCGTGCTAATGCAAACATATGTATAATGTACCCCATGTACCTATATAAAATAAAGGTTAACAAATTTAACAAATGTCAGTTGTCAATATGCAATAAAAGGGCATAAATTCTTATCTTCTGCAATTCTTTTCCGCTAAACCAAGTACAAAATGTAGCATTTGTCTAATCCGCTTTAATATTAACATAGGCAGAAACACAAGTTTTTCGATTTCTATAAGCATTTACAGTCACTCATATGATAACGCTAAAGTTATAGACATACGTATATAGTATTAAGAGCAGTAAGTGCGTCCTACCGGTTTAGGATGATTCGTTTCGATCTCCAATACATCCAATACCGGTAGAAGATCACTTACTGGCCGCAATGCTTATTACGTTTTTGCACGATCGACGCACAAATTTTTCTAAAAAATAAGATTTGAAAATTATTTTGATTTTAATAATTTTGAGTTGTAATTTTTAAAATATAAGCTTTATTCGTGGTTTTTTTTACTTACCGCCTCCGCCTATTGATCAGTAAGTGAGCCACATGACTTACCGATCAGTAATTTGTAAATAAACCTTACTGCCTTGGAAAACCTGCACGTAAACATTTAAAATACCCCGATCGCGAAAAATAGCTATTTGTGTATTAAGAGCGCAAAATGGGACACTGCCGATTGAGAGGTTGTTGCCGCACTCCTGCGTCGCGCGGCATTCTTTCGAAATCGACAATGTCCATTTGCGCTCGAAACACACATACACATTTTTTACAGTCTTTCACTATAAAAAACATAATAAAATGTACGCTTTGTACTTACAGTACTACTCAATAGTTTTAAAGTGAAGATAGGAACGTATTAATATATGACAGGAGATATTGTTTGGCTTTCATTTTTTCAAAAAATTAATGCCAATTTTGTAATGAATATTATAAGTTTTTTGTATAATTTCTTTGTTTCAAGTACATTAAACTAGTGCAGTGAAAAAGTGGATGTCCATTGGGAGCGTTCACGCCAAACTTTTGCAGGTGGCATCACAACTGTTCACACAATTTATTTTATATTTAATTTGTCGTTATTTTCCATTCTTCTTGAGATATTTCTTCAATCTAATCTAAGCATTTTATACTTTTGTTTTTGTAAATAAATGCCCTATTTTATTTTCACAGCAGTGTGGCATTTTGTTTGGTTATGTAATATATCGACAGAGCAGTTATATGTCTGATTGATTTGTGAAGGTGGTAAATGTGTAATTACAGGGCCATTAGTTCCTGACAAAACGTATCTATTAAGAATGTAAACAAGTGACATTTCTTAAGATTGTATAGTTATAAATTTGGACAGCGAGCGTTTTTCTACTTTGTCTTGCATAAGCGGCAAAGTGACATTTTGCGTTGACAAAAGAGAGCGCAAATAGCTACTTTGTATATAGACTGTAGAAAAAGGTATTTATAGAAATCTATAGGTAACTTATAAACATTCTCAAAATATTAGGTCAATAAGTCACTATAGAAACGCTTACAGTAGTTATAGAAATGCCTAGAATCCCAGCTAATTTTGTATTCGTATTATACTCCGCAACACGTAAGAAAATATCAGATGGCTAACAGATACATTTAACAGATTATTTAAACTCGTGAAACCAAACTTAATAAATATTTTATTTGTAAAAATGTGCAAGATCTGAATATTAATATTACAGCAAAACATGATACCAAATGTGAGTCAATTTTGTCGTTAATATAATAACAGGATCATTTAAAATGATGAGGAGCATATGGTAAACCTCATGACAGTAATTAGATTACGGATACAATCAATTATGGCTCCAGTAAATTAGTTTGATGTGTATTCACACAGGGTGTAAGCCAAGTCTACAAGCGTTGCAGTTATCTTCACATGTTTGTAATTGTTAGTTCACGCCTTTGGCCACGGGACTTTCAAAGTGCCAAACAGTTTATGTTCTGTCCTACGACCCCAAACTACAAAACATCTAAACCGCTTGACCCTCACAACTCAGGGATAGTGGAAGACGAACGTTAAACGATTTTAAACTTGGATCTAGATTTGCTCTAAACGAAATACTTTCTCTTTTTATTCTATTTAAATAGTATATTTTATCATCTAATTACAATGTGTAGAACAATCGTTCCAAATTGTACATCTTTTATCTTAAAATTTTATCTTCTAGGATGAAGGAAGTATGTTTTAACTATACAGAATACAGGTGTCAGGTGTAATAAAAATGTTGGGCTGACTATACACAAGGGACTTCTACGACTAACAATAAGAAAAAAAGTTTATATAAACATATGTCCTAAAATGGTTCATTACTGGGTTACAGCTACTTGAGGTTCTTTAGTTTTTTATTCATAAAGATAACAGAAAGCGGAGTTGTTTATAATTGAAATCATAATAAATGACCAACATGATCCCTACGGGTAGCAATACACTGCTGAGGTCGTCGAATCATGGATTTCCTTGTTATCTTTTTACATAAAAAAAATTGAAACACCTCAAGTAGTAACTTAGTAACGAACCATATGTTTAAATAAACTTTTTTCCTTATTTTTGGTCGTAGATGCCGCCTGTGTATAATCAGCCCAAAATTTGAGTTACACACTGTATTTAAAAAAAATAAGTGACTCATACAGAGTGATGTATTGAGGCCACTGTTCCAGCAGTACCTAATTTTAACATTTCCAGGCCCTAGGCAAAAAATTATTTTCGAACTTTTTTCGAAAAACTAGTATAACTTTACAATGAGTGGCGGCTCATGGAACATTTTGATGGCAGAGCCAATCTGAAAATAACTCAATCACACGCTTATTGAAATCATGGAGGTACAAAGTGTTAAAAAATCCTAACTCGGAGAAGACTAAGAACAAAGAAACGTATGCCAATTTAAAAATATTTAAATATCAATTTGACAGGAGAAATTGTCAAAAATTTTATCTAAAGAAACCATAGCTTTTCTTCTTGAACTTTATTTTAGAAAAGAAAGCAAATTAGAAAACGGCGATTGGCAATACACTGTATCTTCTTTATTATCTTTTTTTCCTTAAAATTACATTTCAAGATCAATTTTGACAACTTGACTTTTGAACTGAATAATGATCAAACATACGTTTTGTTTTTCTATTCATAGCCTACTCCGAGTTAGGACTCTTTTGAACACTGTATAAAAAGCACTTTTATATGGAGCTGTCTTCTCATTCTCCCACAAAATATTACATAAAAGGTGTTAGGGGTTCGAAGTGATTAGCATAGGCATTGTAGAGTGCAATTACCTTAAATATTACTCAATATTATCTCAACTATTTTCACAACCTGCCTGATATTATGGCTTAGCAGATTAATTGTGATAATTTTTCTTACGTTTTTATAATTTACTTCTTCAATAAAAATACACTTCACAGATATTGTTGAATTCGCAATTTTACGTGGATTCAAAATATATAAAAATGTATAGGTGTCTTATTCGAAATATGAAAGTTAATATCACTTCCGATTAAACCGGAAACGATACCATCATGTCAAATACCATGATTCGTGAGCCCCTAAGCCTAGTTCACAAATATATGCAGAAAATTTAAAAATATTTATAAATAAAAAAGATATTTTGAAAGGCCCGTTTTTCAATGTCTCATTTTGCCCATTTATCCTTTAACATTTTATTGGTTCGTGCACACGACCAAAAAGTGCATTGTAGTTTTTTGTAATATCTAGATAGCCCGCTGATTTTAGTTTGTGGTTTACAATATTACAACCCCCGATTGTTCACATTCAATAATCTATCGCTTCATAATAAGTAGTACTAGTAGATAGACGGGTTATTCAAAAGTACACATTGCTTACCTCTGAAGTCCAATATGTTTAAGGTTTACTTCATTTTGTGAGGTATATTTGACCTATTATTGTTCTGGATTTATACAACGTAAGCCGTAACGTAACATAACATGCCGTACCCTAACGTACCGCGTCGTAAAGTAACATGTGTTTTGTGCCAAGGATAGATTAATATATGAAATATAGTGTATTGCGAATAAACTAACCTGATAAATACAAATCTGACGTACACGTGTATGGACAGAGCATAAGCATACTTTTTACGAAAATGTACCGTAAATGTTCTGTATAAAATAGCCTAGATACGTCACAATATGCCACGGCACGGTACGTTACGTTACGGCTTACGCTGTATAAATCTAGCATTACATCATACAAACAGCATAACACTATAACTAAACGTAATCAAATTATATAATGTGGATTCTAAGCACAAAAAATTACCAAGTTAATATTAAAAACATTAATAAGTAGAAACAAACAACGCATGAGAAAAAACCAAAATCAAAGTAAGGAATATAGAAATATATAGAATAAAGGTTTTCAATTAGTTCAAGGTGTGCGTGGCCGACTACATCTAGCTCCTCACCACCGTATACAGTGTGTTAAAAAAAATCCTAACTCAGAGTAGGTGACGAACAGAGAAACGTATGTCTGATTATTATTCAATTCAGAAGTCAAGTTGTCAAAATTTATCTTGAAATGTAAGTTTGAAGAGAAAAGACAATAAGAAAGGATACGGTATATTGACATTCGCCGTCTTCTAATTTGTTTCCATTTCTAAAATAAGATTTATGAAGAAAAGCTTTCATTTCTGTAGATAATATTTTTGACAATATCTCATATCAAGTTGACGCTTAATTAAATAGTTTTAAATTGACATACGCATCTTTGTTCATAGCCTACTCCGAGTTAGGATTTTTTTAAGACACTGTACTTCCATGGTTGAAATCTTTAATATTACTAGGGAAAGATTTTTCGGCTGACAGCATTCCCAGCGCACTAAGTTTTTCTTCCTTCATTATATTCGTTAAATATGTCTTTAATTTGTAACGACAGGGGGCCGTTACTATTATAAATAGTTAATTAAATTGTAAAAATATAAAATATACATATAAACGATAATTTCTTTATTAATGTTTACACTTGGAGTGATCAAATATAACCGAATGTTTATTATGCTATATACTATATCAAATAATGAAATCAAGCCCGATGTTGGCCATTTACGTCCACTACTAGATTTACCTATCCCTCAGGATGCTCTATCTATGAGACGAGTCATAGGAATATTCGCTCATTATTCAATGTGGATACTACGATTCTCAGAAAAGACTAGATTTTTCAGAAAATCACCAACCAATACAGCAACCAGCATTGGTTCAGGAAAACCTAACCAATGAAAGAACTCGTCGATCAAACACACAACGACGACAACCTACGTATCTGATAGACTACATTCAGAATTGAAATTTAATGGCTGGAAGAATGTGATAATATAACCCTAAAATACTTTAACATTAATTTAGTATAAAATATCATACCACCCGTTGTCAATTTATTGTATCTATTGTTTTCTGTTTGTAATACTGTCAGTGTGTTGTCAATTTAGTTCATTAAAGCCTAATATTTAACGGGTAATTCTTACTACAAAAAGATAATTTCTTTATTAATGTTTACACTAAGAGTGATCAAATATAACTGTATGTTTACGTTCCTTTTCGACGTTAAGTACGTTTTAACAATGTCTAAGGATAATTGATTATTCCCGGTCCCGGATATGTGGATGCACGTTATATTACTGGCGGGGGCCATACGAAAAGAAAATAAACATTTTACAAACGAAATACTATAATTAAATACACTTGTTGTTTTCCTAATCCTCCGTCTCTAGTTCTTTGATGACGCGTGGTGCAGTTGAGGTTTGTTTTTTTTTTCTTTTGGTTTTCCGATGTTGGTTGGGATTGTAGGAAGGCGGGTTTGAGTCTGTCTATCGATATGTTTTCATGTGTGTTTCCTTTAAATTAGTAAAGTATTTGTTGAATCTAGCGACTATTTTGTATGGGCCAGTGTAAGGTGGTTGCATTGGAGTTTTGATGGAATCTGTGCATATGAAGACGAAGTCAATGCAATAAAGATTTGGATTTGTATAACGATGTTTGTTAGACGTGCTTTCTTTAGGAGCTACAGCTATCAATTGACACTTGTGTTTCTTTAATTTTCTTAAATATAGAGGTAAGTTTATGTTGTCAATGAATTCGGTAGAAAATTATTTTGGAATTTCTCCGGGTAATCGTAATTTTTCTCCGTAAACAAGCTCTGCGCAGCTAAATTGCAGGGTTCTTTAAAACCAGTACTAATTCCTAATAGTACGAAAGGTAAGTTATCATGCCACTCGTTCGGATGGTCGCAGGCTTTTAATGCTGTTTTAAGTAGCCTATGGAATCGTTCAATTATACCGTTAGTTTCCGGATGATAAGATGTCGTACGTAATCTTGTGGAGTTAATGAGTAAAAGTAACTGATTTAAAAATGACGATTCGAATTGGGCTCCGCGACCTGTTGTGAATGTTAAAGGTATTCCAAATCTGGATATCCAACATGATATAATTGCTTTTGCGATGATTTCTACTTTGATGTCTGGTATGGCGATGGCTTCTGGTCATCATGTGAATCTGTTGATACATGTAAGTATATAGCGGTAGCCTTTAGAAATGGGTAATGGGCCAAATAAATCTATATGTATGATGTCAAAACGTGCTGTAGGAATTTTGAATTTTTGAAGTGGTGCTTTTGTGTGTCTAATGATTTTACAGGTTTAACATCTTTCTCAAAGTTGTGTCCAATATTTTATATCTGTGTGCATTTTTGGCCAAATGAATTTATAAGAAATAAGTTTTTGTGTAATACTAACTCCGGGATGTGATAAAGAGTGTAAGTGGTTAAATAATGATCGGCGAAATTTTTAGCAGATTTGTCGCAGTATAATAATTGCAGTGATGTGTTCGGCAATTTGATTTTTTTTTAATCTTAAGATGTTTTTGGTGTTATTTAGAAATGTCCGTAATTCAGGATCGAATTCTTGGCATTTCGCTAGTTCATCATAAGATGAATAAGGTTTGTTTGTGATGAAGTTAATTTCCATTATTGAAAGTGCGTCTGCTACGTTATTGTTTTTACCGGAAACGTATCTATGTCAGTTGTGAATTGTGCAATGTAATCTAAGTGTCGGAGTTCTGTAGAAGAATAATTCGATGAGTTTTTGTTAAAAGTGTATGTAAGTGGTTTATGATCAGTTAGGATGAAAAATTCTTGCCCTTCAATAAAGCAACGGAATTTTTTGATGGCTAAATAATTTGCATATAATTCTCTTCCGAATTTACTGTATTTCTTTTCTGTTTCATTGAAACACGTTGAAAATAACGCTAAAGGTTTCCAAACATTGTTTTCTAATAGTTGTAAAACTGCCCCCGCGCCTTTGTCAGATGCGTCAACCATAATGCTGGTAGGAGAATTTTGTTTAGGTGTAGCTAATGTGGTGATGTTTATTATTGCATATTTAATGTTTTTGACAGCAGTCAATTCTTAAGTATTAAGTGCCAGTTTTTTGTGTTTGATCATTTGTTGTCAATTAATTTGTTAAGTGGTTGAAGAATTGTGGCACAATGTGGAATAAAACTGTGGTAGAAATTCATAAGGCCAAGGAATTCGCTTAATTGTTTTAATGTTGTAGGTGTTGGAAAAGTTTGAAGTGTCTGAATCTTGTCTGGTAAAGATGTGCTTCCATTTTTGTCTATGTGATGTCCAAGAATTTCAATTTTTGCTTTGCCAAATTGACATTTGTTTGGGTTGATGATAACACCGTATAGTGGAAGTCTGTTGAAGAGAGTTTTTAAAAGTTCTTCGTGTTCTTCTGGTGTGTCATTTGCAATGAGTATGTCGTCAATATATGCAAATCAGAAATTTAGACCACGAGTTACTTCGCCGATAAATCGTTGAAATGTTTGTGCAGCATTGCGAAGACCGAATGGCACATGGGTATATTTGAAAAGTCCAAAAGGTGTAGAAATAGCTGTTTTGAGTATTAAAGATGCTTCCATAGGAATTTGATGGTACACCTTAACTAAGTCAATTTTATAGCGTTTTCAGCTTACACAGTGCAAGTGCGCACTGAGTGCAACATATCACGTGACCATACTGAACGTTTTCTGCCCTCATCCGGTAGCAGTGCAGTTTAAGCTGAAAACGATTTTGTTTAGCCACCATAGTTGCACTGACACTATTGCACTTGCCTAAGGAGTCAGCGTACAAAAGTCGCACTGAGCCAGTGCACGGTGCAACTTTTTCTTAAGCTGAAAACGCATCAGCTGAATTTTTTTTTGCACACAATGACAAGCTGAAAACGCTCAGTGCAAAAAGTGCACTCGACTTATAAGCTGAAAACGCTATTAGAAAAAAATAGTTGCATTTTCTAAATTTACCGCGAAATCTTGAATGTGAGGAATGGGGTATTGATCGGGAATAGTCATGCTGTTTAATGCGCGATAATTTCCGCAGGGACGCCATGTGTCTGGGGTTTTCTTTCTGACCATATGTAAAGCTGATGAACAATTACTCGATGATTGTCTTTTAAATTATTATTATTATTATATTATATTAAATTCATCTTTAGCTGCAATTAGTTTTTGTGGCAGTAGTCCGCGGGGCCTTGTAAAAACAGGAAAACCGTCTGTGACAATACGATGAGTGACATCATGTTTGATAACACGCTTTACGTCAAAAGGATTGGTTAGAGAAGGAAAATCGTTCAAAATATTTTGAAATTTATTATCAGATTGAATTAAAGATATACAATATCTTTTGAAAGATGAAGTGTTGATATTGAATTCTCGGTTAGTCATAACAATAATTATACGGAAGTGTTGTAGGAAATCTGCTCCTAAAATTGCATGTTTAACGTTTGCGATAATAAATTTCCAGTTATATGTGGTTTTAAGCCCAATGTCTAGTGTCAATGTGACACTACCGTATGTTTGAATTTTTATTTGATTGATTGCGTTAAGTGAATATTTTTGAGAATTGCGTACTTGTGTGAATCTAGGTGGAATAATACTTCTGCACCGGTCTCAATTAAAAATTGACAACCTGACAACTTGCCAGTTACAAAGAAAAGGGAGCTGGTAACGGAAAGATTAGCGCTGAAACGAGTAGAGGAATTAGTACATTTACATTTAATAATGGTATTAATATTAACCCTTTCATAAGGAGAAAACTTCAAATCCTGTTTCTGCCATTTGCAACCAGGTTTACAATTCCTTGCTCTTTCCTTAAAATTGTAGTGATACCAGCAGAGAGTATTGACGTCGCTGGTAGTGAAGAGGGACGGTAAGACTTCCTGTCTAGAAGAACGAGGGGCAGGAGATACCGACGGTCTATGTTGAGAGAAGTTGGTGAAATTAGCAAGTAACTTTTTGACATTTTGAAGTACTGTTTGTAATTCTCTAATTTCAAATGTATTGACAGGTTGTGGCGTAGTGATGGTGGGTTGAGCGATTTTGACTAATCTATATACAATTTCGGCTTTTTTCTCAATGCTTGATATCTTGGTGGCAGCTAATATAAATTGAATGTTGGGTGGTAGATTCTGCAGAAAAAGATGTTCTAAATTTTGGTTATCCTGTTGTTTTGTTCCCGCTAGTTGTTTCATTGTACGTAAAAAATGAGACGATCTGTCATAATCGAGGGCATTTATATTTAACACTGTGTTAAGCTTTTGTATATCCGTAGGTGTAATTCTTTGGAGTAACGCTGTTTTAGTAGTGGAATATGGGTTAATAATTGGCCGTTCAAGGGTAAGATCTCGTAAAACAACGGCATGCTTGGACGTAAAGCTGTAATCAATGCGTTATATTTGCTATTTTCAGAAATAATATTATGGGAAGCGAAAATAATTTCTATTTGCGTATGAAGTTCTTATGAAGGAAGTTCTTGAGTAGGAGACAATGTATGTAGTTCTTCTTCCATAACAAAGGCTTGTATTCAATCTAACAAAGGGTCACTAGTTGTAACGACAAGGGGCCGTTACTATTGTAAAAAGTTATTTAAATTGTAAAAATTTAAAATATACATAGAAACGTGTGATAATATGGTTATAAAATACTTTAACATTAATTTAGCATAAAATATCATACCACCGGTTGTTAATTTATTGTATTGTTTTCTGTTTGTAATACTGTCAGTGTGTTGTCAATTTAGTTCATTAAAGCCTATTATTTAACGGGTAATTCTTACTACAATTTAATGTACTAAATATTTGATTGTATTCTAATCTACTAGTATGAATAAATTCTTACAACCAACGAGGTTCGAAATAAGTCCTCAAGATAGTAGTGGAGATAACTCTTCTAAATTGTCATATTGGAAAATTACTTTCTCTAATTTTATTGAGAGTTTAGGAGGACCTCTTCCTGATGAGAATACTAAATTAAAGCTTCCTGATGAAAAAACTAAATTAAGGTTTTCAATAAATTATTTATCTCCCGAAAAATACACTCATGTCAGTGAATGTCAAGACTATAAATCTGCGATATCTGCTCTTGATGAAATCTTTAGTATACGCTCGTCATCAGCTCGCCTCTAGACGTTAACTTCCCGACGAAACTGTAGATAAATATTTGCAAACATTAAATCTGTTAACGAAGGAATGCGAATTCAAAACTGTAACCGCAGATGAACATCGTTGCTTAGCTATTCGAGATGCTTTCATTTCTGGTCTCACATCTGCTAGTATACGCCAAAGAATTCTTGAAAATGCAAATGTCACCTTAGATGAAGCGTTCAAACAAGATAGATCTTTGGAACAAGCTCTATCTCAGTCTCAAAGTTTTGTTACTGATAAATTAGTAAATGTTTTTCAACAAAATTTATACAAAACAAAACAAAAATACTACTTCTGTGGTGGTATTCGTCATCCAAGAACTAAATGTCTTGCTAGGAATATTCAGTGCTTGAAATGTGGCAAAAGAGGGCATTTTGCGAAAGTATGTAAGAGCCAATCTACTGCAGCGTCTACAAACTTGGAGGAGTTGTTCGCCTCTCAAGAGAATCAGCTATCTATCTGTATGGTAATGACCGCTGCTGCACTTTCCTTACTAAAGAAAACTACTGTTATCGCCCGAATAAATGGATACTTCATCAGAACTCTTATTGACACCGGGAGTACGAACAATTTTGTTATGAAAATGTAGTGAAACAATATTGCCTCAAATTGTTACCTCATAATGAAACTATAACTGTAGCTTCGAAAGATCATCGTGCAGAAGTACTAGGTAAATGTAATGCCACTTTAAAAGTTGGAGGATATCGCCACGAAAATGTAGAACTCTTAGTAAAGAAGGAATTGTGTGTTGAAGTAATATTAGGCACTTCTCATTTTGAACCACACTCTTCATTGCAAGCTGATTTTGATGGACCCCAATCTCCGCTTATTATTACGTGCACTTCTTTTAAAAGGGGTGACGTAGAATTCGTTAGACTCTTTGAAAACTTAGACAAAGAATGTCGTCCAATAGCAATCAAATCGAGACGACACTCTAACGATGACGAAACATTTATACGTAAAGATATACAGGATTTGCTTACAAATGAAATCATTCAGGAGAGTTCATCGCCGTGGAGAGCACAAGTTTTAGTTACATCTAATGCTAATCACAAAAAAAAAAACAAATGGTTATAGATTACTCTAGAACTATAAATAGATTTACAGACCTAGATGCATACCGCTGCCTAATATCGAAAATCTTGTTAATAAAGTTGCTCAATACATGTATTCAGTCAGATTGACCTACGTAGTACTTATCATCAAGTACCAATTGCTAAAGAAGATAAAAAGTATACTGCTTTTGAAGCTAATGGAAATTTATATCAATTCAACAGAATACCATTTGGTGTGACCAATGGAGTGGCGGCTTTCCAGAGAACTATTGGTAAAATCATAAAAACAAAAACACTGAAAGGTGTGTGTCCATAGCTTGACTATATTACTATTTGTGGAATTCATGTTGACGACTATGATAGAAAACTAAAACAATTTATGGAAGCAGTGAATGAATTACATCTAACCTCAATTTAGAAAAAAGGCACTTTTAGACAATCTCAAATAATTTTTTTGGGATATACTATATCAAATAATGAAATCAAGCCCGACATTGGCCATTTACGTCCACTACTAGATTTACCTATCCCTCAGGATGCTCTATCTATGAGACGAGTCATAGGAATATTCGCTCATTATTCAATGTGGATACTACGATTTTCGGAAAAGACTAGATTTTTCAGAAAATCACCAACCAATACAGCAACCATCATTGGTTCTGGAAAACCTAACCAATGAAAGAACTCGTCGATCAAACACAACGACGACAACCTACGTATCTGAAAGACTACATTCAGAATTGAAATTTAATGGCTGGAAGAATGTGATAATATAACCCTAAAATACTTTAACATTAATTTAGTATAAAATATTGTAATGACCCCATTTTATTAATCCTAAATTTTTCTTTTGATTTTGCAGTTATTTATTTGGAAAATAGTTTTATAATTATTTATCTTAATTGTTTGATTTTATATGTTTGGTGTACGCACACACTGGCATAGATCAATTGAAGGCTAGGCTACCTGCTCAGGGCTGGGTACGTCCCCCTACAGGATGATAACAATGTTGAATTCCCAGAACTGCAGATGTTCACTATTTGTGAATATTAGGCGTAGAAGCGGGGAATTATAATGTTTTGCACTTCCATATTTGGTGAGTTTTCTTTACGACGTATTTGATTGGTTATTCTACTGTTGAGACAGTAGTGGGGATTGGGCACATAAGCAGTGAGCACAGCGTGCCTCGGGATAGTCAATTTTACATCTCGTAGAATCAAGAAGTCTGTGAGTATCTACTATCATCACCTGAACATCATCTCCAAGACCGTAAGATTCTACATTCACCTAGACATCTTCTCCTAACATCGAGATCTTCCTCTAAGAGCTGGTTTGGCCTCTGGCTGCGTTCAGTAGTTGGGTAACCTCTCCAGCTTCCCTGGTCGTGAGACCTAGTCTCACTCATATACCATCTTCACAAGTCTTACCTAGTGTAATCCCGTCTCTCCGTCAGAGTCGGCTAGATTCGACAGACAAATTCCTCCAGCAGCGTTTCCACCACGTCCAGTTGGACGACCCAAGATCTCGATTCCCATTGGTTGTTATTTGACACCAAGTCCTCCAGGTACATATTACCTGTGTTTTACCTAGACATCTTCTCCAAGACCGTAAGATTTTACAGTTATTTTGTAAATTCTCCTAATAGCGAGACCTCCCTCTAAGAGCTGGTTTGGCCTCTGGCTGCGTTGAGTAGTTGGGTAACCTCTCCGGCTTCCCTAGTCGTGAGACCTAGTCTCACTCATATACCATCTTCACAACAAGTCTTACCTAGTGCAATTCCGTCTCTCCGTCAGAGTCGGCTAGATTCGACAGACAAATATTTACATCAAGACTTACCTATTACAATCCTATCTCTCCGTCAGAGTCGGCTAGATTCGACAGGCAAATTCCACAACATTATTTCCTCCACGTCTATTTAGACGGCCTTGTTTCGCTTTCCTTTTACTTGTTATTTTCTTCCACAGAGTTTTATCATTCCAGCGTGAGTACCGTCCTTGGTTATCCGGACAGAACTCATTCCTTCTTCCACAGAGGTTTATCATACCTGCGTAAGTACCGTTCTTGGTTATCCGGACAGAACTCATTCCTTCTTCCACAGAGGTTTATCATACCTGCGTGAGTACCGTCCTTGGTTATCCGGACAGAACTCATTCCTTCTTCCACAGAGTTTTATCATTCCAGCGTGAGTACCGTCCTTGGTTATCCGGACAGAACTCATTCCTTCTTCCACAGAGGTTTATCATACCTGCGTGAGTACCGTCCTTGGTTATCCGGACAGAACTCATTCCTTCTTCCACAGAGTTTTATCATTCCAGAGTGAGTACCGTCCTTGGTTATCCGGACAGAACTCATTCCTTCTTCCACAGAGTTTTATCATTCCAGCGTGAGTACCGTCCTTGGTTATCCGGACAGAACTCAATCCTTCTTCCACAGAGTTTTATCATTCCAGCGTGAGTACCGTCCTTGGTTATCCGGACAGAACTCATTCTTTCTTCCACAGAGGTTTATCATACCAGCGTGAGTACCGTCCTTGGTTATCCGGACAGAACTCATTCCTTCTTCCACAGAGTTTTATCATTCCAGCGTTAGTACCGTCCTTGGTTATCCGGACAGAACTCATTCCTTCTTCCACAGAGTTTTATCATACCTGCGTGAGTACCGTCTTCGGTTATCCGGACAGAACTCGTTCCTTCTTCCACAGAGGTTTATCATTCCTTCGTAGGTGGCCGTCCTGGCTATCCGGACAGAATCCATTCCTTCGTCCATAGATTTAATTTATTCTAGCGTGAATGGTCAGATTCCTTTCACCTTCCTATTCATAAGTAACTAACATTCCGTCACATAACCAACAATTCATTTTAACACTGTCTCCATACCCCAGGTCCTGTGGTGGATTGGTGTTTGGTTGCTCTGGCATCGTCTAGGGGAGGGAGCCTAGCGTGCTATGAGGACGATGTCCAGGTCTCTTTTAAGACATTTACTACTATAATTGTAGTATCACCAAGTGTGAGTTATGAGGACGATGTCCAGGTCTCTTTGGAGACATTTTACTGCTATAATTGTAGTATCACCAAGTGTGAGTTATTAGGACGATGTCCAGGTCTCTTTGGAGACATTTTACTGCTATAATTGTAGTATCACCAAGTGTGAGTTATGAGGACGATGTCCAGGTCTCTTTTGAGACATTTACTGCGGTAATTGTAGTATCACCAAGTGTGAGCTATGAGGACGATGTCCAGGTCTCTTTTGAGACATTTACTGCTAAAAGTTAGTATCACCAAGTGTGAGCTATGAGGACGATGTGCAGGTCTCTTTTGAGACATTTATTGCTGTAATTATAGTACCACCAAGTGTGGTCTATGAGGACAATGTCCAGGTCTCTTTCGAGACATACTACTGTAATTGTAGTATCACCAAGTGTGGGTTATGAAAAGTTGTACAGATCTCGTTTGAGACACCTTCTATTTTAGTTACCATACAGTGTGAGCTACGAGGATGATGTCCAGGTCTAAATTATGGTGAAATATCAGGAACAATATAATTAATGATTTTGTAGTATCACCAATTACCATACAGTGTGAGCTACGAGGATGATGTCCAGGTCTAAGTTATGGTAGAATACCAGGGTAAGCTAACTGAGAGAAGCTGACCTCTATAAAGCAGCACTAATATAACCATTTTATTACAGAACAATACAATTAATGATCTTTGTCTTTTATAAAGACTTACCTATGTTTCTTTACGCAATTATTTTCGGCTCAGTGTTATTTGAGTTAACTTACATTTGTTTATGTTACTGTGATTGTTTCTATTCGTATTTATTTACCGCAATGATGTCTAATTGACACTTATATTGTGGTTTTTCATTTGTTTGCTATTACATTACTTTATTATTGCATATGCCTGTTGCCTGCTGGTTATTTATTTCAGGTATAATAACTGTGTCCCACTTCTAGAAACAGTGGTTTATAAAAGATATATTATGATTTACAAAGATAAATACGGAGAAATATTAGTCTGTGCAAACCAGATTTATACTCCGTTCTATTTGAAGATGTGGTCTGTTATCGTATTTGACCAGTGGTTTAATACAGAGCCACATGATGCTTTACTAGCCGCTATGTTCCGATGTGACGAGCGCCATTCCTGTGCCGAGCGCCGGTATCAAGCATCACACATACAGCCTATGGACTTGTACAATCCACACTACCATTTACATTATTGTTTGTATATTGACATATCTCTGATTATTTGTACTTGCAGTAATAAATGCATGAGAGTGGTAGTTACTCTTTTGGAAGGAATCTACTTAGTTTCACTCCTAACGCCCCCTATCTTTTCCTTTCATGACAGCCACTTCGAATTACGATCATTTTGGGGTTACATTCTTTCATATTTACATTTTTACAAACACAACGTAGTTTTGGGTCCTAATCACTAGTCGGTTTCGTTACAATATCATACCACCTGTTGTTAATTTATTGTATCTATTGTTTTCTGTTTGTAATACTGTCAGTGTGTTGTCAATTTAGTTCATTAAAGCCTAATATTTAACGGGTAATTCTTACTACAAAAAGATAATTTCTTTATTAATGTTTACACTAAGAGTGATCAAATATAACTGAATGTTTATGTTCCTTTTCGACGTTAAGTACGTTTTAAGAATGTCCAAGGCTAATTAATTATTCCCGGTCCCGGATATCTGGATGCACGTTATAATTTTTTTTAAAAATTAAAAATACCTCTACACTTCAGACGTTGACATAGTTATCCTCTCTAACAGCCTTTCGTCTTAAAGTTTTGGCTTGGCGTTGGTGAAATACGACTAAGGGCCGCTTTTACAATCATTAGATAAACCTCGTATAACGCTATACCAGGTATAAAATTAAAAATTGTAATTTACAAACCTCGGATAAACCTCAGGTAGAATAAACACCAATATTTATTATCCCATGGAAATTGGTCGTATAAACCTTTGATAACTTTATCCCTGGTTCTTATGGATACCACGTAAACACAAACGATATTTTGTTATTCATACGTTTAACAAATGTCAATCAAGTATTTCATCATCACTGTCAGAATAGAAAATAACATTTATATCATCTAACATCGTGAAAAATGCAAAATAGAAGGCAGAAATAATATCAATATTGAAGAAAAATAGTCTAACAAGAAGATAATTTTATTGTGCCAATATCAACCTAAAGTGATTTAACGTAATTCCTGGTATAACTATCTGACATAAAAATGCATTGTAAAAGACTTGTTTATCGAAGGTATAATTGCTAGGATAAAGTTATACCTCCAATAGCTATATCATAGCTTATCCATCAATTGTAAAAGTGGGCCTAAGGCCCGGTATTTCAGTACGGGATTGAAACCTTGGTTACACGATCTCGTTTAACTTGCAACCAACATTTTAATTCGGCATTCGTATTTCAGTATCGTAATCCAGGTTAACACCGAGAATTTTGTTGTATTGCTAGTAGATATTGAAGTGAAATTTATGTTGAACATACACAAATGTCAGCTTTTAAAATCACATGTTAAATAATTATTAATATAAATAACATGGCTACAACAATAAATAAAAAATGGCGTTGGATAAAGTGCTTAGTAACAGCTGCGTGAATAATAACTGCAAGAAATATAAGCAAAATGCTGAAAGTGGTGCTAAATGTGTAACGTGCGGCACTATTTCTCATAATAGTTGCGTTAAGTTATCTAAAAACATTAAAATTATTGATAAAAATAATATAAATTGTTGTTTAGTGAAAGATCCCGAAGACCTTGAAAACTCTTTCACAAGTGCATATGACATTATGATGCACTAAAAATAAAATATTTGAAAGAAATTATAAAAAATAAAGATGTTATAATTGAAAGCCATGCCGATTTAATAGAATTATTGAAACAACAAATATGTTTATTAAATTTAACAGTAAATAACAAAACACTTATTCCCCGATCTAACACAAAACAAACTAAACCGAAACAAGTTATAGAAAAACGAAAGTTGCTAAAAAAAAATTAACGTTATTACTTTACCGGCAGACATATTGAAATCCGATGGTGTCAAAAATAGTAAACAATTGACAAGTAATAAGGATATGTGGAAATTATCAATGAAAAACACAATGGAAATAAGAAATGGATGGAAATAGCAACCTACAGAATATAACACGTGACAAACCTAACAGGCGTTCCGGTAATGCAACCGTAATTGGAAGTCAGGTGGCTAACAATAAAATTACCCTTAAAGCTTCGGAAGTTCAACCAGCTTTTCTGCATGTGTACAAGTTACATCCCTATACACCAAACAAATCTGGTAAAAGCAATGGATTCCTCCTTGTGGCCCACCGGAACCCATGTTAATAAGTTTTTTTCAATTAAAGGCCCCTCAGAAATCTCTGTAGCACAAAATACAGCAAATTCAGAAACTTTTCAGGACGATGTAAATTATAATTACGAATATGTAATACTACACTGTCAATCTTTAACTTTTGAAAAGGGAACTTAATTTATTCAAATTATATAGTTAAGTATAATTCTTTAAAATTCCTTTGTTTAGCAGAGACCTGGTGCAAATCTAATATACTTAATGTGTTTCATTTTAACGAATATTCATGTTGTGCAAATTTCTGTAGAAGTCAGTTCTAGTGCGGAGGTGTGGGAAATTGGTTCCCACAATTCTATACTACATGATATTCAATCGATTTAACTAAATATTGTACCGAAAAAGATTTTGAAGCATGTGCTATTTTGTGGAAACCAAAGACTCACAAACCTACACTTATTTTAAATATTTATAGATCTCCCCGTTCTGACTACAAAATTATGTGCGAAAAATTATTGTTATTTCTAGAAAATGAATTTAAAATTAGCTATGTTACTATAAATTCAATTTGGACCCACGTCGTGATGCTAAAGAATACAATCCCTTATGTGAAATTATGTCAACAGTTAATTTATTTAATAAAGTTAAAGATCCAACTAGAAGTCTCAATAAATTAGATCACTGCTTTACGAAAAATAAAGACTCTGTTGCAGTAGTTCAAGATAATTTTAATTCGGATCACAAAACTGTATTTTTAAAAACAGTATTCTATAGAAGAATTTTTAGTAACAATAATAAAATTCGTTTTCGTGAACAGCTTTCCAATGAAAATTGGTGTTCTGTTTCCTCAAAAACATGTACTGATGAAGCGTGTAATACTTTTTTCAATATTTTTAAATATCACTTGATCTAAGTTTTGCTTTGAGATTTGGTATTTACATTACCACTGAATGTATTATATAATAAATTTTTAACAGTGCTGGCACAACTTGTTGGTCGCATTTTGCAAATTTTGCCAAAATTAGATGCCGTTAAACGTTTAATTCTTTCAGAATGCCAGAGGTTATTTGTATTTTGTCCAATTGTACTTTGTTCTATGTGTTTTATTTCTTCTTCGGTTTTTGATAGTTCCTTTAAGAATATCTCTTTTTTATATTGTAAATTTCAGCACACATTGGTTCTTCACTAACATTAGGACCATAATCTTTGTCAGTGGAAGCAAATAATTTGCGAGATTTCAAACCTTTTTTGGTCATACTTTTGAGGGTTTATATTTATAAGTATGTATATCTTCGAGAAAAACTGGTAATTTTTAAAAAACACTTCTCTAATATTATTAAGGCACCATAGACAAACTAACTAAAGGTGACGGAAGGTAAAACTGATAAACAAAAACAATTTGAGAGCGCAACACTTCTATAATATTATTAAACTTTGTGTATCTAAAGTTTCACTTGTATATTTCTTATAGAATGACCACAAAATGAATTACAAAATAGTCATTATTCCAAATGTGTTTTCAAACAAGGCACCAGAGACAAACTAACTAAAAGTGACGGAAGGTAAAACTGATAAACAAAAACAATAATCTGAGAGCACGACACTTCTCTAATATTATTAAACTTTGTGTATCTAAAGTTTCAATTGCTTATTTCTTACAAAATGGCCACAAATGAATTACAAGATATGTCACAGTTCCAAATTTATTTTGGAACAAGAAACAAGGCAAGCCTTCTAAAACTAAATTAAAAACAATCCGTATATTTACATCAAATAAATGGTATTTCTAAGATTAAAATAAATACATCTAATGGCAAATTGATTTAGGGTTTGGATTAACAATTGGGGTTCACAAATTTTTCAGTAAGAAATTAGCGACATAAACGGCTTGCTTTATTTCAAGGATTAATGTAACAAACGACTTGACTTTACTAAACTAATAATATTTATAATCCTTGAAATAAAGTAAGCCGTAAAGGCCGTCGCGCACTTGGGCGAGGCGAAGCTAAGCGCGGCGAAGAGCCGTTTTTCATTCAATATATTATTATGTGTATACACGCACTTTGGCGAAGCGAAGAGCAGAGCAGCGAAGCGACTTGCCGGAATACTTCGGGGAGAATATTTTTCTCTGCTCTTAGCTTCGCTGAGCTGAAGTGTGCGATAGCGCAGCGCAGCGCAGCTACCTAAATCAGAACGAATACGCCCGAGACACATTGGAAATAGCCAGTTTAGAATTAAATTTCACACGTTTCATATCAAACAATACGTATAGGTTCTATGAAAATGTCAAACACAGAAGAGAAATTAGTTCTTCTGGTTTTAAAATATAAAGATCTGTACGATATAGGATGTGTCGAGTATTCTAATCAGACATTGAAAGACAACTGCTGGTTAGAAGTACCAGAAGAAATGAATATAACCGCTCTGATATGCTATGTATATTAAGTTTATTAATTGTAAATATAACAATGTACATTACAAAATGTTGAATTTTAAGCAATTCATTAAATATTTGATCCAATAGATATGGATATGACAACTGAATATGTACTACTACTTAAAACAAAAAAAAAACTAAATATATTATTATAAATAAAAATGAAGTCAATTAAAAAGGAGATTATCTATTTAGTAATACAATGTAGAAGAATTTTTCAAAAAAATAGTTCTGAAAATTCCTTACATATTAAACGATTTCTATTGTACAAAATAGTATTGCAGACTCAACAAAAAAGGAGATTAACTACTTGGTTACAGAATGTAGTAGAATATATCAAAAAATTTAAACATTTTTTCGGTCTCTCTGTACAATGGAATTTTGCCACTGCACTGAAGCTACGGATGAAACAAAATAATTTATTAATTTGTCTCGTATTGATAGTGCCTGCGTTGTTGCGTTTCCTCCGAGCTGTCTATCTTTTGAAGCAAACGCGGAGGTTTCTCGATGAAAACTGCTCGCAAGTGCGCGTTGGTTCTAAAAATGACTCTTCGCCGCTCTTCGCTTCGCCGCGCTGCGCCTCGCTCAAGTGCGCGACGGCCTTTAGTGCCATTAACTTCATATTGAAAACACATTTCGATCTTTTGTTACCTGTTTCGTTATCTGTGTAATTTCTAAAAGTATTTAGTAGGTAATTATATCTAATTGTTTTCGTTTGATTTTTTGTATATAAACTTGTTACCTATTTTTTGTGCTTAAATGTATATATATATATATATATATATATATATATATATATATATATATATATATATATATATATATATATATATATATATATATATCAAATAAACAAATTTGCAAATGACGACGTTATTAAATATATATAATTAAAAAAATATATATAATATATTAAAACGAAAAATAACTGAAATGAAAATACTTTCTTCACACAAATATATATTCCCAGCAAGACCTGTTTCCCCCTTTCCCCGTCCATCGATTGTACCCTGGGCGGAGCATTACCCGTAATAAACACTGAACTAGCCTGAGCGAACTACTAGCGACACCACTTGCGCGTAAAAATAACTAATTTTAACAATTTTTGCAAGGCAAAATACACGAACATACATTATTATTAGACATATTTTCTATAACAGATATGTTATTTTCAATTAATTGAAGAGTGTTATGCAAATATTTTTAATTTTATTTTAACAGAAGACTGTAAAATGAAGGCACACAATAAGACTAAAATTGGTACTGTTGATTAATTAATACTTCAAAAATGATAAACAAAATCAATATTCTGAGAGCATAACACTCCTCGATTATTACTTATCTTTATGTATTTCAAGTTTCAATTGTTTATTTCTTATAGAAACACCACAAAATTACTTGCAAGAAATGTCATTTTTCCAGATTTATTTTCGAACAAGGCAAGCCCCTTAATCATAAAAACAGATATCCGAAAAACTGGGTTAATACAAATATTATCAACTTATTTTTAAATTTATAAGATAATGATTCACTTTGAATTAAAACGATTTTATTTTGAACTTTCATTATCTTTATTTGTAAAAAGATAAATTATTCACAACGTTTCGAAAGCTAAAATCTGCTGTCGTTATCAGGTGATCTGACACTACTGACTAATTCCTTAATATACGAGCTTTATATGTGGTGTTATGGGGGTGAACATTAGTGACCGGTGGCTGGTCGGGTCCAATGGCTGGGTCGAGCGTCCTGGGTGTTTGGA
Source organism: Harpalus rubripes (assembly GCA_963082715.1). Taxonomy (NCBI): domain Eukaryota; kingdom Metazoa; phylum Arthropoda; class Insecta; order Coleoptera; family Carabidae; genus Harpalus; species Harpalus rubripes. The sequence continues at coordinate 45,920,544 of OY720449.1, read as the reverse complement.
TCGCAATGGTTAGGCTGGAGTCTGCTATGATGTGTTTTTTCCAGATTGCCCGAATTTCTACATTAGGCTGGCTGAAAACTGTTTTTTTGTTCTTTTGAATGATGGCGGTTTCTTTGAACTTCCTCTTATACCAATGTTCTTCTTTCTTGAGGATTTTTGCTCCATCCCACTGGATACGGTGATGGTGTTCCCACGCATGGTCTGCAAGTCCGGATTTTGACGTTTCTCCTCTTTCAGTGTGTCGTCTGTGTTCCTTTACTCTGAAGTCCAATGGTCGTTTTGTTTCTCCTATATATGTTTTTCCGCATTCACAATCCACTTGTTAGATGCCAGTTTGCAGTTTTGGTGACTGTTCTGGTTTTTTTGTTGATGGGATGTTCTTGATTGTGGTTGTCGTTTGAAATCTGGTTGATATGTTTAACTTGGTGGCAATCCTTTTGATTTTGTCGGAGACTCCCTCTATATAAGGAATGTATAATTCATTTCTCTTTCCTTTGTCTCTGTTTACTTGCTTCGCTCTTATTGTTCGGTTTTTCTTGACTATTTTCTTGATTGTTTTATCCGTGTATCCGTTTCATTGGAGAATGTTAATGACATCCTTAACTTCTGCCTCATAACCTTCTTCTGTGTTGCAGTGTGATTTAGGTCTGTCAAGTAGCGCGTAAGCTACCCGCATCTTGGTATTTTCGGCATGGTTGGATTCATAGTTTAGATAGCGTCCTGTGTGTGTTAGTTTGCGATAAACAGATGTTCGTATGGTGTTGTTAACTCTCTCCGCAAGTACATCTAGGAATGGTATTCTGTTGTTGTCTTCTTTCTCCATGGTGAATTTGATGCTCGGTTTTTGAGAATTTATATGGGAAAGAAAATCTTCCAACTCTGCGTCACTGTGGTTCCAGATAATAAAGGTGTCATCCACGTACCGTATCCATTTCTTCGGCTTGATCTGATATGTGCATATAGCGGTGTCCTCGAAGTATTCCATATAGATATTGGCAATGACTGGTGAAAGTGGAGATCCCATTGGAAGTTCATCTGTTTGTTGATAGAAGTCGAATTGAACTTGAAAATAAGTTGTCAATACAATTGGAACCAGAAGATCGCTTCATCAGTTTTGATGTTGAGAGCCTTTTTACAAATGTACCCGTGGATGAAGCATTACAAATGGTGGCGAAGCAACTAGAAGAGGATACAGAATTACACAGTGGAACAAATTTAACAATCAACGCAATACTGGAACTGTTGGAGTGCTGCCTAAAAACAACTTATTTTCAAGTTCAATCCGACTTCTAATAACAAACCGATTGACTGCCAATGGGATCTCCACATTCACCAGTCACCGCCAATATCTACATGGAGTACTTCGAGGACACCGCTATACGCGCAGCTCAGATCAAGCCGAAGAAATGGATAAGGTACGTGGATGACACCTTTATTATCTGGAACCACAGTGACGCAGACCCTTGGACATCAGAATAAAGGAACACAGACAACACACTGAAGGATGAGAGACGTCAAAATCCGGACTTGCAGACCTTGCGTGGGAACACCATCACCGTATCCAGTGGGATGGAGCAAAAATCCTCAAGAAAGAAGAACATTGGTATAAGAGGAAGTTCAAAGAAGCCGCTATCATTCAAAAGAACAAAAAAAAACAGTTTTCAGCCAGCCTAGTGTGGAAATTCGGCCAATCTGGAAAAAACACATCATAGCAGACTTCAGCCTAACCATTGCGACCCAAACACCCAGGACGCTCGACCCAGCCATTGGACCCGACCAGCCACCCGTCACTAATGTTCACCCCCATAACACCACATATAAAGCTCGTATGTTAAGGAATTAGTTAGTAGTGTCAGATCACCTGATGACGACAGCAGATTTTAGCTTTCAAAACGTTGTGAATAATTTACGTTTTTACATATAAAGATAATGGAAATTCAAAATAAAATCGTTTTAAAATAAATATTATCATTTCTAGCAATAAACTAAAATTTCTTTTTCAGATAAAGTCTAAGTATCCAGAAACTGGTCCTGCTTACAAGAATGCTAAAATAGAACACATTCGTTTGGTCTCTAAAACAAAAAAGGAATTTTATCAAATTAAAATCTTAAACTCCGACAACATGGCTTGGAGCATTATTAATTCAAATAATAAAGACAATAATAATGTTACAGTTAAGAAAATAATCCATGAAAACACAAACTGATGGCCCAGAGAACATTACAAATTTATTTAACAACAATTTCAGAGATGCACCTCTAAATATTCGAAATCGTATTCCAACTGTCAACACAAATTCAAATGGTCAAAATTATAAGGGTAAAGCTTCCAACAGCCTTTTTCTTTATGCTCTTGAAGAAATGGAATTACATACGATAATTTTAAACAGTTTAAAAAACAAGAATTCCAGTGCAACGGATGATATTCCAAATTCTATTATAAGGAGTGTTGCTGATATCATAGCCGGTCCTTTGACCTGTATCATAAATCTTTCTTTCTTAAAAGGCACATTTCCACACATATTAAAATTAAATAAAATTATTCCGATTCACAAAAAAGGTGAAAAGACAAATTTGGATAACTACAGATCTGTAGCTTTAACTTCAGGATTTTCTAAAAAATATGAGTACTGTTTTTTGAACAGATTCCAGTATTTTTTAAATAAAAATTGTATTATTAGTGATAAACAGTTTGGATTTAAAAAAAATTCAACATCTGATGCTTTGCATTGTTTTTACAATAACATTATTCAAAATTTAGAAAAAGGGGTATATCCTGTTAATATTTGCAGCAAAGCATTTGATTGTGTTAACCATCCTCGATTGTTAAATAAGCTGGAATTGATAAGATTTCGAAGTGTTGCGCTAAGCTGGGTTTCATCTTTCGTAACGCACAGATCTCAGTTTTTACTCTTAATTTTGATAGAAATTGTATCAATTCGGCTTTAGTATATATAAATTTTGGTGTACCACAAGGTACTGTACTAGCTCCAGTACTTACAGTTTTATCTAACAATTGCACCCCCGTTTTATATGCCGATGACACTACTTTAAATATCTCAAATAAGAATGATAATTCCTTGGAAACAGAATGTAATAGAAATGTACAGTCACTTACTGAATGGTGCTATGAAAATAAACTTTTTTAAATGAAAGTAAACCCAAAATTCTCCTTATAAAAATCAACGAATTGAAATTAACTTTGATAAACATACAAAAAGTAATAATGCTTCAGCTCGTTTACTAGGGATGTTGATAACCGAACATCTAAGTTGGGATCCTTATTGTGCTGAAATAGTTACGAAACTTTATACGTTTTTTTATCATTTACGTCACCCAAGCTTAATTCTAAATATTAAACAACTAAAGATATTTTACTTTGCTACTATTGAATCTAGAATACCTGAATACGTTATGGTATATGTCTGTGGCGCAGATCTGTTTTTAAAGATTTAAAAAATTAAACAGTTACTTTGATATACATATTGGAAATCTGTTTGTTCATACAAAAAAATACAACACACTTTGAAAAAATCTCAGACGTTCATGACCAACACCCGGCACAGAAACAATTTTTACGTTCCTACTTCTAGACTAAACATTGCTAAAAATTCTCCTAATAGAATAGGCCTAGACATTCATAATAAGCTGCCTACTTATTTAAAATCTGGAAATAATATTCAAGTATTCAAAAATAAATTTAAAAAATATCTTACGCAGCACAGTTTTATGATTTACATGAATATTGTAATACTTAATTACCTAATTTTTAATGTGATATTATTTTTATTATTTTTGTATGTTCCGACGTTTTCTATACGCATGTAACTGTATCTACAGAAAATAAAGTATTATTATTATGCCTGAATGTAGTAGTTTTAGTCTAATTTTCAAACAATATTACATTATGTTGATTTCAACCGAATCGTCGTCTGGCTCGGGCGATGAGTAAATTATTAATTTTGTTAATATTCTTCTTTATATTTGCCCATTTATCCTTTGACATTTTATCGGTTCGTGGCACACGACCAGAAAGTGCATTGTATTTTTTGTAATTTCTAGACAGCCCGCTGATTTTTATTTGTAGTGTACAAAATTATAACCCCTGAATTGTTCACATTCTATAATCTGTCGCTTCTCACTTACTACTTCTAATAATAAAATAATTTCGTTCTCTATAAAATTCTTTAAGCGGGATTTTCCATTTTAATAACAGTTGATTCACAAACTTTATAATAATTGTTTGTGATATCAACAAACGTCAAAATTATATACTTCACATAACCAAACTTTCAAAACATTTCTACAAATGACAACCATAAAATTTTGGGTTAACCTACCTTCATATGCCGGTTTAACTTTTCGATTAAATTAAACTCGTTTAACATTTAACTGGTGACTGAAATACGTCTAACCAATAAAAAAATGGTGAACTAAATTTTTTTGGTTTAATCTTGTGCTGAAATACTGGGCCTAACAAGTACACGTCGCAAGAGATAAGCCAGGCATTTGGCTCCAAATGCATATTCAGGAACCGACCTCCCCAGTCCCCCACCTAACCGCGCACCGTTGTGCGGCATCCTACATTCTAAGGAAATGCCGTGCCAGAGATTGGCATTGCGTTGGGGAACAAATGCGTTGCTATTTTGCTCTACTCATTAAACTTACGCAGGCATTGTTTAACATTAAAAATGACGAAAAATTGTCTTTTAGAATTAATAAAATTTTTTTGCTGATGTTGAAACTGTAGGTAGTGCCATATTATAATAATTCGTATATTTAAAATTTAGGCACCATGTTTATTAAAACCGAAACAAGTTCTGAAGCATTATCCTCAAAAATTTTGAATAAAAGACTGCCTGCTTCTATTGCTACATAATCCTAATACTAAGCGATCAGATTCACTATCTATAGTTCTATATATCTATATATATATATATATATATTTGAATTCATCACGACGATCGCCATCCTTTGAACACCTCTACAGCCTGAATGGTGTGAGCGATTTGTGTGAAATTTACACCAAGTTGTAGGAAATGATTGTCTCGAGTGCCCTCGTAATAAGTAATATTTCTGTAGGATGCATAGTTTTTGAGTAAAAAATTATTAAACATTGAAAATTGGGACAAAAACAATAATGGTCACAGTAACGATCACAGTTTTCCTTGAAAATTTAAGACGATAAACGCTGTCATGTCATTTGGCATGTCATGTTTGACATGTCATTTTAAACCTTTAAATAGAAATATTTATGAAATGAGGGCAATTTGAAAGAAGTTTATTTCATAATCATAATTTATGAGAATGGGCAATTATATCTGCACAGGTAAAATGGCGTAAAACATTATAATTAAAAATTATAAATTTTGACGGTTCATATGCACCTGGAAAATGTTGCCAAATATGTCATAAGTAACTAGGTAATAAATAAATATTCCTAACTAGATTAATGTGAAGTTCGAACACAAGTGTTTGATCACAGTTTTCCTTGAAAATTTTAAAATGATAAACGCTGTTATATCATTTGGCATGTCAATGTCAATGATTACAAATTATCGGTTTTCATATTTGTAAATGTAAAGAAATGTTTCAATAATATGTAACATTAAAGAAAAGATGATGAATTTAACGAGGTAGGTATATGTAATGATTTTAAGCCTTGTTTTATGTTAATTTAATATATATTTTATTTTTTAAATATAATTTTGGAAAATGTATAAGGAAACACGTCGAAAAGGATCAGAAAGGCAGAATTCATATGACAATCGATCGAAGAACATGTACAAAATGAAAAAGATAAACATTGTCATCCGTCATATTGGATGTACGTATAGTCTATCATAAAACACTATCGGCGGAGCCCTAGGCTGAACTCGGCGAAGCCGAGTTTAGGCTAGTCTATAATACTAAAAGAGTAGATTCACTATCTATATATTCTTTAATCAAAAAGCCATAGCCATCCTTTGAACACCTCAACAGCCTGAATGGAACAACCGATTTTCGTGAAATTTGCACCAAGTTGTAGGAAATGATTGTCTCGAGTGCCCTCGTAATAACACAAATTTCTGTAGGATGCATAGTTTTCCAGAAAAAAAATATTAAAGATTGAAAATTGGGACAAAAACAATAAGTCACAGTAACGATCACAGTTTTCATTGAAAAATTCAAGAAGATAAACTCTGTCATGTCATATGGTATGTCAATGTCAATGATGACAAATTAACGGATTTCATCATTTAAATGCAACAAAAATGCTTAAGTATTATGTAAAATTGAAGAAAAATGATGAATTAAACGAGGTAGGTCTATAAAATGATTTTAAGCCATGTTTTATGTTAATTTATTATATATTTTATTTTTTAAATAGAATTTTGGAAAATGTATAAGGAAACACGTCGAAAAGGATCAGAAAGGCAGAATTAATATCACAGTCAATCGAAGGGTACATGTACAAAATTAAAAAGATAAACATTGTCATCCGTCATATTGGATGTACGTATAGTCTATCATAAAACACTATCGGCGGAGCCCTAGGCTGAACTCGGCGAAGCCGAGTTTAGGCTAGTCATATACTATTTTCTGTGTTAGAATATTATCGGTGGAAGATATATTTGTTGTATGTATTTATTTATTATATTTGTATAGGTACTACAAATATTTGCCTACCTTACCATTTTATTAATTGTTGAATACTATATTAAATCTTCATTCAATTCCAAAAGTATTTAAAATGTAATAATATTTTTTTAAGTATCTGACAGATCGCTATATAAATTTCTTTTAAGAAACTAGAGAGACATCTATTCTCGTAATGTTAAACCTATCTTTCTACTGCATACGTATTTTTCCCAGTGTATATCGAACTTTGCCGAGAGGAGGTAGCAGTCCCGAATATGTTGGTCTATTGCTAGAAAACGCATGCGCCATTCATAATCAGTATGGTATTTTGAGATTTCGCAAATGTTTAGAAGCATAGCGTACCTACTTATTGACCTAACTACATACTTCACCTACTTTGATTAATAATTTTTAATTTAATCATTCTTTTATTGTAAAAGCGCACCGAATTCACGCGCGTATACAAAAATATACAGAATGTCCAAAAAATAAGTTGACCAGCATGGAAGTTAATAGAAAAGTAGCATTTACCCATAATATGCGTCGCAACTACAGCGTATGTGTGTACTTAAACATGTCTCTCAATATTTAATGTTTAATTATCCCCATACATGTATTCTAATTTCCTGGTCTATTTAAATTACTCTCGGTTTGTAATTTCCTACTGTTCTGTGATGCTTTAATTTTGTATAGGTCTATTACAAAATTGTGGAATCAGGATATTAAAACCACTGCTTTATTATATGTACAGTGAATAGATCATAAAATTGAACCAGAGTATAAAATCAGAGCATAAAATTGGAACATTTAACTTGTTTTACAAAAAAAAAAAAAAAACTGCTACCTACAACGAAGTCAAATTATACTTTTTCTAGTACGAATATCATTAACTCATGCTATATAAAATAAACATGAAGTTATAAAATATATAAAGGAGCGCAACATGTAATTAAGTGTATAAAAAACAAATATTTTTGTGTTATTTTAATTATTTTGACGCTGCTACTCGTTATCTATGTATATAATGTGAAAACAATGATATTTACAATTTATGCCTTATTCTAATTTCTAACCAGATGAGTGTAAATTGTGTTAGAACATTTATCATTATTAAATTCCGATTATGAAGTTTAACCAAAGTATATTTTCACTAATAACCTAATATAAGACTCATTTATTGACCAATGTACCATAAAAGTTACAAGGGTACTATACTTAAAAGTAAACTATTATCATAAAATACAAGAAGTTCTAATCGAGTGGTTATCATCGTGGTTTCAACAACAAGCGTAATTCGAAAGGAATTATCTAGACCTAGAACCACTGCAACATACATTACACAAAATTTTTAATAAAAAATCTGATGTGGCCAGCACATTACCTTCCGTCAGTTCCATGTATTTTGTACAAATTTCGTACAGAAAGTTTTTTGCAAAAGATTCTATATTTCCAGTAAAATTATAACAGAAACATACTCTGTCAATTGCACTTGACATCTATCAATCAGTATTTTCTTAATATAGTAGCTGTTTCCATAGTTATAGCATAGCTGGCTAATTTATGAAATTAAATTCCTTTATAATTTTTAACTTAATTCTTATGGAGAATAAAATATTATTTAATATTTATAATTATAATTTTTGGAACCCTAAAACGTGCTTATTGTTTAAAAACTCATCACCAAATTTTTTGAACAAAGACAATACCTTGCTTACCTGAAGGTGACGGAAGGTACAAACAACAAATGTAGGTAATACCTGCCTTGAAGTGAAAATTTAATTGCTAACTAACATGATATTCAGCATACACGCGATTGAGTTTCATTTTCATTGTATTTGACTGTATTTAGTAGTATATACAAGAAATCACCCGTTAAAACTAGAAACGGTGGTGTTTTTCGAAGCCTTATAATAATTTAATATTTAGTTAACTCCTGAGTGAAATAGCGAAGGATAATATTTTTAATATTAACGATGATTTACCTGAAACTAAAAGTAGTAATATCATAATTCTGGCTACGTTGCCAGTGCTTTTGTTTCAGGCGCCGGTTCCCATAGGTATCTGTAGCCGGCGCTAGCTAAATAAAAAATAACACCAATACTTGTTCTCTTTATACGCTTATATGCATCACAATTATTATTATTATTCGCACTAAATTGTGAAATAACGTGTTTGGACTTTGGATATATTAAAGTCAGAATATAATTCATTAGTCACGTGACATGTTTTCCGCCAATCAACATTCAGAATCTCCCTAGTTCCATGCCATCACAGCGATGATAAAAAACAAAGAAATTATCACCTTATTTATATTCGTTATTAGGGGATTTGTTTTCTTTATTTACAACATTGACAAATAATTTTGAGTATAAAAATGTGCGGTAATCGTTTTTGATATCAACAACGATGAAAATAATAAGGCAATTACAAAATTAACCATGTTGTAAAGGAATATATGAAAAGTTAGGTTACTAGCAAATTCATTATATTCTCTCATTAAATAGAAGCTCGTGATATGATTAATAATCGAAGATGTTGCTCGTGAAACCGAAGCAGCACATTTCACTCGTCCTTCGAACTCGTGAAATCTGCAACTCGGACTCACTCGAGAATATCATCGATGATAATCATATCACTTATTATATTACGTACGATTATAATTATTTAAACATTTAAATTTTAACTATGTATAAATTAACTTAAATGTGAAAATCTTAACCTGACCCCTAGCCTAATGCACGAATCGCCGGTGCCCCTAATGCACGAATCGCCGGTGCCCAGACATACAGCAGCAATGAACTTATATTAAAACAACCGGCATCACCTACGATTTAGCTTTTTCAAAGGCTATTCGTAGAAATTATGTCTGTGCATTTGTGATAATTTTACGACTTCCGAAAATTTTTATAGAGTAATTTTTTTATATTCTGCAACCAAAATCAGTCCCACTGTATATAAATATATAAATAAATTGTAAACCCACGACCAATTAGCTAATATTCGGTATCCTTTGTTATTTACATTTATTTGTTACATTTTTTCATTACTCTGAAATAAGGTTATTGCAAAAAAAAGGAAAATCAAACCTTTTCGTTTAATTTATATTTTATCTAAACATATTTGTTTGGCCAGTGTAAAATATAATAATATGTAGTGGCTCTTGCTGTTGTATTGTAAAATCCGGGAACTATGAGGCGCCCTTTATTCCATTAACAAAACTAAGGTATGTAGTACATTAACATACAAATTTCATAAGACATGATTTTAGCACACGCGTCTTTCTTAAAAACGAATGGCTTGCCGCGAGTTTTCTAAGGGAACAAGTGCGCTGAAATGTCTTATGAAACGTGTATTTTGTAAAAAAAAATTCTACTTCGGTCCTTTTAACAAAAAATATTTAAAAATATACGTTATTTCATGTTTAAGAATTTTTATTTTGGTTGTTTAATATTTAACTTTATGAAACTCGTTTGGATGTCATAAAGAAGTATTTTATGACATCTAAATAAGTTTCACAAAGTACATATTAAATAACTAAAATATAAAAATATAATTTTTACGCAGTTATTACATAAATAGTTGTTTTAGGTAACCTTTAGCAACCGTAAAGTATCACTTTTATTTTAATATTTGTTAAAGGCTACTTTATGGCTGCAATTACTTCACGGCCGCTTTTACTTTACGGTCGCATTCACTTTAGAATCTCAATATATTTTAAGCGCAGTATTTGAAAAATCGTTGCCGCTGTCGTTATCGCTCATTTTCTTACTTAACAAATTAATTATTGTACTCATTTTGTTTTCATTTTTAGGTTGTAATTGTATTTTGACAGTACGCAGATTGTTTTGTGAGTTGTCAAGATGACAGTATTGCACTCTATAAGTGACATGAATCGATCAGATATGAAATATATTTTTAATAATTTTGTTGTGTGCACCTCGGCTGAAAAATTTCGTTTTCTACAACTACTACAAAAACGTGCACTTTTCCGATATTTTACAAAACCCGAAAGTAATCCATTTCCTAGAGACGTGGGTTAAAGTGTGAGATATTATTTCTCACACAAATTATCAACTGTAATAAAATAATGTTAATATTTATATGTATTTTTAAATTTATAAATTACAAAATATTTCGTAATTACTTAAATGTTTATATAAATCTCAAATTTTTATTCGAAGATTACAAATAAACTATAATACAAGGGGTACCCAAATATAATGAGAATTGTTTTCTGGCGGGTGGTAGGGCGCTACTTCCGATTTCTTCCATTAGGTGTCTTTACTAGACAACCTGTTATAAAGTCTCTCCCATATTTATAAAGTACCGCCATCCACAGAGCCCATGTGTTGAAGAGAGATAGCTAGTTCGAAAATGGCATGTGCGTGAGCGAAATTCTTAGTTTCGTTTCGTATTGTAATATACTAATGTTCTTCATTAAATTAACTAAATGCATTATTTTATATCTTACCAAAGACTGTCGTACAAAAAGTATAGTGTGCCACTCGTGGAGAAACACCTATTGCTCACTTGTGTTATTCTACCCCTCGACTTCGTATGGTGTTGAAGCTCGCACCTCGTGGGCAACAGATGCTTTTACGCAATTGTTGAACAATATACTATTTTAGGCCTTTACTTCAACTGCAAACTTGAAATTCGATCAGAAGATCACTTTTACAACCTTGATACACAAATAACTATTTTGCAAGACATATTTTTCCGATAAACAGAAATTTTGCGATAAATAAATATTTGATGGTGAGAAATAAATATTTTTCGATGAATATAGTTTTTCGTGATAAAATAAATTGTCATAAAAAACTTTCGCGACAAATAATAATAATAATAATAATAATAATAATAATAATAATAATAATAATAATAATAATAATAATAATAATAATAATAATAATAATAATAATAATAATAATAATAATAATAATAATAATAATAATAATAATAATAATAATAATAATAATAATAATAATAATAATAATAATAATAATAATAATAATAATAATAATAATAATAATAATAATAATAATAATAATAATAATAATAATAATAATAATAATAATAATAATAATAATAATAATAATAATAATAATAATAATAATAATAATAATAATAATAATAATAATAATAATAATAATAATAATAATAATAATAATAATAATAATAATAATAATAATAATAATAATAATAATAATAATAATAATAATAATAATAATAATAATAATAATAATAATAATAATAATAATAATAATAATAATAATAATAATAATAATAATAATAATAATAATAATAATAATAATAATAATAATAATAATAATAATAATAATAATAATAATAATAATAATAATAATAATAATAATAATAATAATAATAATAATAATAATAATAATAATAATAATAATAATAATAATAATAATAATAATAATAATAATAATAATAATAATAATAATAATAATAATAATAATAATAATAATAATAATAATAATAATAATAATAATAATAATAATAATAATAATAATAATAATAATAATAATAATAATAATAATAATAATAATAATAATAATAATAATAATAATAATAATAATAATAATAATAATAATAATAATAATAATAATAATAATAATAATAATAATAATAATAATAATAATAATAATAATAATAATAATAATAATAATAATAATAATAATAATAATAATAATAATAATAATAATAATAATAATAATAATAATAATAATAATAATAATAATAATAATAATAATAATAATAATAATAATAATAATAATAATAATAATAATAATAATAATAATAATAATAATAATAATAATAATAATAATAATAATAATAATAATAATAATAATAATAATAATAATAATAATAATAATAATAATAATAATAATAATAATAATAATAATAATAATAATAATAATAATAATAATAATAATAATAATAATAATAATAATAATAATAATAATAATAATAATAATAATAATAATAATAATAATAATAATAATAATAATAATAATAATAATAATAATAATAATAATAATAATAATAATAATAATAATAATAATAATAATAATAATAATAATAATAATAATAATAATAATAATAATAATAATAATAATAATAATAATAGTAGTAATAATAATAATAATAATTTATTTGGCTAAAGTGATGCAGTACATATATTCAACAAGTCAAAACACAAAATATTAAAACATAGGTTTAAAATATTTATAGAATATCATCCATGTAGTCATTAACACGTTAATATGTTCCTTCTATTAAAAACTGTTTTAATCTACATTTAAATAAACTATTTGATTCAATATTTTTTTATGGACTGCTGTAGTTTATTAAATCGTTTAATACCCAATAAGAATGGGTTGTTGGAAGCTAATTTTAATATATTTCTCGGAATAATAAAATTCGATTTGTTTCTCATGTTGTAGTTATGTACATTTTCATTTACAAGCCACAGTATTTATTTATTTTTTAATTATGAATGTGTCTGTATGATTCATGGTACTTCAAGTGTCACTAATTTGAGCTAAACGCTTAAGTACGTAACAGAAAACAGTTAATTTTGAGCACCTTTCATTAATATCTTTGTACCAACACAGTTTTTCTTGTAACTGTAGGCCCAAAATTTTGTTGCTGTCAACTTATGGCAAAGAACACACACACACACACACACACACACACACACACACACACACACACAAACACACGCCCCCAACGTGTTGTGGGGACCCTAATTCGTGCTTATATACTGAAAACTCACCATTGAATTTTTGGCACGATTACATTACCTCCCTTACCTATGTTTTTTATTATCCTCATTGTCCTGAAGGGATTTTGGCAAAATTGATACTACTCAGATATTGTCAGATATATAAGGATAATTATTATAAAAAAATTAAGAACAAACATCTTTTATTAACAAAGTTATAAACAATTGTTTTTATAAAAATGCAGTAATTGCATGTTTTCATATTATCCGGAAGGGATATTGTTAAAATTTATACTGTATAAATATTGGCATATGTATATGGGTAATGAATTTAAAATATAAAAAGAACAGATATCTTATATTAGCAAAGTTATATACAATTGTTCTTTGAAATTTATATTGTAATGAGTTTCCATTTCGTATTTGGCGCTTTTTTTGTTAAGGTTAATGTTTAATGCATCAATTGTAATTTGATATTCCCTTTTAAACATTGTTTTCTCATTATTTAACTATTGTTTTGAACAGAGTATTGATATGTGTTGAGAGTATGATTGAAATGAATATAGAATGGTATATTATTAAATTTTAATAATATTTAACATATTTAGTTGACCTTGGTATTACAATAACGCGCGCATCTTACATGGGCTACTATCCCGAATAGTCTGCCGCGAATCGTCTGCCAATTTCACCGTCATCGGCAGCCAGCCACCCCTCATACCCAACTACAAGCTATAACTTATATCAGAAAAAAAATTACCGTGAAGTTTTATTTATCGCGAATGTTTTTATCACTGAAGTTATTTTATCACAAAAATTAATATTTTTCGAAAAATATTTATTTCTCAGAATAGTATATTAAAGAACGAATGTCACATTTGTTATGTTATGTCCCAGACATCGATATTATTGATGTTGCCGGTAATCATTATAAGACATTGGATAGCAATAGTACTTTACTAAAAACAAGTGTATGATTTATATGTGGGCAATAAATCTCGTGGCTGTGTCTCGGGGGGCAATTCTTGAAAAGTGAGGTTTGACAGAAGTTAAGAAAAACCGTCACGTGACTTACATGTCACGTAGTGAGATTATTTCTTTAATTATTTTTTTGGCTTTTCACTACATGAAAATTATCTCCTTGCCGTTTTGGTGGTGAGAATCAATGTCACTCGCTAATGTTAAATAGAAATTTGTTTAATACTAAATTGTATTAATTAATATTATAAACAAAATAATAACAAATATCATGGTTGACGAAAGAGAAAAAGCTGCTGCTTTAATGCATTTGGAAAATACAGAAGTTACTTTTCGAACCAAATTTTTGAAATATTATATCGGCTGTTCAAAAAATTAGTGGATCGCTTGGGTGACAATTTAAACCAACCAACCAAGTTATAGATCAGCATTAGGGATTCCAACAAACAAATTGAATACTTTACGATTTTAGATTTTTGGGTATCCAGCTTGGTGTGGGAAATGACATACATTTGGCTATTGTAACTACAGCCTGATTTAAATATTTAACATATACTTATACAATACAAACACGTTTATACGTAGTAAGACACATTTTATTTGTAGTTGTTCGATAACGGCAATAATAATAAATAATTAATATAGAAAATTTATCTATACGTTAGTCACTCGTATGCATAGGGGCGGAGAAAATTTGGTCCGCGGACTGTCTACCACAGGCCACTACACTACGTACACGGGACTATGGAGACCTACGGATTCAAAATTCAATAAATCTGGAAAAAGTAGTTGCGAATAGCCACATTATCAATACCAGCTAAAATAAAAATAAGAATATCACGGTAAATATGTAGAGGTAATCAAAGAAGAGTGCAATGTAGTACTGTTATTGTCAAAAATCACACTTTCATGTCAAATTTTTCACTTGCTAAATCCTGTCCATTTAGATAGGTGAAATATATCTCACTTTGTTTCGGGAATTAAAAAAGTGAGAAAATATGAAATGAGATGAGAGTGAGATGAAATTTTATGTCACCTTGTGAGAAAATTCTCATATTTCCAGAATCGGTAACCCGGGTTCGCTTCCGACCGACGCCAAAAATTATTTCGAATTTTAAATGGCATAAAATTGACCCCTGTGGTGCACTCTCAACGCCAGCAATGAGTGCCCGTGAGGTGACAAGCGCCCACACAGTACAAATATTTCATCATTACCTATATATTTGTGTACAAAGCAGATTGTCACAACCAGGAATGGGTAATATGCCCTGATATATTTATTTATAAATAATGGAAAACAAGTAAGTATAGGTAGTTAACACACATTTATTTTTAATATTATACAAAATTGAGCGAGCAGTACTTATATAAACAGTACCTACTTACATAAGCAAGAATGTTTAACTTTTTCAAAATTTATACAATTAATGTTTACGCATTTACATAAAGAAATAGAGCTCGATGTTGATTTTAGTAACTACATGATATTGTGCGACAATTGGATTGACATTTGAATGGCTTAATTAAGGAGTCTGGTAGAAATTTTCTGTGAAATGTGAAAGCGTTGTGTTGTTTATTGTCTGCAGTTCAGAGCACAAAAAAGTTGTCTGTCTTTATTTTTCGTTGATGACGATATATTAAACATGTTAATTTCTGCGACGAAGTTTTTCCAGTGTTACCTATTTATTGCGAACATTGTGGCTGTGGCTGGATACTTCAGCACTGGAATCAGCACTTTCTTCTTCTTTGTATAATGCTACTTCTCGACGCCTAAATTTTTCCACACTTGCGTAACCTGCCATACAATTTCTATGCCAGGAAAAGTATTGGGCACTGTTTTCTTGATCATATAGTTGATCAAACTTAGAACTTACTTCATCTTTACACATCTCTGCTCTGCTGGACGTTTTATAGTGAGAAACAATTGTGGTTTCCATTCGTTCTCTAATTGTTCTGACGAATTGCAAAATAAACACAATAGTTCGTTGAGTTTTCTCTTTTTTTTCTCTTTAAATTAATGACTTCTAGTGATTTTTTTTACAAAACTATTTATTCGTAAATAATAATTTAGCAAAAAATATAAAAACTGTATAGGGCCGGGAGAACGGAGCGATAACAAACCGCACATGCGCGCTGCAATGGGCCGCACATGTGCGCAGCAACATGTTTTGCAAACGAATAAACCACTGGCACGTGCACTATAGCCTTGCATTATTTTATTTTTTATTGCGAAGAAATATATAAATAAACAACTGATCGCCATGTAAACATTCATTTAGGGTTGGGAAAGTAACTTTCCGATCCATTATAAACAATTCTCCGACCTAGCTCAGTAAAGAAGGATTTTCGGGTCTAAAAACTGGTCAGAAACAACTCATCTTCTGGACGATCGCGAAAAAAATATATTTATATACCATATAGGAAGCTATTGAGTAAAAGAAACTACTCTAC
The DNA here is from genome assembly GCA_963082715.1 of Harpalus rubripes. Lineage (NCBI taxonomy): Eukaryota > Metazoa > Arthropoda > Insecta > Coleoptera > Carabidae > Harpalus > Harpalus rubripes. Next base: position 45,903,746 of record OY720449.1, on the reverse strand, counting down.
ATATATACTGGTGATCGTGTCCAGACACTGACTACCAATCCCAATTAAAGTAACTACTCTACCTATCATCATTTAGTTAGGTATAAGGGAAAAGCGTAATGACATTAAATATTTAATCAGATAATGAGCAAATAAAAAAATATTCAATATACGAACAGTATGACCATACGTAAATGTAAATGTTCTCAAAATTGCAGACGAAATAAAAGATGGTCGGTTCAGTTTAGAACAAAGACAGAAGATGAAACACAGTTGCTATTCACTGGCATATCATCTTCTGCTCTTCTCAACAGTGGGTTGATGATTTGGTGGGTCAAACTTAGTAAATATTTATAATATGTACTTACCAAAATATTTACTCGTATAATTGTCCTTGATTTGGAACAATGTAATTATTAATATGAAATTTAATACATCTAAATGTTAAGTCTATTCTTCTTTTTTTTACCATGATAAATACACAACCGAACTCATGCTGTCAGTATCCATTGTATCAAGATATTTGCAAATCTACCTGCCTTCGTAATGACAGGGTGCACCGCAAAACAGCATGGGATTTATGGTCGTATGCGTCAGGGGAGGATTAGCAAAATTTGGGAAAACGATGAAGCGGTACTTTATCAAAATCCCGCTAATTAATATAACTGCATTTATTTACGATTTGTGAAAATTTTGTGTAATGTCATTCGAATGTAATTTGTTGACTTGTTCAATTATGGTTGTAAGCAAATTCAGACGAAATTACAGAAAAAAATGTGGCGACCATGGAACGTCACTTTAGTTTTGTCGGATAAAGAGTGTTCTCACGAGACAAGTAGAAAACATAAGCGTGCAGACTTATGGGACTTCTGTAAACAAATTATTTTAAATGTATATAACTCTTTAAAATGTAGTGAAAGTGATAATAATCTCATTAAAAAACGGCAGAATTAACTAATGTGAATTATGCCACTGTACGACGAATTGTTTTATATGGAGTTACATCAAAAAGACGAAGACGTGATTCCGGAAAAGTGCGAGTACTTAGTGAGTTTGAAATTGATGTCGTCCGCCGGAAAATTTATACCATGTATAGAAAAAAAAATATTCCGTCCGTAAAAACTTTGCATCAAAGATTAATTGATGACAAATGTGATATTTGTTGTTCAGTGGCAAGTTTGCACAGAGTGCTCAAGAAAACTGGATTTTCCTTCAAAACGATAGATAAAAGACAAGTTATAATGGATTCCAGAATAATTTGTGAGTGGAGGTATAATTATTTAAAAACGATTTTTAAATATCGTCAAGATAACAGTTTATTTTGACGAGACATGGTACGATTCTCACGACAAAAAAGTTGGACAGATGGAAGTACCAGTTGTGCTGTGGATGTGCCAGTTTCACGGGGAAATAGAATTATGATTTTGCATGCGGGAAGTGAACAAGGATGGGTCAGTGAAACACTTATCTGCCCGAAATGTGAAAGACTCTAGTTTGGATTATCATGACAACATGTCAGCAGATATTTTTGAAACTTGGTTTAAAGATAAACTCATTCCTAATTTACCCCCTAATAGTGTAATAGTAATGGATAATGCTAATTACGATTCTCGTTTGGCTGTAAAAGTGCCAACTATGTCCAATAATAAGTCAGAAATAAAATAATTTTTAATTAAAAATGATTTGTATTTTGAAGACGTGTACTCCAAGAAACAACTTATGCAAGTCGTGAAAACTAAACCAGTTGAAAAACAATATGTATGCGACTAAATAGCTAAAGAATTTGGACATAGTGTATTACGTTTACCGCCATATTATTGTGTACTGAATCCTATAGAACTAGTTTGGGCACAAATCAAATCAAATATTAGGAGAACCTTCCGGTTGTGCTTCAGTCATAGAATTAATCAAATGCGAAATTAATAATGTTCCTCAGAAAGATTGGTCAAACTGTATTAGACATGCAAAGGAAATTGAAAGCCAATACTTGAGTGTAAATACTATTGTAAATGATTTTATAATACATGTAAATGATAGTGATAGTACTGATAGTGATGTAAGTAACGATAATAGTAGTTACGAAAGCATACTTGTGGAATAATAATTTATGTACATATGATGCAATATTTATATTTTTTTGTTAATATTAACAATTGTAGTACTACATTACATGCAATTGAATTATAATTTTGTGCAAATTCTATTAAATATATGTGTTGATTACTTTTTATTTTATATTCTTTGTTCTGTATTTCTTAAAATTCATGTGAAACATTAAATTCCACAAAAATACTTCGTGTGCTGGATTTCAAATATTTTGTTACAACCCTGTCACATTACCCCCAAGCCCATTTAAGAAGCCATCCGCTGCGTAAGTCGAAGCAGGTACGTTTGCAAATATCTTGAGACAAATTTTTTAAGAATGCAGTAAAGGGAATATAGGGCTTATTTGACCTTGTTCTCTGATTGGCTTAAATCGAGGAGAAGTTTACACCGACGATATTTATTTCTCCATCTCAACCTTTTGTCTACTCATCTCTCTCTTTTCACATACATTTGTAGTCATGAGCGTAGAATTTGTTGATATGTAATTAAATGAATACAATACTACGAATAATTTCTAAATATATAATATAATGTAATATAATATATTATAATATAATATAAAATAATATAATACAATAAAATACAATATAATATAATAGAACTTTAAATTATAATACGGCTAATATTACTGTTCGTACGCCAATGCATGTTGAGCTGTCAGTTGTCAATGGCTGCCGTATCAATTCTCAATTGTCAACTGATCTGTTTGTATCATTTTGATTTTTATGCGTTTTTCTCCATTTATGTATTTGCATTTTATTTGTATTGTTGCCATTTGATGTATTTAATCTGGATTTTACAATACAAAAATAGTACGAGTAGTATTCGTTCTTTCTGGTTTTGTTGTTTTATCTCACTGAAGAAAGTGTGCACTGTCGCTTGTATATGCAGAATATAACACAACGTGGTATGGTGTGTTTCAAGATATTTGCAAGTCTATAGTTTGTGTCAAGATCAATGCACAATGACTTCGACTTCTTAAGCTCGTTCAGCCCATCACACCGGGGTATTTCATTACCTGAGCGGCCAGGAGCGGATTACCATGCTTACATTATTATTGTTGATTGTTAATTTATGTATATATTTTTAATATTTATAAACCGAAAAAAATATCATCATATTATTCAATAATAAATTGTAGTTACTTTATCATGAATTAAATACCTAATTTGTGCTTACTGCTTTAAATTTGGTAATTGGAAAAAACATGTGAAGCAAATACATGCTGAGATGGACGGAAAAGACAATGTGCATTTATCTTGACACAAACTATACCTGCCTTCGTAATGACGCGGTACACCGCAAAAGTATGATATTTATGTTCTTATGCGTCAGGGGAAGATGAGCAATATTTGAGAAAATAATAAAGCGGTACTTTTTCAATATCCCGCTAATTAATATACCTGCTCTTATTTATAATTTGTGACAATTTGGTGTATGTCAAATTCTTTGTTTTGTATTTCATAAAATGCAGGTGAAACATTAAATTCCACACAAATATTTCGTGCGCTGGATTTCAAATATTTTGTTACATGTCATGTTACCCATCAATCCCATTTAAGAAGCTACCTGCTACGTAAGTCTAAGCAGATACGTTTGCAAATATCTTGAAATAAACTATAACAATTTTGTTATGAACCAAGCTGCGCGTACACTCGCGCTATTCATTGTTTTGCTTTCAACCGAGGGGTCACCCACGTAGCAAAAAAATGTACAGGTATTCCCAATTTTGGCAATACATGGGCCTTAGTGCCAGTATTGCTAGTATTACCAGTTTATTGTCAGTATTGCCAAAGTATTACCAGTATTGTCAAAGTATTGCCAATATTGTAGTGTACTGTCGCTATTACCAATGTATTGCCGAGTGGGTTATATCAACTATTTTTGTATTTAATCTATGTTTATTTAATCGCATAATTTTCTTCATTTAAAAATTAAACTATTTATGTCCTTTTATTTGTATTATGCCATAAAATTTTGTGTACTCATTTCCACTTAATAGTTTTGATAAATTGTTTCTAGCAAACTGCTTAATTGATTCAAAATCATTTTCTTTAATTTTGGATATTGATATTATAGACTGTCCCAAAACGTACCGGTAATATTTCAAAGATGAATTCCAGAACTTATTTAGAGTTGAAACGTCCATAAACATAAGTCTTGAACGTAACTGTGAACGAGTTATTGTTTATTTCATAATTTATGTGGCTAAAATTTTAGTTCAAATTTTATTAAATAAATCATTTTTAATACATTTTTATTATTTTATTTACAAGAAATATTCAAAATTATATTCATTGTGTTGGATACACAAAGCCACATGTTGCAAAAGGGACCGCTGCCTTCTTAATATAGTTTCTGGGTTATTCTTAATGATATCGGCAGTCTGCTTTATTCTTTGGCGTAATTCTTGTACTGTGTGCACTTCAGTTACATAAACAATCTGTTTCATGTGATCTCAAAGATAAAAAGTCTAATGGAATCAGGTCCGGCGAACACAGTGGCCATAGTTAGGGTCCTCCTACTCCAATCCATCTTCCCGAAAAATGTGGGTTAAGTCAAGCTCGAAGACATTGATGTGCCGGTGCCCCATCGTGTTGATACCATATTGCACGTCTAATATTTAATGGTCTGTCTTCGACTAATAAGGATAAAATAATTCAATTAAATTAATTTATTCATGGAAACTAGATCAATATTTTAGAAATCCGTTCAACTTAAATTTAGTCAGATAAATTATGAAATAAACAATCTCGTTTAAGGTTACCTTTAGGATATGTTTATACAGACTTTTCGACTCTAAATAAGTTCTAGAATTCATCCTCGAAATATTGCTGGTACGTTTTGGAACATCTTGTTGTATTGTCAAAACCAGTATAATATAAAAGTTTTAGTAAATAAAGTTGCTGGTAGGTATCCGCAGAATTGCACATACTTTTTCATTAACCTGACATATTCGCATAGAATGTGCACGCGTATTGTGAATATTGCCGAGTATTCCCGTGTATTGCTAAGTATTTCTAAATATTGCCGACTATTCCTAAGTATTGTCTAGTACTTCTAGTATTCCCACAATTACTTCCTGAAAAATGTACAGGGATACCCAATAGTGTTATCAAGGCTGGCATGATGGACTGACTTATTATTAAATTCAAAATATTTTATTTATTTTTACTCTTTCGCTTTTTATTTTCTGCTAAAAATTTGGGAGGTCATAAACCAAATTACCTAATGGAGTAACCGCCACTGGTTCTCAGTGGCCGATCATCTCTTATTTCCTACACTATACATTTTATTCTAAAAGTGAATACCTTTGGCGGTATAATTCTTATAATCTAGTACTAGGAGGGCGTCCATTTCTTGCTGTACTCCATCCCACAACACATTCATAGTTTCTTCAATGAAAAACAATTTCTTTAAAATTTTCTAGGTACCTGTTTTGTATTTGTCGAGACATGTGTTGATGACTGCAGTGAATTAGATTGTAGCGCACCATAAGACTATACCAATTTTTATACTTTTAATATGCATTAACTGTAAAGGCACATTTCTTACCTTCCAGTACTCCATTATAATTAAATACAGCAGAAAAAATACAAAACCCGCTGTGAACAGGGTCGCTTAATCTAAACTATCGGTAAAGCACGTAAGTATGGGCGACGATGTAAGAAAGACGTCAATCTTCCGAGCCGGGCCGATCAATATTTGTTACTACTACAGCAATATATCACGGCTGACCTGACAATATTTCGTGAATTAGCTTTACCTCAGTTTCACGGGAGACGTTTACATTACAATTTAAAAAGGCACGCTGAATCAAAATCTACTTATAACTCATTTTTGTTAAAAATGAAAGATATGAATTATTTCTAGCACAGAAAACTTTTAAATTATAATGTAAATAGCGACTCACAATCCGCATCTACTAATAACTTATTTTCGCAGTTTATAGCAGTTTGGAGTTATTACCAGGTCACCCGCGATATTTTCTGTATGTGTTTAAAATTATATTATTCTTAGTCCTGGAAAGAAACATTGACAAAGTTCGCCCGCGTGATAAAAACATATTTCTTAATATCATTACCGTCCAAGAAGAGATTTTTCTCTGCAATATAACTACAACGATGAATATCAGTTTTCAACATTAAACAGCTAAAATTCATTCAGTTATCTATTACACTTAATTATTTATGCATCACTGAATACGTAATTGTGTAGTATACAATGGGTTTCGTTATACACAACACTATGGTCATTAAAAATCGGCGAATAAAACAAATTTGCATTCAAATGAAAGGCTCCTAAGTCGTGATGATATATTACTATCAAAAATCGTTTTCGTTTAATTATAATTAAAAGCAGACCCAACTCGCTTACACGCACATCAAAACGATAACAAAATTATTAATAAATAAAATAAACTTTTGATGTACCTATATTTACACCGCGTTATTTTTATTTAAGAGACCAATGTAAGTTTCCGTTTTCCATCCAAATATAAACAAAATTATAACAAAATATACGTAGAACGCAAAAATGAAGTGTGTCTATCGCTGATACAGTAATAACTTTAGTACGAGTCTTGATGTGACTGGAAATAATGTGTGTACAATATCGCAATGAATTGGAATTTTATCAGTATTCTTTCAATGAAAACAATATTTGCCTATTTAGATAAAAAAAATCGTAAGCAACTGTTTGACTAAATGTAGAGAACAAGGTCCTAGAAGTACGAGTACGCCTGTGTCCTAGGGGTTTAATCTGAGCAGATGAAATAAAGGATGTTGTTTAAGGTAAACAATATTTAAAAACCTGATATTATGAAACTTCCGAGTAATATTTGTCAAAAATATTTGTCTGATGGATTTCTATCATTTGAATGAAACATTTTATTTTATAAATTACCATTTTAAAGGATATTTTGATACAATTGTTTATAAATTTCTCAATGACAACCGGAAAATAACAGACAAATAAAAAAAATTAATTTATAACGTTTATTTCGAAATTTATTTCCATCATGTCAAATAAACTGTTTTTTCATAGTTAGATAAACAACTACAGAAAGAAATGCAATATCAACGGAAAACGGTTGCTATAAATTCAACAAATTCCTGTTGTCACGGAATATGAATAAAAGAATTTTACAATGTAAAAATGCTATTCAAAATATCGACATTAAATAATGCTTCATTTATATTAAAATAATTACTTAAGATTTTTTTTCATAAATAATACAATCTAATACTCGTCGACTAACACTTTAAAGTATCTCTTTATCGTCATGTATAATAAATAACTATCATTTTATTATGAATATTATTTCTTTTAATTATTTTGGAACTGACTCTTAAAATTATGTTACATCCTGGTCTACTGACTGTCTCTTCGAGCTTATTGTCCTTTTCTAAATAGGTTGCTTCAATACTTTACTAGATGGCAAACACAAAATTTCTAATGTCACTATTAAAAATCTATTGTGGCCAGCAAAATACCTCTCGCCATATAATTTTTATTAATTTAAATACATATCTATAGTCAAATATTCTTAAAATGGCACTCCAATGTGATCACGTGATTACAGAGTATGAAGAGAAAAATCACAAGTGTTTTTAGCAATGATTTGTCTTGAGTATTTTATTTTTACCCAGCGTTTGTTTCCGTATGTCATAACTTGAGCTAATTGCGATTCAAGAAAAATGCTCGCCAACTAGCGGCCAACTCATGAAGCTCTTAAAAATGACATCACAATGAGGCCAGCATATAGCATGGCCGATATTACTGTAACATGTAAACTTCATTTTGTGTAATTCTGCTTTGAAAGTTGTTAAAAAGTGTTCACACAGCAAAAATATTTAGCTCCTTTTCAACCATTTTTTTCCACATGATTTTTTTCTCCCTCCTTATAATTTCAGGACTCAGTCGTTGCTTAAATATTATAAAAGTTCCTTTAATTTGACTTTTATTGTTTATAGCAAAATAATAAACTCTCTTAAATTCACACACACAACAAGATTAGTTTTTAGTTCATCTGTCACTTGGCTAGACCGCATTGTGACGTCACAAAACATGGCGGCAAAACTAACTTGAATCGCGAATATGAATAGTTTTCATGTTTATATGCGTGAAAAGCAAAAATTGAGCGGTAAAAATTATTGAATGCTTCTCAAGTATCTATTATATTTTGAGGTTAACACATGATAGCTCCCACTTGTGATTTTACGTCAGTGAACTTGACCCAACCCACAAGCAAACAAACAATATTTCATAAATAAATTACTCTATTTGGATGCGTTTTCAAATGTTTGCTATATTTAATTGATTGTTCGACTTTTTTCCCTTTATTTTAAAAATAAATATGTGGGTGGGGCGAGGCTATTTTCACATTAATCCACCATTTATATAATAATGTTTGTTTAAATAGGTTAATGTTTTTATTCTCATTTGTTTGTTAATGTTTTAAAATAATTTTATTTGTATTTCCTTTTTTTATTATCTTTAAATGATGGTGCGGCTAAATTCTCATATTCCGCACCCAATTGACCCACTGTTTGTTTAACTTTAAAAATCTGTTTGGAAGTATTAGTTTAGTATTGTTTTAACCTTTTCATCGATTGTTTGCGTATTTTAATTAATTATTTGTAAAATAATACATATGGGTAAGGTTAAGTTCTCATTTTCCGCATCCAATTGACCAACCATTTGTTTAACTGTAAAATTATGTTTTAAAGTATTAGTTTAGTAATGTCGAAACCTTTTCATCGATTGTTTGCGTGTTTTAATTAACTATTTTTAATAATACAGGTGGGTGCGTTTAAGTTTTCATTTTCCGCACCCAATTTGCCTGCAGTTTGTTTAACTTTTAAAATCTCTTTTAGAGTATTAGTTTAGTTATGTTGACACAATTTTATTGATTCAATGTTTTCTAGAATAGTTAAGTAAAGTTTTAATAAAATTAATTATAATATATTTTTTATTGGACCAAGATCTCGAGAAAGTATAGTTACTATTTTTCTCATCATTTAAATAAAACTTATCTCTTAGATGAGGGTGAGATTAGCAGATTCAAGTAATTGCGAAGCCGCCTCACGCTTAACGTATGGATGCGCTACCAAGACCAAGTGTGTTGTAATGAATTGTATTAAGTATATAATATACGCATTACTGTAATTTAGAGACACAATAACAATATACAGATGGATCAAAAGTGTAAATTACAATAATATAATAACAATATTATTAAATTTACGGTAGTGCTTTAAACTTGATATTTATGTCTTGGTCAAAATGCGCGGTAAATTCAAAATAAAATTATTAATTATTATTATTATTATTATTATTATTATTATTATTATTATTATTATCATATATGTTTTTAATATACTTCCTATATTGTTACTAACAAAATGCAATAACTATATTATACTGAAGCCCCGTAGGACAATTTGTATGAATTAATTATCGTAAAAATTATATCACCCGTGACAAATAATTTTTTAAATTATTATTAATGGAAGTCATTGTTTCTAATTTTGCTAATATTATCCATACATTTTTGCTTACAAAATGCAATGACTATATTATCCTGAAGATTCATAGGAATTTCTGTATGAATAGACCATTTCAGAAATATAAAGCGTGTCGTTTGCCTGGCCGTATACCCATCCTTATTTATATAACAGTTCTGTCTGTTTCGTTTTTTTTTGTTTTGTTTTGCTTGTTTCATTTGTCAAATTATTATTTTAATAGGTACTAACCTTCTGGTCCACAAAATATTATCATTTGAATTTTGAAATGTTATGTTTGATGTGAAAAATAAAAAGTGAGGTTATATTTTTGAAAGTATAGTAATACAATATTTTGTAATTGATTCAATTTTTCACATACTAAAATAAGTTTTTCTATTTCGGTGTTCTTATGAGTCTATAAAAACACTGTTTATCACTGAAAACACGTCGTTTAGAAGATCTATAAGCGCACTGTTTGGTCATAGTCACCTATATAGGTAGCTACGGTTTGATACTAGTACATTAAAACACAAGTATCATAAGGCAATCTGTTAACATACGAGTCCAAGTTTGGAAAACGAGCCGCTAGGAGAGTTTTACAAAAGACGATTGCGTTAACAGGCCTTATGATACATGTTTTTTATACTATTTTTTCTATTGAGGTAATTTTACAATTAGATTTTTTTAAAAAGACTTTTCAAAAATATGTCTTAGTATTTTTTTGTCAGTTATGTTCGTAGCGTTTCCCGCTATCAATTGAAATTTCATATTTTGACAGTTTGTGTGATTCTGACTGATTGTTTACATTATTGTATTAAGCATTATATAATTATGGAAGAGGAAAACTAATACCTACAATATACTCCACCGGTTTATTAATAAACCACTTGATTTGACATATCTTGTAATAAAGGTAAATTTATCAAATAACGAATCGGGATCGCTGGTTCGTGTTAGTTATTGTCATAAATAAAAAAAATTAAATAATGAAATACTTTAATGAACAATTTATTGATCTACACTTTTACATTCCACTTTTTTAACACATCCACTGCTTAGTTGCAGACATAACAGCAAAGTTGTTCTTACATTCTTCAGTACAAAACATATGTTGTATTTGTAAATGGCACTTATGTCTAAATCATATTTAAAAATTT